>NDXB01011650.1:0-32022 GCA_002631895.1 Agapornis roseicollis | reverse complement strand
ACCCGTTACCCCTTGTCCCGTCACTACAGTCCCTAATGAAGAGTCCCTCCCCAGCATCCCTATAGGCCCCCTTCAGATACTGGAAGGCTGCTATGAGGTCTTCACTCAGCCTTCTCTTCTCCAGGCTGAACAGCCCCAACTCTCTCAGCCTGTCTTCGTTTGGGAGATGCTCCAGTCCCCTGATCATCCTCGTGGCCTCCTCTGGACTTGTTCCAACAGCTCCATGTCCTTTTTATGTTGAGGACACCAGAACTGCACACAATACTCCAGGTGGGGTGCTTGACCAAGGGTGCAATTTCACAGATGAAAACAGTGTTAGCGACTCCACAGAGTGACCACATGTTAACAAGCTGCATCTGAAACCCAGATCTATTTATGAGATGGCTAGATATACATGCAGCCGTAATTATCAATATAAACAGGCTTTCAAACAACCACGTAATTAATTATTAAATGCCATTAAATAAACAATCCAGAAGGCACTGGATAGAAGGAACAGGCAGAAAGAAGTATTCTGATGTCCAGCAGGTTTTTTGTCATTTTTCATGTCCGGGTACTGATCCAGCAGCAGAGATCCTGGCTCACTATATTTAGATCTCAGACACGATAGTTAAGCTGCCATATGCCATGACTAGAGTTGGGAACTTCCAGAAATAATTTCTAAGTACAAAGGATATGTGCATTTAATCTGTTCTTCAACATCTGTTTCGTAACACTGCATAGCTTATCAGCATGGTTCATCAGTTTAAGTTTCTCCTCTTCGAAGCAATTGGTCACCAACACCCAAGACATTGACAGGTTAATAACTGTTAATTTTTACCATACGCTGTTTGAGATGCTTTGTTCCAATGCTTGTGACTAAGCAACTAAATAGTATGATCCTGCTTTGTCATAGAAAAGTGAAGCAAGATTCATAATTTCAGCTTTCCATAGAATCATAGAACAGTTTTTGATAAGATTTGTACAAAATGTTTGCAGGAGTCTGAGAACTCTGCATCAGAATTAACTTTCCTATTAAGCTCATCACATTACAATTTACCCTTCCAAATGCTCAAAATGAGTGTGACCCTCATTTATTTGCCAAGACCACATCCGATGATGAGATCCAGCAGCTCTTCAGAGATAACAGATCCATGTCCTAACCAGAAGCCACAGGGACTTAGCAGACATTTCCTTCCAAACCTGCTTGAGCAGAAAGCTTGGTCTAGATGACCTCCTCACAGTCTCTTCCAGCTTCAACCATTCTACGATTCTGTGAGGGAAACCAGGCAGTTAGCTTGAAAAGAACCAGTCCCCAGGGAATCAAAGCTCACGTACAGATGCTTGCAGTTTAAGAAGTATTACCTTGATTTTTATAAAGCCAAGAATAATCCCAGAATTTAATGCAGGAAGATGTACAAAAGCCATCCTGTCAAAAGATCAACTATTTCTCAGAATATAGCCACTTCAGCACTATTAAGCAGTAATGAGTAGTTGAGAAGGCTGTTTCAGATTAAATTTGCATGGCATGTTTATTAACATTAGTCACAAAAACCTGTGGGACGTGCATGCAGTTTGACATCCCATCTGAATGTCATTGGCTGTACAGACAGGAAGACAGCCTTCTCAAGACTATAACAGATTATGACCAACCCCTTCTCTCTACCAGCGTCTACTAAAATTAAAGACAAAACACAATTAAGTTTTGCTTGTCAGGAAAGCCCCAGGAGATATCTCTTGTCATCTCAAAGTGTGACTGACCCTGAAGAAGCAGAAACAGCACACTAGTTAGACAGGTATTAAAACGGTTAAAGTATATACTCCAGCTGTATATCTCCAAGACAAGCTCTCACACTGTGTCTCAAGCACTCCTCTTCCCTGCATCGCCACCACATCCTCTTCCGTCTATATACCCATAAAAGAGCCACTCTAAGCATACCATCTTTGCATGTTTACAATGTGGATTCTAGTGTATTACTTTGGATATTGCGTCAAGTGTTCTTGTACACTTCTAGATCACTTAACCAAGGGTTTCAAAAGAACATATGTGAATAAAAGCACAAGATGGCATTTCAGTCAAGTTAAAAGATGGAAGTTTAAATATAGCCTCATTCATGTATTGCATAGTTCAACTACAGAACTTGTGGCAAATCAATTCATAATGATTCAAGAAGCTGGATGTTTATATGAGTAGCCAGAACTTGAGTTACATATTTAGCTACAGCCATTAAATATTTTACACTATTACATTTTCCATCCAAAAATTAAAGTTAAGTCTAAAGACCAAAATGGGATTTAATAAGCCACTTCAACATTTCATATACCTTCATGCAGATCATTTGTACCAGCTAGATCCAGGAATGAGATGTTGAACAATACAGACTTCTGGTACCATTAGTTCAGACCTCAGGAACACCATGACTTTGTATACATGAGAACACACGTACAACATGGGAGGTTCATGATTACAATTTTACAGGTAAGAAAATAAATGCACAGAAGTAAAAGAAATTCTCAGTTTTGTGCAAATAAGGAGCAGGACAGAGCATTTTCAAACCTCTACTCTAAATTTAAAAAGCACAGTGATGTGACTAACTCTCATACAGAAAATGATTTTGATGGCTGAGGGTCTATTTCCAGACTGCTTTATGTACAGCTTGTGCCAAAGTCAGACTTCCTTAGATGTCCCTAAACAGGGACACTTTTCAGTGTATTTGCTACACACAGATCAAGGAGTTCCTTAGGAAGGGTAGTTTAAGTCCTCTGTTTATTTTTAATTCCTGTTAACTGTTAGTATAAAATTAAAATATAACTCCATTATTAACTGTTCCACACTAAAACAACATTTCTGCCTACCTTGTCCTTTGCAAGGGGACAATATTCAGAAAGTACATTGTGCATGTGTTCCAAGCACTGCCCCTCTTAAGCCTTTCCAAAGTTTCCTGTAAGTGCAGAGAACACTACGATATCTTTCCTACCTACACACTTGAACAGCAACAAATCTTTATGGTAACCCTATAGAGAAGTGTTTAGGGTTTGGTTTTTTTCCAGACTGACAAAATACCGGTTTGGACAACCTTGCCTAAACACCTCATCCAAACTATTTGATTCTTGTCATCCTAATGAGATTAATCTGGCTCTCACTCCAGCTGGTCACTTTACACCGGTGCTGGATTACAGGTGTGGCACAGTCCAGCAAAGAACATCTGCTACTCAGGATCAAATGGTGCCCAGGTGTGGTTAGAGGTAACTATGGAACAGCTGCTAATCAAACTTCACTTTATTTCTCTGAAGACTTTATCCACTAGAGTTACAGTTCAAAACTCAAAGACCCAGGCTTTTGAGAAAATACGGACCAGCTTAAAGAGGGATGCTAAATACTACCAAATAAATCAGAACATCTTGCCTACCAGCATCCAGAAATATTTCTGCTGCTGTTTGTATGCAACTAAGAAGAATGAGAACTTAAAGGAGCAATACATCCTAAAGAGCATGATGATTAGAAGTCGATATTGCTCTTGCCGGTAACAAAGAAGATAAGATTGTAACAAACAGCTCTCAAAAAGGAATGAAAAGAGGGGTAAATGTACAATATAGTGCTTTGAAGCCAGCTTCAAAAATGGATGACAGCTGGCAAACTACAGTTCAGTTTATGGCTTATTCAGCAGGTGTAAATCATACTTTTTTCCTCACTTTTAAGCTTCCAAGGAGCTACAGCTGGTTTTTGAAGACTTTAAATTGATCCAGTCCCTGAATCTCGAAGCCATTCAAAGTTAAGGTGTATATACTCAAAGCTTTGATTTCATCTGGCTCATATCAGCTGTAGTAGTGCAGGTTTAATTAAAATGCCAGTTCCTAAGGGAAATAAGGCCCTTTATAGTTCTTATTTCAACAAAAACTGAGTGCCAGATGCTATGGAAATCCATATGGTCTGTGCCAAGAATATGAAAGGAAAATAAAAGAATAATTATTATTACAACAGAAGCGTCAAGAGATTCTGGAGCTTTTTGGGGGCTTTTTGTGATTTCAAAAAGTAGATCTGAGCACTTAGTTTAACAGAAATAACTGGTTATTTTTCACCTACTTTGAATTGTCTTTAAGGGCTAAGGTTTTGCCAAGGATTGGTATGTCCCTTTTCACACAGGCAAGTGCAGAGCCAGACAGCTTTGCACAGCGTGCATGAGCTTCCAGGACACCCTCCTGAGGATCAAAGGTCCTGTGTCAGATTTTGTCAGCTGGCTCCATATTTCCATTTTGACTTGTAACAGACACAGCACATAGCACAGAAGTACTCCCAGGTCCCATAAGCACGTCAGACCATCCTGTTCATCATCTCAGCTTGCAGACCATAAGTGAACAGAACACTATCAGGCCGCTTTGTCTTGGTTGAGAACAAAGTCAGAGTAGTTATCCCACTGCAGGAAAAAAACCTATGCAGTACTGATTCTGCCACAGCAAGAGAACAAACCTGTCCCTGAATATCTACATACATCACTCCTTATATTACTTATAGATCTACAAGGCCCTGATAAGGTTGGTCTTAAAACAATTCCTTTCCTGCCATTAGTACAGTTTATTGCCAGAAAAAAAACACCTAAGGAAACAGTAAGGACAATCTAAATAACCTGCAATTCATATAGTATGAAGCTGTATGGAGCAGAAAATTAACTTGGAAAAATTCATGACTGTAGGGGAGTTTTTTATCTTCCACTTCTATTATACAAAAAATCCTCTGGAGTAATTTAATGGCAAGAATATTTAGTCTGCTCAGAACATAGAAGTACGAAAGAAGCTGTGGCTGCCACATCTCTGGCAGTGTTCAAGGCCAGGTTGGACAGGGCTTTCAGCAACCTGGTCTAGTGGTAGATGTCCCTGCTTGTAGCAGCAGGCTGGAACTAGAGAATATTAAAGTTCTTTCCAACCCAAAACATTCTATGCTGCCTAAAAACATGTATTTTAGGAAAACAAAATGTCATGGCATGTACTCAAGTTGCCCTTAGTATGATTTTTGTCCAAAACCCATGCATGGAGAGAAGTTCTTATACAGGCTAACAGTGGAAATAGTACAATCTGTACAGATAAAACACATAGCTGAGCTACCTGCTCTCAGGGGCAATCAAATGATTATGCATTCCTCCCATCTGGGAAATTCACAGTACAAACAGCCTTAGCAATAAAATGCACTGCCATCCTGAGAAAAGCTTCTCATTGATGCAACGTAAGATCTTAACAACATTTAGAGTGAAATATGCCAATAAATATATCTTGCCAATATACGTATTTTGTCAAATGCCCTTACACAATTCCTGGGTATATATGTCCAAGCACAGCTAACATGAATCAAGTATAATTTTGGGTGCCACCTAAATCTGATCCAAACTTGTATGCTCCAATTCACTTCTGGTTAATTGGGAAGGAGATACTCAGGTTGTTTCAGAAGAGCTCAAAAGCTTAAAATCCTGCAGCCCAGTGCCATAAGTTCACTTTCTCCCTCATTTACTCAGCCTCCAACCACAGAGGCTACTGCCAGCAAAGAGGAGACCTGGTTTTACCAAAGGTCTTCAGGAGTTTGGTAGAGCAGAGAGCATATCTTCTTCCTTCCTTTTCATCTATTAGAAGTAAAATCAGCACCAGCAGCACAGAAACCCCAAGGTATGAAAGTATCAAACAAGAAAAGCTAAGTAAGAACATACAGGGCAGTGACTCTGCAGGTGTGAGCAACCTTTACCAGGCTGCTAAAGGCTATAGCAACCTGTTGCAACTCTGCATCCACAGCCACTCACATCTTACAACAAGAACATAAACATAATTCAAAAGCTATTTCCCAGTACTCAGTTCTGTCATCCAAGACTGAAAATAAGAGAAATTATTGTATTATTTTAATTTTAAGGTAATTTACACAAACATTACCAGGATTTCAGTAAGAACATAGGATGAAGAAAGTGAGAGGGTACAGGAAATGAAGATAGTAGTAGTCCAAGGATGCAACATGGAGCAAGGAAGAAGTCTCAGAACCTGACTAGACAGGAGGTTAAAAAAATGGTTGCTACCTAGACTTCTTCCCTGGGAACAGTGCCACAGCTTAGTAATAGGCATCACTGCCATTGTTAGACATGGTAAAAATATATGCAGTCCTCCAGTTGTAAAGCAGCAACTCCTGACCTGTTGCTGCACAGTGATCTTAAAAGTTCATATGCCTGCTGCATTCATACCATTCAAAAGATGTTCTTATTTTGTAATACCGTTCTTGGCTTTGTGATCAATTGTAGTTCTTGGACATTCTGCATTACCTAGTGCTTCTGAGATTTCTCTTCATGTTCTCCCTAAATATAGCTGTGCCCCTTTTGGTCTAACATGTCAATGGCAGGTTCAGCTGCCAGCATAAGGACCTATTGAATGCTAGGGCAAGCACAGTACTGGGGATTGCCTTGGTTCTTTATTTTTGCCCTATTTTGAGTCTGAGTCAAAAACAGCTAGCTTCCACTTTTACCCAACTTAATTAAGAATTGCAGTGATTCTTGAAGGCTAACAGATTGTTCACTTTTTCCTCTCCAAAGTGCTATTTCAGTTGCAGCACAATGGAAAAAGCCAGTACCAATTCTTTATGATCACTTGTCTGAACAGGACAGGGTAACAGTACTGGTTTGCCTCTGATTGCTACCATCACTGTAATCACTGGAGAGATGATTGGGATAAAGCTTCACAGCATGACATCCCTAGCACTTCTTTACACTCTACTCACCACCAACATCCTTAGTAATTCCTCACTTTAGCTTTTCTCTAACACTTCCCACAGCACAAGACAACTTGTGGGAAGTATCTGGAGCTCTTAGAACTCCTCATAAACTTAGATCCATAACCATATTGTGGGACTGGCCTCCTGTCCCACAGCAGGATACCACCAAGTCCTCACCTCTCAGGGCACTCCAGCTACTCTCCACCTCAGATTAACCAGTCATTTTCCTTCTTAGAAACAGGTTTATGCACCATACTTACTACTACTAACAAATAGTAATAACAAGGCAAACTTCACCTCATGTGATCCCTGCTTGTTACATACATGACTCACAGTTTCTCAATTCACAGCACCCTGTAGTCAGAAGATAAAAGCCACAGACCTACATAACTTCCTCCAAACCTCTCTCTTCCTTTGTACCTTATCTGTCAGCTGCCTTTTATAGCCCCATCATTATGTTAATTACATCTTTCTGGTGCATGTCTGTGGGCTGAGTGAAATCCCAACATGCTTAGCTACTTGCTGGATTAAAATCCCCATCTTTACCCTGCTCCTCACTGCTAGAAAAATTCACGTGAGAAGGACTAATTGATAACAGGCAGCATTTGGAGGTGGGATGTCTCCTTCAGCCTGCAGTTCTCTCAGGTGTTGAAAACTGGGTGTAGGGACTTTGTCCCAGAACTACCCCAGCTGTCTGTCACTCACCATTATATCCCTTTTCCACCATTTCAGAAAATATGGTTTTAAAAATCATCAGTCCCTTAAGATGCACATGTGAGTACTCCTGTGGAGGAATGGCTGTTCACAAGGTTGCCTCGGGGGTGATGTGTGAATACTGGACAACTGCGGTGCTCACTGCTGCAGGTAAAGGATTGTGTTAGTAACTATGGCACTCCAAGTATAATTGTCCATGTCTGGAACACCAAATAGCAAGAACCCCAGTTCTGTTGCAGCCATTCATTCTATAGGACAAAACAAGAGTTTGGTTTGTACTTTAAGAGCAGTCTTGTAGCATTAGGGATGATATTTCCAGTTTGTCAGAAGTTAAAAAAGAAATCTTTTACATTTTCCTTCCTAACTGTAATGAAGACTCAGAATTTGGTCATTTCCTGCATAAAGGAGGTGTTGCTTCCGGAAGTACAAAAACTTCATGGTGACTTTTCTAGATCAGACTAAACAAGAGTCATCCTGAGTCCCCAGGACGTTTCCTTTCAATCCTGGGAGATCCTCCAGGCAGCCTCTCCTGGAGCGGTGAGCTCCAAAGCCTGTCTCAGTTCTGGAAATTCCTGTGGTTTTGGAGAGGTGAGGTCACCTCTGCAGAGCCATGGTCTCCTGTAGGCACCTTCTAAGAGTCACATTACTTGCTCAAAAGCCTCCATCCTTTATACATTTTTTGAGCTCTAGCACTGAAGTTGAATAACCCTGTTAAGGAATTATGAGCTGTAACCATCCGAATTCTTCCCTCTGCAGCACACAATGTTATAAACAGAGTAGGAAACTTATAAAAGTTTCACATCTTACCACAGTCCTTCAGCTGGCAGAATTCCATGTCTACACAAAGGATTTCTACTTTGATCTTTGACTCTTCAGGTGTGGAGCTGACATTTTAGCTCCTTCAGTCTTTGCTTGTATCGGCTGACAAGCTCCAAGTTGGCCAAAGACAGCTTGATTGTGTTTTGCAAAAAGACTTCTTGTCCGTGGCAGTCAGGCTCCCAATCACCTCATCAGTTCCTCTTGCTGGTCCAGGCCTGAGGTGTCACAACTGCACTTCCCATCTACCCAACTGTTCCTTCACTAAAAACAGGTTTTACTGTGCCTGGAAGTATTTTATCTGTTCTAGCTGGGGAACATCCAAAACCCAAAGCTCCTTCAATCTTGTGAAGGCCTCAGCTTCAGTACTAGCTTTAACTGCTTCAGCAAACTTAAAACGTTTCATGTGCCATTTCCATCTTTTGGATCTTCATTGATTTATGCAAGGACTCCCATTTTTTTGTCCCACCTCATCTCAACAGCAATATCCCAGGAATATCCAAGTTTCTTTCCCTGCAGATGGGATCTTATCTGGTTGTAACACAAGTCTGCACAGTTCCCAGCACAGATGCACACTTGTTTCATGAATAATATTATTCTGACGTTTCCCTATCTATCTTCATCAGACACTGCAGACAACTATCATACAACATTTCACACACACAAACTATATGCATGGGTGACAGGTGACTAGGACAAGCAGACATCTCCTTCTCCCTGCTCAGTGACAAGCATACCCATGGGAGAAGGAATCCCACCCATTCAGCTGGGGACAGTGCTTGCTTTCTGGTGTCATTTCTCAATCATTCCTTTCCAACAGACAGAGCTGGTTTGAGAAGGCTGCAACCTTGGTTTCTTCCACCTGTCCACCAAGTGCACTTTCAGCCTCTCAGTGCCAGGTGGCCACAGAGGTTAGAATCACAGAATCATAGAACAGTTACGGTTGGAAAGAACCTTAAGATCATCTAGTTCCAACCCCTCTGCCATAAGCAGGGACACCTCACAATAAACCATGCCACACAAGGCTTCGTCTAGCCTGGCCTTGAACACTGCCAGGGATGGAGCATTCACAGCTTCCCTGGGCAACCCAGTCCAGTGCCTCACCACCCTCACAGGAAAGAATTTCTTCCTTATATCCAATCTAAACCTCTCCTGTTTAAGTTTGAACCCATTACCCCTTGTCCCGTCACTACAGTCCCTAATGAAGAGTCCCTCCCCAGCATCTCTATAGGCCCCTTTCAGATACTGGAAGGCTGCTATGAGGTCTCCACGCGGCCTTCTCTTCCCCAGCCTCAAGGCTTACATGGAAGATGACAAAACAATCACTGTGCAAAGCAAGAAAGGAGCTCTGCCCACCCAAATGCCTACAAAAGATCAGTTTGGCCAGCCTCCACCATACCTGATACCGCTCATGGCCACAGTCCCAAGAAATGCTGCTCCACCAAGGAATGGACCATCCACACGAGCATCTGCATATAGATTAGTGGAGTTCTCTGGCCTCCAGGACTTTTTGTACCAGCCTGTGTACCTCTGGCCTTGAGACTCTAGAATTCTCTTTTCCTCTCTAGCCTTGCCAAATGTTTTCTGTTTCTCCATCAGTTTCCCTTAGCTGCTTCCTCCCCCTTGTTCCCTATGTCATTGTTCCATTGGGCAGGTGGTCTGGGTTGCCACTTACCAAAACCATCTTCAGAAACAACAATCGCTCCCTTCTCTGTTTCCTACCTCTCAGCGACAAAGACAGGAGAAGTCTCATCCTGCTGGGGCCTGTCCACCTTTAAACCACCCTGCTTGGAAGGTGTGTGCTCATACACCCCTTCCAGGAAGACAAAGACAGCTCTTCAGCTCTTGGAGTCACACCTCCCAGCAAAAGTGCTGTGCCAGGAAGCACATGCACATTCTGCCCTACATCCTTGCAGGTGTAACCAAGTGAGGGAAGATGGAAGAGGATCTGCAGACAGAGGGTTAGGGGCCAGCTCCCAGCTCTTCTGAACTCCAAACCAGCTCCCACTTCCTCCTCCCAGGTTGTTTCCCAGCCTTTCAGAGGCTGCCTGCTTCCTGCATTAGCCAGGTGGCTGAACACAGACAAGTCGGTCTGTAGGCAGTAAGGGTATAACACATCTAAGCACAGAGCACTTGTCCTAGAGAACACATATGTGTTCTAAAATACAGAAATACTTAACTGCTGACTGCAGCAAACCCCTCTTTATGTTGCCAAATGGAAGCAGCCATGGAAGCCTCACACAGAGGCTGCTGGCAAGACTTGAGCCCAGACAGTCAGTTCACAATTGCTGGTGCTGCAGGGACTGCCTGCCTCAGAGACTGGCAAAAAAATGAATGTAGGACATGGGCCACCCCTCACTGGGGCCAGGGCTTATGGCAGGTTGTTGGCTTTGTGCACTGGAGCCAGGATACAAGGCACAGAGTCCTTAGCCAGAGCAACACTTATTTGCCAGAGCCAACTCAGATTAGATGCAAATTTAATCTCTTAGGTGACGTCTTTATGGCTGCACAGATAAGCTCACAGCGAGCTGCACTTTCTCTGCTAGCCAACAGTAATGGGGTTCAACCATATCCCATGGGTAGACTCATTCAGACAGACATTTCTTACACTGGTGGGGCCACCTGGAATTCCTCTCAGTCTGTCAGACTTCAAGGACATCGATATGAGTCTGAGGCAGATAGCACAGAGAAGAGCAGGCTATGTGATGATCTGGCCTTTAAAGGCAATGAAGACCAGAATGTGAGATCAGGCAGTGTCTCAGCCTTGAGGTGCTCTGCAGAATTTACAGCTCACAGAAATGAGCACCAGTGCCCCAGGGCTCACCACACACATCTCTGTAAGTCTCCGTCACCACAACATGTACAGTTGTGGCTGTGACACTCTACACTGCAGAGGTAAAAAAAAAGGAAAGATAAATCACTGCCAGGATCCTCTCTTAGCCTCCACCTCCAGCAGCTTCCTCATTACTCAGATCCACCATTGCCAAGGGATTTCCTTGGGGTAGAGATAAGCCCTCCATAGAGACTGACGACATCATAGATGTTCACTCACCCATCTGCTAAAGGTAAATCCATCTGTCAGGACCCCTTAGGAGTTGCTGAAATCAGGGAACAAGATGCCCAGATGGCTGCTTGGCAGAGCTTTGGGATTAAAGAGGGACCATCAGGCCACACAGTGCTTGGTAGCTGGCAACCCCACTGCACCTGCAAACTGCTGGGTACACTGACCCCGTGCCTGGCATGCTGCTTCATAGACAGACCTGACGGTCCCTATTCCAGTTTTCCTTATGAGTAGCACACATCTTGATTCTGTTTTGCTGCAGAAAGGAGACTCTGTGTATCACAGATATGACATCTGCTCCTCTGTCCCATTCTCCAGGCACATGAAAGAGGGAACAGGCAGCTTACTGCTTTCCTCTGTGGGAAAAGCAGAGAAAAGAGTTAGCTTTGTTGTCCAACGGAGACCATTTGTTGTGACTTGATAGCATTGGGTTGGGCTTCCAGGTAGGCACAATTGGTTCCTGTATGCAGCCTGAGCCCCATGCACAGATTACAACTGCTGTGTCTTTAAGCAGAATGGTTCATGCTTGGAAAAGAGGCTAGTATGAGCTAGGACCAGGGATAAAACTCACTGTGCCAGGTCTCCCTCTGACAGCATCAGTCTCTAGAAGCACATTACCCACGAAATCCTCACCATGTGTCATGCCAGCCATAATGGCAAAGGAACATGATGGGACTGATGAGCTGACCAAAGCACCGTCCCCCACACAGTAGTGGCAGCCTGGAACATGTTCATGTAGGTGGCTTAAAGAGCAAACATCTCTAAGATACCTGCTTTGGTGCTCTCAGAATGAAGCATTAGGGCACGAGCGAAAATCCCCCTCAAGGGCAAAAAGGCACAACTGAGGGCTGAGTTAAAATAACACTTGGTTTAAACCCACGTCTGTAGAAACAAAGTTTCACATGCATTTAGGCAATGCAATATACATTTTTCTACAGTCTCAATGCAAGATTTAAGTTTTTAAAAAACCCCGAACAGTGAGTCTTGAAATAAGCTTTGCTATCTTCATTTTGGCCAGAAGATGAGTTGGCATAGGTTATTCAGAAGGAACATGTTTTAGGAAAGGGAACATACGTGCCTAGAAAAGAAAAAAAAAAAAGTCATAAATTTAAAACTTCATGGTCTCATTTGGACCATCTTATGTGAGTTACTGCCCTGGAAAGAAGAAAGTCTTTGCTACTGAATATGGGGGGAAACATAGTTTGCCAAAAAATCCCATTGAAAGATGAAACAAAATTCTTTAAGCTAAAAGCATTGAGATGTTAGAGAATTTTTATCCATTGCTTATTTTGGATACTACAGTTTAACCAAACACTATAAACAGAATATTCCTTTAAATACTCCCTTTTATTAAAAGAAAGGGGATTTGTTCCTATCTGGATCTCCAAAGAAGCAATTGTCATTGTTTAGCAAACATCTTTTCAATTGCTCTTGAACCACTAGGCATATTCAAGGCATTTATGTCAACTTTTACTCGTCTGAGTTTGAAATATCTTCCCTCCCCATGAGAACTGCAATTTGCTTTCATGTCATCCACACATTTTCATGGGACTGGGTTTCCTGCAGAGGTTGGTTTGGGTGCGTGCTCCCAGAATCTATGCCCTGTACCAAAACACTGGAGATTGCTCCAGTGCCTGCAGGGAAAAGCGTTGTGAACTTCAGTCCTGGGGAACAGATTGAGGAGTCCATTGCCAGAGCAGCCAAATCGAAGAAGCAGCACAATCACAGCAAACAGGACACCAGTGTAAGTGGGGCCTGTGTACATAGCTAAGGCCATTCATGAGACAGGATTAATATCCTATTTTTTTTTCCATAGTGATTTAACCAAAATCAAATATAAACAGGACTAGCTCCACTTCAATATCAGCCATCCTACAGAAGAAAAACAGTTGTCTTATTTTAGTTGTACTTTAGTTACATGCCTCAGATATGATTCTTGATTGATCTCACAGCCTGAATCTTTTCTGGTGAGTATAATGCACCTTATGATAAAGAAAGAAAAAACAAAAATAGGATTCCAGTTAGGAAAATACTGCTCTCATTTAATTCCAGGTTGTAAGATTGGTGAGGGAAGGATTTTTCTTATTTGTCTGCACACTGTGACAATCTTTTAAAGTAATGAATTAGAAACAGTCCAATGAGGAGCCACCAAAACACATCTGAGGTGGGATCTCCCTTGCTTTGGGAGCTACTATTATATTGTAGTGGTTTCACTAACTTACTCTATTCTCTGTACCACTGCAGCATTAACATGTCAAATATCAGCCTTATCACAATTTCTAACAGCAAAGAACTCCATCTGGGCAGCATTGCCCATATTATACCACACCAGCCCAAATAAAACCAGAGCTACAGCATTCTGGGTAAAGACTTTCTCATTTCATCTCTTCTCTCATGACAGAGGTTGTTTATATCTTCCTGGTGTCTCTTCTGCAAGACTGGAAAACAATCAACACCTCTGTCAGTCAATGCATGTTCATATCCTGTGAATGGGAACTCTGAGGGTTGCCCACAAGCCAGTGTATCTTTGCCCACAGTGGAGCCTCTCCAGAAGTGAGCAGGCCATTTCTGGCCACGCTGCTCTCCTCCAACTCTTTGGCATAGCATACTACTGTAACAATTGCCTGTCTCTCTTCAACCACACTTTCACACCTTATTTACAGATGTTCACCCTTCCAGCCCAAGACCAAAACCTCTGTAGAGAGACCCCATGGACAGATACAGCAGAAGTTCCCCTACTGACCTCCAAAACAGGCTGGAAACCCTATCTGTTTCCTCTAGCTCCTTGTGAAGGGGAACAGAAGTCAGCCTGGGAGCCTGGGAGCTGATGAGGTATTTCTGAGCTTCAGCTTTCCAGCAATTCACTTCCATTCAGGGGTTGTGGTTGTGATGGATGCTGCATTTCACTTTCTCTTCTTCCTGTCTATTGGGTTTTATGAAACCCAAAGAATCAATGACCTGATTTTTCAGAGGCAATGATCTCTCATGGCACTTGTGTTGCTCAGCACCATAGAAAATGTAGCCACTGAAGTCATTAGATTTTTTTCAATCTGAAAGTATAAATAATAACTACTTCTAAAGCCCTCTGACATCCATGTGGTCATAAGCATCTTCTTACCCCAGCAACTTGTGAAAACTGGATTTAAAAGTAGTTACTCCATACACAGCACTAGGTTGCTGATAATGCATTGGCCAAAGCATTGCTTCCAGTTCACACTCCAGCTACAAACAACAAACCTCTGGAACAATTTTTAATTCCATTTGCTGTAGATTACTAAGCAGATCAGCTAAGGAATTATGCCTTTCCCTATAGCACCAACCTGAGCCCAGAGGAAGCATCTTTTAAGCCTGGAGAATGACAATAAAGTTTTAAACAGCATATTATTGTTGAATTTTATTGTTGTAGGACCTCTAAATGCCCAGTGCCACTTAAATCCATCACTCCCTCCTATTCTGGGACACCTCTTCCCTGGTGGGACAGACTCAGAGCCCTTGGCTGTTAAGCAGGGAGATAATTTATACAGAATTAGAGGAAAAGACAGTAAACTTCTGAGTGTGAAGTTTACTTATCCATATCAAAAATGCCTTACATAAACCAGATATGTGCCCAGACCTATGTCTCAATTCATAGTAAGCCCTTAAGAAAGGATACGTGCAGCTAATGGAAAACAAATGTCTGCTTTGGCAGGGCCTGCAGCTAATGTCAGTTGTTTTCCCCCCCCTTGCTAAAGAAATAAAGAAATCATCAAAATGAAACAGGCTGACTGAAATGTTCTGGTTTTCTCTTAACCATTTGAGTGCTTCTCTGATACACAACATATGTGACAGACCTTATCTTTGTGGTTCATGAAGAGAAAAAAAAAGCCCGCTGAAGAAATCCTGTTCTTTTTCATTAAAACATATAATGTCCTCAGGAAGGAAGTTCAGAGTTGAAAAAACAGATATGCTTCATAGCTTGATAGCTCTCAGTAACGACTGTTTTAATTAGAGTGTGACTTCTAGACTTTGTTTTGATGGAGTCTGGCCAAAACCAGAACAAGAGTACCAAGCAATCTTTAAACTGTTTTCTAAAGAAAACAAAAGCCTAGGGAGGGCAAAATTATTAGCTGTGGCCTAATACCTCAAAGCAAATTAATACAAAGTACAGTGACCGTTCATTTCTCGGGAACGAGCAGTACTGTCAACACAAGCATAGAAACCACCAGAAAACAATTCATCATCAGGATTATGGTCACTAACTCATATAAACATACCAAACCACAAATACTGTTGCTAACCCAGGGCACAAGAGTCTGACTTTAACTTGGTAACAACATGAATTTGGGGTCTCTGAACAGCCTATGGGATACTGGCTCATACCATGGCTAATATGGAAATACCAAGGCTGGTATTGTTATAAACAGTTATAAGCTCATCATTAAGACAGAAAGCACTGTTTCATTTGCTGGGAACAAGTAGTCAATAGAGGTCACCTGAAGCCTCAGCAAGTATTGTCCTTCCCATGCAAGGATACAGGAGAGGCTACTCCAAAATTTGAAATGTAGAGGCTTGGCATTACCAGGGTGTTATATCGGTAGATGCAACACAAAGAGAGCTAAAGGGAACAGCCACATTGCAGGCTGTGTGTGACCCTAGGAGAAAGCCACCAGAGAGTTTTCTGCCATAGGTGTTAGAAAACGTGGTTTGGGACTGCAAGAAAAGAAATACTCATCTGTTGTTGGACTGCTCTTGTGTTCAAGACAATGAGCTTTATAGGCTCCTTAAAAATAAGGTGGTTTCACCAGGGAAGGCAGTAAGGCAGGTAGGCATCATAGCTTTCATACTCAAGGAGCAAGGCAAATCACTGCCACAGCCAGAAAACTAACTATTGAGGAACAGACTTTGCAAGAAAAGGACAAGGTCAGGAACTTTTTATGTCAATATAGACATGAGTCTTGCTGAACTGATTCCTCAGGCAGCCATTCATTTACCTTCAATACAAAGAGAAATTCTCTGCAAAACAACTCACAACCAGCAGTGGCCAAATGAATCTTCTTGAGAGCTTCCTGTCTGCCCAGACCCTGCCACTTTGCTCTGATCTTCTCTCTATGCTTCAGCCCAAATGCCTCTGTGCATCAAACTTTCCTGACCCCACCACCTGAGGCTTTGTTTAGCCTTTACTGCAATGTCTGGCCTTCAGGCTTAATGCTCAGCATCTCCCTGCTCTACCCTTCAGCTCACGTCTGTCCTGGTCTCCCTGCTTCTGTCTTCATTACAAATTCAGTCTCAGCCTGCCTGTCAGCTAGGCTTCTCCTCACATATGCCACACATGAGCTGCTGATGAAATGATGGAGCTAACAGGCATTTGATCCACAAAGAAACTAAAGACCCCATTCAAAAGTCACCACCTGGGTAGTGAATTGGACCCACCAGAGAACTTTGCTATGACTGGAATTTCACAACCTTTTTGTAAACTACAGAGATCCAGGAAGTGGAGATCAGATTGTCTCAGCTCAAATAAGGAAAACATCTGCTAATTTAAGGAGACCATTTGCTAAGAGGCTTACATCTCTCAGTTTGTTATCCAGCCTGTATAAATTGCCAGGACGATGAACAGAAAGGCATTTCCATCTTGAAGAGATGAACTCTAAAAAACACTATAGGAAAAAGAAGAAACCATATTCCACAGTAGAATCTCCCTGAGTTTAGATTCAGTTTGGCTCAGTATAGCATGGAGTGGATCTTAAATGAATGCCTTCAACGTAACTTGAATATAATTTTTGTTCAGGTATTGCCTTTATCTCAGATATTATCAACCACAGAGCATCAGTCTACCAAAGACTGATGGACAGGGAAGAAGCTCATTAAACAACTGCTTTATCATTTGGTACTGCCAAGAACAAAGTCATCTTACTACCCATGAAAATTGTTCCAAGAGCCTTTGGCCATCACTTGGCAAAGAACAAAGACTTCAGAGACCATCTAGGGCATCTAGAAGTAAGCAAAGTTATTGTGAAGGAATCATATCCTGTACCATACATGGGTGCTACCCTGGCTGTTGTAGTGGACCCACTTGTTTTTACATGCTGGATTTTAAAAGCAAGTAATGACAAATGGACCCAGAAAATAGTGGAGAGCCTATAGCACAGGGTCAGGATCAATAGAAAAGACTGTTTGCAACAGCTTGTATGGCATTGAGATCACTTTGGAATAGCTGATAGACCTCTCTAACCATCGTTGTTGCATCTACATTCTAATTTGTTGCTTGCTTGAAACAAAAAGTATTCAAAGAAGCATAATCAGCAAGGAAGGAATTTCCACCAACAAAAGCAAAATAAGATTGTGTAGGACAATCCACATTTTCAGCTCTATGGATGTGCAGAGCTTTGTAGTGCTCTGCTATTACAGAAAGTTCATTTGGGGCTTTTACAGAATCCTGGAATTTCTGGAATTTTAAAAATCCCTGAAGACCCCTCCTGTATTGTGTTTCTTGTACCTCAAAACCTCTAATATTGGACACAGATGTTGGGGGCAGCATTATGGCACAAGAACAACAAAAAAACCCATGAAATAATGATGGACCAGTAAAATAAATCTTAAGACCCCCAGAAAAATAATTATGCCATGCATGAGAAGCATCTGAGTATGAATTACCCTTGGCACAGCTTTCCTGGGGCAGTCTATGCTCAGGACAGTCTCTTTTCCTGCTAGGGTTCTTTGTCTTCAGGAGTTCTAAGGGACAAGCTGCAACCTGTTTGGAAAAGCTGGCGCACTCTGATTTTAAAGGCTTTGGCATGAGCAGAAGCAGCCAGACACACCAGTGAGTGCTGAAGGTGCTTTTGTACGAGGAAAGGAAAGGGCTCGAGAAGAAATGGTGCCTCCTTCCCTTGACACTGTTTGTGTCACACAGGCAAAACTGCACCCAGCCATGGCTGTGACTGCTGAGACACCCCCTCAGTGGCACTTCTGGCTTCCTCAGACCACCTGTTGTGTTGACAATAGCTGAGGATTTCAGTGCCAGCACAGCTTTCCTGAGAATACTGCCCTAGGGCTGGTGCCTCTTCTTCAGTGTCCAAGTGCAAGCATGTAGCGAGGGACAGAGCTCTTGCTCAGAGAAATAAAACGCTGGAAAGGAATAGGTTTTTAAGAGTTCTGACTAAGCAAGTTTCAGCAGCTCAGCTCTTGTCAAAGATAAGGCATGGGAACTTTTTTATGTGGGAAATCAGATGACTAAAGAAAGGCATAGCCCTGTGTTCTTAGAACCCGGGAAGTTCTATGGAAAAGAAAAAATAGGGGGTTTTATGTTCCTGAAACCAAAAATTCTTTGTTCTTTCACTCTCCTAACCAAAGACAGAACAAAACATGCCAAAAGATCTGTCCATGTTGTCTCCTGTCTCCTGCATCTTCCCCTGCCTCACTGTCTGCGGCCATGTGGAATCCTGCTAATCCAGCCTTTTTTGTAGAGGTGAAGAGGTCATTCATAACTCTAAACTGCACTTAGAGCAGCTCTCTAAGAATTTTTCCAGCAAACCATTCACTATAGTCCTCTGAAAAAGAAAGTATGAAATAATCTCTCCATGTTAGTGTTACATTATTTATGCTTCATTCCAGCTATCTCCTTGTTTCCTGTGGACAACATGTTGATTTATTCATGCTGTCAGGCAACCTCCTCTGACTGTGTTTCCAGTAAAACACTGAAAGGGAGATTTAGCCGCCTACTCCCCAGATGTGCAGTGGCTCCAGCTCTATGGCATCTGTGTAAACATCAGCAGTAAACTTCTGACTTCAAGATTAAATATGGAGAGCTTTTCCTTTTACCCTGTCTTCCGGCACCTTGCATCGAAATATTTTAAAGGCATCTTGGCGTTTTTTGTTATGAAAGCATTTTGCACACCACCCATCAAGGTACAGTGTCCCCAGGAATCCAGCCACCTCAAGGAGACATCAAACCACAGGACACCCCAGCATCAAGTCAGTGATATTCCCACCAGGGAATATGCCAAGGAAGAACACAGCTCTGAGCTGCTCAGGTATTAAATGGGGCTGGTTTTGCTGTGGAGGTGCCACTGGTATCACATAAATGAGTATGTTGTAAAAGAGGTTTTCCTAGAGTATTTAAACATTGGCAAGTTAAGCATGCTATTTAATGAACATTACTTATATATGTGTAAGAAGAAAACCAAACCAAACAAAAAAAAAGGGAATAAAATATTACGAATTTTGTGCTTCCCAACCTAGTGATTAATGCTCTGAAATCAGTGATCTGTTTTAGTATTCTATAGGAGTCAAAGCAATGCCTTCGTTTAGCAATATACTCCAGAAATGGCCTAAGGGAAGGGCACTAGTGGAGCGTAGCTGCCCTCAGTGGGAAGTGTGTGGTCTGGAAAGCTCCTTTCCACATGGGACAGGTTCAGTTCATTACCATAATAACATTCTTTTGCTCTCCTCAGCCAGCTTGTACAAATCGCACCATTGTACTTGTGCCCACAGTTGCTGAGGGGTAGAAGAGCCATGAGAATAAAAGCAATCAGAGCTTGTAGGGGGCAGGCAGGAGGGTTGGGTGGGGGCAAAACAGCCTGCTTCACACTGACCCCATCATTTACCTAGTTGCAGCTTGTGGTTTAAAACTGACAGAAAAGGGGACTTTGGCTGGGGGCTGCACCAATTTTCCTGACGGTTGAGTGCCTGACTCCTCAAACATGGCAATATTTTAAATATATTTCAATAAAAGAGCTGGAGTAGGTTCTCAGTAACACTCACTGAAATTGCCCTGCTTCAGTGATGAGTTTAATACCTGAATTATTAATACCCACCAGTGAAAGCCAGGAGATTGATATTGCTGCCCTGAATTGGTAATGTTGCTGGAAGAAGAAAGTGCTGCATTAACAGGCAACAGACAGACCAAGGGCTGTAGACACAGCGTGTGTGGCTGGTTTTTCAGTTCAGTCACAGCTGATTTCAATCACTTCTGAACAAACTTCTGTAGTATTTTGTACAACCAGCTAACGTCTCTATAAATATCTTCTGTTTAACTATAGACAAATTATCTCCCAGCTTGAAAAGCTAATCAGGGACTGTTGGGGAGAAGGGGGAATAAGTTGTCTTTCCTTCATCTGTCTATGACAAATAATTATCAATAAGAGACAAAATGTTGCTTTGCAGCTCACTCACCCAGCTGAATCTCACCATGTGCACTTTGCAGCTGTACAGTGCAGAACCAGAGTGCCACACAGCTTTATGAATCTGGAAAACTCTAGCAGCTTTACATTAAACTGCCTGTCTTGCCAGGGTTTACTTTCCGAGTCAAACCTCGAAACCCAAGAGTGCCCCAAACCTCAAGTTAAGAAGAGGTGAGTCTTTTGACCCTACTTCACTTAAGAGTGGAAGTCCAAGATCATGTGCACTACATGGTCTCTTCGAGCCAGAGCATGTCCTTGGCTGGCAGACTCCCACAGGAGTTGCTCCTCATCCATATCCTGTCCAAGCCTGTTGGGTATTCATAGAATCATAGAATAGTTAGGGTTGCAAGGGACCTTAAGATCATCTAGTTCCAACCCCCCTGCCATAAGCAGGGACACCCCATACTAAACCATGTCACCCAAGGCTTTGTCCAATCTGGCCTTGAACACTGCCAGGGATGGAGCACTCACAACCTCCCTGGGCAACCCAGTCCAGTGCCTCACCACCCTCACAGGAAAGAATTTCTTCTTTATATCCAATCTAAACCTCTCCTGTTTGAGTTTGAACCCGTTACCCCTTGTCCTGTCACTACAGTCCCTAATGAATTACACAGGATAATGTCCCTCTGAGTTAATCTCAGCTCTGTGGAGCTGCACAGAGAGCTCCTGTGTTGAAGCACAGGCTCCTGGGAGCACTGGATACGTTTGTCCTTTAGCTGTCCTCTGCCTGTCCACTGTCTGCCCTACATATCACTGCAGCACCAGGCGAGCTGTGGGCAGGAGTTTTCCCTCAAAGCATACAGCAGGCAAGCTAAGGAAGACAGGGAGCCAAGAGTTAGAGGGCTGATGCCAGGCAAGGCTCAGAGCCCAGCTCAGTGGCAGACATCCACAGTCAGGGGCCTGTCCCCTTTCACAGCATAAAACCTGCTATTTGTACAGTCCCACAGGAAGATTCCCACTGGGAAAGGGAAGATGATGTAACGCAAGCAACATCCTCCTGCAAACCCTTTATATTTAGCCTTGTATCCTCTCTTTACCCTCCTGTGGCGTCAGACAAAACAACATAGAATGGACTTTCTGACTCAAACACACATTTCCTGACACATTTTGCTGTAGGCAGGACCTTTAAATTCATTTTTATAAAAGCTGATTTGGCTCTGAGTGTCAGTACATGTTTTATTTGAGTGAAAGCCATGTCTTCCTCCTAGTAACTTCTGGTAAACAAAAACCTCTTATAAATCCTGATCAGAACTACTGTAAGGACACTGGTGCACTGCACACACCAGCCAAGGCAGAGAGAGCCTGCACAGCCACAGTTCTGAGCAAAAGATAAAAATCACAGCTTCCATTTCCACATGGAACTGTGACTGTGCCATAGAACGTGGCTCCTGACAAAGGAATTAATACATAAAAAAAAAGCACTTCTGGGGCTAAAGTATGAGATAAAATGAAAGTATTTACATTCCTGTCTTTCCTAAATTCAAAATACATGGTGTTTTTGAAAGTGCCATATCAAAATATAAAGGAATTGCTGAAATTTTGATTTATGTTACAGTTAAACCCAGCTTTGGAACATCTGCCTGTCAATGACCTTATCATTATGAGCAGATGCTTTCTTCAAAGAATTAGGCAACATAGAGGGAGGAGATAGTTCTTTTACTCCCTCTCCTGTGTGTATGTGTACATGTACAGCAACCAAGAACAATTGCATTTGAAGAAAAATTTGGAGCTATGCCACAGCACCCTGGCATAATAAATACACCTATATTTATCTACAGACATCCATTACACACAGGCACTATGGCATAGATTCATGACTTTATCACTGTGCAATTCCCCTGATTACACTGACAGTCCTAATAAGTTCCAAAAAGTTTGGCCTTCATTGTATCCTGCAGCTGAAAAAGCTTGGCAAGAAATAACTCAGCAGAAAACTTCAGTTTTCCCTCATGTACACCTTACTTCAAAAAAAAAAACCAAAAAAAAAAAAGGAAAAGAGGAAACTTTGGCATGGTATCCAGGTCAAAAAACCCCAGCATAGCAGTAGTGAAACCTACAACTTGCCATTATCTGCTGGCAACCAGGAAGAGGTAGCAAAAATGCTGTCTGCATGTGTATCACCTTCTGTTTTCCTCCTTTTAGAGATGTGTAAGACAATCCTCCTAGTAAGACACTGAAGGAAAAACAAACCTGAATCTCCTTCTTTTCAAGCAGGAAATTGTCATATACTTGAAAGCTGCTGTGCACGGCCAGTAACTACAATTTTGCTAATATTATCATTACTCACAGAGTTATTTGAGAAATGCAGTGACTGCCAAACAGCACATCTGGGGTGTGCATAAATAAAGAGTCCAAAACTCACATACCTTGATGTTCTGTGTCCAAAATAAAACCTTCTTACTGATACTGTTCACTAACCAACCCTTTATGAAAGGCATAGTTAAACAGTTCGCCTATTATCTCATCACCAAGCTGTGGGCCACACATTGCACCTAAGCAGTATTAACATCACCATAAATAATCAGAGGCATTGGTAAAGTCTGCCAGCACCATTTGCAAGAAAACTGAGTTTGGGTTTTGACATTCTGACTCAGGTTTGGTACAATGGGAAAGGAGAAGACTAT
The DNA here is from genome assembly GCA_002631895.1 of Agapornis roseicollis. Lineage (NCBI taxonomy): Eukaryota > Metazoa > Chordata > Aves > Psittaciformes > Psittacidae > Agapornis > Agapornis roseicollis. The sequence goes on along the minus strand of NDXB01011650.1, from coordinate 8,934 downwards.
TTACACAAGGAAAAAAAACTACTCAGACAGGGTCTCAAAATCACTTTCAAACGAGACAAAGCAACAACTGCTATTGCTGTCAAGGGGCAAACTCACTCATACTTCATTTGTGTGGCTGCACTCTCTTCTGCAGGATCAATGTTTCCCATAAGAAGCAGCCAGGTAAGGGAATGGCTAAATCCAGTCCAGGAGGATGGTGGTTTTATCAATTTGATCTTATGAATTATTATGCCTCCCTTTTTTACTAATGAACCTGCTCTTTCCAAATGGTGCAGATCTACTTTTTTCAGTGTAATCTGGTTTAATATTATTACTGTAAGTTCCACTATGCCGTCATTAGACAAGGCAGTCTATTTCAGAAAAAAGCCACTTCCTCAAGCGTACACAGAATTTGAATACTCATCATTAACACAAGTGCACAGGCAAAATTATTTCATTTTCATTGAAAGGCTATTTAAAAATGGACTCAGTGATTGTATGTATGAAAATACCCATTATATGCCTTCTTCTTTCCTCTCATAGAAAGGAAGGGCACCAGTCAGTGGGGTCCTCTCTGTAGCCAGGTGCACATTCAAGGATAGTATTTCCCTGTGCACCCATGTTCTTATGGTTATCCTACCTAGCCAGCTTTCAGCAACCAAACCTCTAGATATATTGAGTGCCACTCTTCCAACATTCATGGAAAATATCTTTCCTTTGGTTGAGCAAGGCTTTTTGCATTCCTGTGTGATACAAAATTCAGTGTTCAGCTCTGGAAAAGTCCTCTGCTGTCTGTATTGCCCTGGCCTCCCCAGTGACAGGAAGGCATCAGAGGCCAGTCTGCAAATCAGCCCCTGGTGAGACTTTTCAAAAGTTGACTGAACTCGTGCAGAACTGAGCCCTACATTTGTAATTGCTGTTTCTTAGAAAAGAGTTTGCATTTCATTGCAACCCAGTGCAACAGCTACCATTAAACCCCCTAAAACGTTTATGTATTAGAAGAGCAATACTACTGCTTCTGTCCGAGTCTTTTTTCCTGTCCAGAGTGAAAAGTAGTCTTGCTAGAAAAGCCAGCCAGGGCATTCAAATTATTTCATCTTCTACGCAGAAAGGTAAAAAAAAGCCCTGCCTAATTCTGATGCTTTTCAGTGAGCTATTACTGTCACTTTGTCTGTTTCCAACAGCAACAAAAAGAAACAGTAATTACTGTTTCTGAGAGTCACCATAACACCTATAAAACTGGACAGGCTGGAAGACTAAAATGAAAGCCTAAAAAAAGATGCAGTATAAATGGTTCATCCAAAAAGACTTTAAAGGTGGTTTCATAAAATGTCAACACATCCACCTTTTATAAAATGATGAAAAGTCTATCTAAAATCATTTGATTTATATTGTGTGGGTTTTCTTATGCCAAAACTGTATACTGCTCATAAAAACAGGAATAAAAGACACTTCCATACTTTAAAAGCAAGATAATGTTTTATCTATAGTCATCCACTCTTCTGAGTTATACTGTAATGCATTGCTCTGAGAGACACCAAACCTGGAAAACATATCAAATGACTACAACGTCTTTTAACAAACATTCAGTGATAATTCTCTGCAGAGAGCAATGAAAAAATACTGACTTCAAACAAAATACCCAGCCCATGCAGTTAATGACATTTGTCTGTGTGCTGGGTTTATACAAAGTAAAAGGCTCAGTCAAAAAGAATCCCTCCTTCCTGAAAACAGTCTCAATGAAACAGACCCTGAATAAAAATTGCACTTTAGAATGCCCTGGAAGAGTGTCCAGTAAACCAAAACCCAACCTAGTCTACACAGACAAAGTTTTCCTTCCCCTTCCACTCAGTTCAAGTCACTAGAAAAAATAACAAAACAAAATGAACCTGTTACTGGTTTTACACCCACCCAAAACACTCTGTGGTGATTGAACACGAACGTGTAGGAGATGATGCAAGTCTGCTTCTTGGTCCTGTTACTGCTCTCTGTGACAGATGTTCTCCTGCATCCTGTGGCAGATGGACCTCAAACACCACCAAATCCCAACAGCCCAGTTTGATCTGTTCTGGTCTACTGGAGCCAGAATTTGAAAGAATCAGACAAGGCAACTTTTCTCTAGGACCAGACATTTCCTTCCAAATCACTGGGAGGCAGCAGAGAGGGGACCTTAAAGCCCTGTATCAGTAGTCACCCCTGGACAAGCACAACAGCAAGTTGAAGGAGTCTCAGCCCATGAGCTGAAATCTATCCTCTAGACAAATTGCAACAGGTAGTTGAGCATCGTGTTGAGGTTTTAGGCAAAAGCAGTCATCATCAAACCTAAAATCATTAAGGCAATATAGCAAGTGCGAAACTGTGGCCTCAGCATGGAATAGCTGATATTTATTGAAAGACAAAAGGCTTAAAGAAACCAGATGGACCATGCTATACATGCTGCAGACAGTGCTGGCTGTCTTCTCACAGGTAAGATTTTTAGTCATGCAACAGAGAATCTGGGAACACTGAAATCTAAATTAGACAGAAGCACTCACAATCCAAAGCTGCCTGAAGTCTCTTCAGTTTCTGACAAACTTAACATCTTTGTTAGAAGGTGAACGAAGGCTACACAGCCCGATGCCTCCCAGACAGGCACAGGATTTTCCCATACCTCCAGCTTGGCCCGGTCCTACAGACTTCTTTGCCCTTCCTCCTTGTTTTGGGCAGAATGCCTTCTCCTTTTCAGCACCTCACCATCTAGCCCAGCCCAAAGGTACATCCCTGCTTTATCAATTCAGCACTTCTTTTCACATTTCACTTGAAAATGCACATGCCAGATAAGGAGAAATTTCTTCCAGATGTCAGGAACTGAATATGAATGCATCCTTGTACAGGGAGAGGTGATATTATGTGATGGGAACACTGTGGGATAATTGCAAATAGAAAATAAGTCTTCTTTTAGAGGTCAGTGTTTAATTCTCTGTCAACACATTGTAAGAATTTAGTGTTTCCGCAGTATTCCCTGCCCTATCCATGCCATCCAGAATTTGTCTAAATAAAGGAAGTCTTGGGAGTGTTTCAGAAATATGGTCTGCATTGAAGAGTGGCAAGCTGCAAAGAGGATAAAAACAAATCTGCTTTAAACCCAGCTCAGCCCTAGAGTTTGTCCTGTCCAGCTCAGAGGAAGCACCTCTCCCCAAGAGACCTGGGTGCACCTCATCTTGAGAGACGTCAACTCAGCATTCCCAACTGTGCATAGAAGACCGAAGAGGCATCCTCCATGTTGTAGATACAAACTCTAAATAACCCATGTAAAGCATTTTCTAGACACAAGACATGTTTACTTGGCTCTTCGCCACAACTTTCCTCGTACAATGGGAATAAAACGAATGTACCCCTTGTTCCAAAATCCAAGTGTGGTAAATGCACATGATTAAATGATTGCTGCCATAGTAGCAGTTTATGACTTACTACATTTAGCCTGGTTCTTTGTAGCTGCATAAATATATATTATTCTGCTTCATATTATTCTGCTTCATATGAGAGTAAGTCTGGTTCTGATTAGGCTTGTAGAGAGCTGTCAGAAAGTCAGACTCGAGCAAATAAGCCCCTGTAGGTTCACTTGGAAAGCCCATAAAATGTCTGCTGTTCATTTAAATTAGGCTCAGAAAGAAACACAAACCTGAAAGCTGCCAGTGTTTTTATATTTGATTAAGATTTTTTTTTTTCTTGGGGGGCAAAGGAGGCTGAAGAGGAGTTATTCTGGGAATGAGCCTCATCAGAGAGCAGCCTTGGGCCCAGGCCCTCATTCTGGCACACAAAACAAAGGGAAAACAGGCTTACACAGGCACCCTGTGCTATAGTATAGCCAGAATAAATCGCACCCTTGAATCAAAGCCCAGCAGTGGAGGAGCAGTGCAGTTACTCTGCAGTCATTTTTGAAACCATCAGGTTGTAGCAGTGACTAAAGCAAGTTTTGGGAATATTTTCCTATACATGGCTTGCTCAGCAGCAGGTTTTCTACATCTCTCAGCCTCAGTTGAAGTAATCTGTGTGGGCTGAAAGCTAGATGGCAAGGCAAGGTGGCTTGTAGCACCTGAGCATCTCCAGGGCTAGCTCAGGTCATCCCACGGGGCTGCCATCCCCAGACCGTGATCCCTGTCCTACAGACCGATGCCCCTACATGCAGTAGCATCTTGCCCTGCTTGGAATGGATATGCCAACCAGCCTGTTTAGCTTTGTACCATGCATTTATTTTCTTAAGTAATTACTAGTTTATATATCCACGATTTAACTGTCAGAGGATGAAGTCTGCAGCTAGCCTGGATGATGACATTGAACTGCCATGTTCAACTCTCTCTCTCTCTGTTGTCTGAAATGTCACTTCCAGTTGGTTTTACTTAGGAAACATCATCTGAACCCCCTGCCTCTACTGTTTGAGACGAGTAGGCTGGCTGCTCCCTACCCCTCTCTCTCTCATACACACACGTGCACTCTCAGCTCTCCCACACCCCTGGCTCACACATTCTCCATATGAAGATAAGCTCAGAACTTCCCTTCTTTGTCTGCCTCTGCCTCATCTGGGTCCCACAGTCTCCAGTGTGTCCCCTCCCCATGTATCTCCCATGACTCTTCCAGAGCCTTTCTGGATGTGCCTGCCAGTGCGCCTCCCCTCACAGCCCCTTCTCTCAGGTTTTGGGGGCACATCTCCTACTGCTGGGCTGCCACAAATCCAGCAGCACCTCCCAAAGCCTCCAGCTGGGTGTTTTGTCACCTGCCCCCCTGCACACATGTGCACATGTATCTATCTTGTCTGCTGCTTCTGCTTTATGCTTTCTCAACATGCTTTTTGCCTCCCAAGCTGGGACAGATGACAGGCACAGCCTCTGAAGTCCTTGGACCAAACCCCAGGGTGCAGAGCCTCCCCCAGGACCTCAAATATCTGCCTGTCCCCAGCCTTCCGGGGTTAGGTGTGTCCCATCCTCATGCTGCCAGCACATGAGCATCCTGGCCTTGAGGCTGCCACTTCAGGGGGCAGAAATAACAGACTTCATTGGGATTTTGTCATCAGGTCTGCTAATTATTTCATAGGCTATGAATAAGTAGTCTGATCCCTGCTTGAAGGTCCTGCATGTCTGTGACTTTGACCACTCTTGATCAGCATTTAAGCCCCCAGTGGGAAAACTGGTACCTTGGATGCCAGACAGAGAGAATTCCTCTTTCCTTTCTCTGTGTTTCTGTCTGGCCATTTACCCAAATGCTCACAGAGATGTTGTAGATGCTGCATCTAAGCAACCAGAATAAAACCCCTTGATGCCCCCTCACTGCCGGGTCCTGGGGACACACTGGAAACTCCTCAGTATTGAAACTTTCTATTAATTATTGTTGCTATTAGGAAGGTGGGAAAGCCCTGGCCTGCTCAGTAGGGCAAGCAGCAGGTGCTGACCTCGTTTTAATCTGAACCTCTCCTTCCCATCATACCAGGGTCAGGCAACACATGTTCTAATTGTAGGAAGCAGTTAATAGGCACAAGGATTTATGTGTATCTTATCTACTGCTGTCATTTTATTGATTGTTCCCAAAGACTGAGGCTTTTCAGACTTTCATTATAATTAGAAGGAACTGTTGCCAAAAGCAATTTACCTCAGGCAACTTTCACCGTTTGCTGAAGTCCTCATTTATCTGATATTATTACAAGGCCAAGTTACAACAAAAAAAAATTAGAACATCCCATCTATTCAAATTCTGAGAAGTGTCCTAGACCACAGCTGCAGGGAAGAGTGTGCCTTGTGCACTCAGCTGATTCTCCCAAGCAGCTTTGCTCCCTTCAGGTGTCCATCCTTCAGGGAGATAATGAGGAACTACCTTTAAGCCTGTTCAAAAATGCAGGAAAAGTGTACAATTTCCTGCAAGGAACACTTAAAGGCCTACTTCTGTTTCAGGGGTGATTAAGGGCAGCGCACTGTGTAGAAGTAATTTGCCTTTTGATCATAGTCCCTCTAATCTTCCCTGCCTGCCTTTATTGCCCATAGGAATTCGTGCATGTAAACACTCATTCAGCTGCCTGGGTTGTTTTTATTTATACTAGATGACGAAGCTGTTTGAACTGCACAGTACTCAGGCACAGATAGCAATTGATGCTGTGCAACAGGAAGGTGGATGGGTTCACAGCTGTCTCATGGGACCAGGGGAGCACATTGCACCAAGCAGTGATAACCATAAGGCTGCATCTGCTGTGCAGACACATTGCCTGGAAAATCCAGCCCTGATGCAAAAGCAGAGGTAAGGAACTGTCCTAACCCAAAGACTATAGTCTGCAAGAGGCAAGGAGCTGTACAGTATGTGGAGGAAAAGCCACAAGGACAATAACCACATCCTGTGGGTACACAGAGACAAACACATTAACAGGGTATTTCAGCTCCAGAGACAGCCCCATATATGTTCCCTGCTTGGCTATTACTGGTGGCATAGTTCAGACATGAAGCGATGGCACAATATCATCCCTAGCCTGGGGAAAGTCCTATCCGACCAAGGGAAAAGACCTCAAAGTTCTGGATGGCCCATAACTTACAGAGAAACAGCACAAATCCAGAAGCATCACAGAGAATACTTTCACAGGTGTATTTTGTCCATGATGAGTGACACACACGTAGTGTCAATATGGATAGGAGGGCCTTTGGCAAATTTAAAAGATGGACAACTCAGAAAAAAAGCATTTCACAAGAATGAGAGCCATGTGATTGATCAAAGGGTCAGGAATTAGATTGCCTATAAAATATTCGATTTTATTTTAAGCTCTTGCTGCAAACCATCAGGTACACAGATTGTATTCCTTTCATGAGGAATTCCTAGTATTTCACTCTGTTAATACTGACAGAGGCCTTCCGTCCACCTACTGGTACTCTAGATCTCAACAAGTTTATAGTGACATTTATTTCTTCTCTTGCTGAAATGGATATAAATAGAGTTAAATAAGATATCTGCCTTTGTAACACCAAGCTCTGGGCAGTTTCTTTTATTGCTACTGAAACTCCATAATGGTGGTCATTAAACTCTGCTCAGGCAATTTAATGCAAAGCATCACTTGGTAGTAGTTTTTAGTAATAGAGGAACATACCATGACATATTGCAGCACCCACAGACTCCACTGTCACGATATGCATGCAAATGGATGTTCAAAGCTCAGGGTTTCTAAAATAACTGTGCCCCCCATATGAAAGGCATTGAGAGATGGAAAATGAAGAGCCCACAAAAAAGTGTGTGGATGAATTGATGTTCTAGGGGAAAAAGACTCATCAGTTTGAAACAACTGAGGATAATAAAACCTATTAATTGATTACAGATATTCAGACACTTCCCACAGAGATGCTACAATGGTACAGTGAAACGGATACATGTATGGTACAAAGCTCTTGTAAGGCCTTACCCTGAGTATGTGCACAGTTTCTAGTTGTCTGTGCTCGAGAAAGATGGATTAAAACAGAAATATATACAGAGCCATCCAAAAATGATAATCAGAGGAATGAAGAGCCTCTCTCTTCAGAGGAGATGGAAAAATCTAGCTTTTTTAATCTCAAGAAACAAAAACTAAGAGAAGTGATTGCTCTCATCAGTAGAGCAGATACCAAGGGAGAGAACAAGGACTTCTGAAGATAAAGAATACTGGCAGAAGAACAAAGGACTATAGCCTGAAGTTAATAAATTTGAGCTGGGAATCAGAATAAAATTTCCAAGCATCAGAGAAGTGAGACTCTGGAACAATGCTGCAAAAAGAGACAGAGTTTGGTGCAAAACAAACTTGTTTTTAAAACAGCAATTAATAAGATTAACAACATGATTATCCAATGGAGTTGTTGCGACAGCAGTGCTCTTTCCAGATCTACCCTGATGGTTCAGGAGATGCAATTGACCCTGTGTTTGATGCGAAAATCAACAGAAGGTGCAGCTGAAGGGAGAGAGTATGTTTCTGATTCAAGACTCTGCAAAATTTATTAGGAACACACCTGTTTCAGACATAGACAAATGGACCAGTGGAGCAAGTGGCCAGGCAGCCGTCACAACCGAGGGATCACTTACAATATAAAACTTTATAAGCTGACATTTTCTTGAAGTAAACAAGAACCAGAAATAATGAAAAATAAAAAAAAAAATAATGGCAAAAGTAGCTCGTTTTCAACGTCATCTTCAGTTTGGGGGCTATGGTTTGGGGTTTTGTTGGTAACAAAAGCTCTTTGAGAAGATCAATCAGAACGTGACCAGGTAAATACCAATCACTTTAGAGAGCTACATTAATTCTGAAAAATTGACCCCAAAAAAGCCTAAATCCAAACCATTTTCCCAGTAACGGATCGATAGCAATGCTCATCTCCTCACCCCTTTGTCAGGATTTTTCATACTCTTCTCAAGCAGCAACCTTACTCCCCATTTGACATTCGTTGATACTGCTCAGATCTGTAACATTTATACACTTACTTGCAAACCTCGCTTTGGCAATCAGCTTTTAACACTGCAGATGAAGCCAAAACATGATTTTTCTGTGCATAAAGCAATAGTGCCATCTCGTGGGAAATGCTCTTGCCTCGTGCCTTATGGCAGGCAGAGGAATCGGAAGCCTTTCCTCATACAAACAGCTCCTAAAAAATTAAAGATGTAGGAGGTTTGAGGGGCTTTTCTGAGTTGTTTTTCATTTTTTAACTTGGCTCCCTCAGGTTAGCACATAAACTTACCCACTACCCTTTTCCTGCACTGTGGTGAGGTTTCATAAGGTTTTTGCTCTGCTCCGAGGTGCTCTCCTACAAACCATGGCACCCAGCACCCTGCCTGGATCCAGCCTGGGGAGCCCTATTGGTAGGAGGCAGAGCAGTGCTACTCTGCATCGTCCAGCACAACCAGTCTCACTGAGCAAGCACATGCCATGAGTCATAGAATCATAGAATAGTTAGGGTTGGAAAGGACCTTAAGATCATCTAGTTCCAA
>NDXB01011647.1:6696-294311 GCA_002631895.1 Agapornis roseicollis | reverse complement strand
CCCCCCCCCGCCCCACCCCCCCCCCCCCCCCCCCCCCCCCTTCCCGGCTCGGGGCTGCGTGTCCCCGCTGCTCGGCTCCGCGCTGGCAGCCCCCGGCTCGTTCCCCCCCGCACCGGGCTCGAGTGGCTCCGCACAGGGATGGGGGGGATGAGCCCCACGGAACCGGCCGCCCCTTCCCCACCCCGGGCATTTACCTATGCGGGGAGGCGAAGCTCCGGGAGCGGCTCATGGCGGGCGGCGGCGCTGCGGACCTGCCCGTGCGGGGCTCCCCCCGCCCCGCACACACTCGCTTCTCCCCAGCCAAGAAGCCCCGGCAGCGGCGCTTGGCCGCATTTCGAGTCCCACACGCCAGCCTCACCCCGCCCTTCCTCCCGCCCGGCGCCGGCCCCGGGGCACCGCCGGGACCCCCCAACCGGAGGTGCGGGGATAGGGGACACTGGAACCGCGATTGCCGCCGCGCTCCCTCCGGCAGCCGCTGCCCTCTCCGAGAGCCGCGGCCCCACCGGGGGAAGCTCCAGCCTTTGCCCCTTCTGCTCATCCCAGCGCCTGAGCACCCGCTTGCCCCAAAGGAAGATGCCCAAAGGGGCACATAAGGAAGGCTGCGGGTGCCCAGCCCTTCCTTGGCATCAGAGCCAGGAACGATTCCCACCTCTGCCCACCATCTCCTGGGACATCTCAGCACCCTAAGAATAGCTGGGGTGATGTGGATGCAGGAGACCCACTCACTTTTGAGACTGAACTAAAACTACCCTGCACATCATCCTGTCTATCAAGTCTGAGATCTAAGGTCTGGGCAAACGATTGTGCTTGAGGTTTTGCCATGGTTTTATTTCCCCACTGGGTCAGTCCACCTCAGGCCACGGTTCTGAGCTCTGGGAAAAATAACAGAGCACAGGAATAACTTTCTGCTTGCTTGTTTGCTGTTCGTTTTAATGTAAACCACATAGCCACCACGTGGGAAATGCGTGGTAGCACAGAGCTTGATGGCTATCTTGTCGTGCCTTTATCTCCAAGCCCTCAGCCTTCCTCAAGGTGAGTTTCACCTTGCTGGAACTCAAGTAACATTTATAATTTAAGCTTCTCGGGGTCATCAGCATGGAGTTTGCTTGCTCTGGGTTTTGCATCCTCACGTATTTGTTTTTCCTTCTGTTCCTCAGGCCACAACCAGCTGCCTTATGTAATGACTTGGGTTATATAAACTCCATTCTTCAAGGAACAGTCATTAACCTACTACCGGGTATTGAAAATACCAAAATACTGTCACACAATTAAAACCACTAAATGGTGTCCTCAAATTAGAGCACAGATTGCAGTGCAGATCCTTTTTCCTTAAATGAAGCCAGACATATGAAGCATTTGATAAGCCAAAGAGCAGCAGGGATGGGAAGGTGCCCATCACCACCATCCTCTCCAACCCCTGAGGGTTCCCTCTTCCCTGAGCTGCTGTCACTTCTTACTGAGCTGGGGGATGGTTCCTACTGTCTGAATGCAGACCTCAGTAATGCAGAGATAATGCAGCTGGTTACTCTGCCAGTGGTAGAAAACACAGGCATTTTTAAAGTAACAGCCAAATGAAGTCACAGGAGAGCATGGACAATCTGAAGGGAAGTGTCAAGGAATTTTGCATAACTGAAGTCCATCAGCTGATGTCTCTGCTCTTCCAGCCATTGCCACAAACTAGGCTGGGGTCAGCTCTCAGCTGGGCTTGGGGCACCATGGAAAGGTTTTGTTAGAGGATCATAAAATCACAGAGGGGTTTGGATTGAAGGGACCTTAAAGCTCATCCAGTTCCAACCCCTGCCACAGGCAGGGACCCCTTCTGCTAGAGCAGCTTGCTCCAAGCCCCTGTGTCCAACCTGGCCTTGAACACTGCCAGGGATGGGGCAGCCACAGCTTCTCTGGGCAACCAGTGCCAGTGTCTCAAGTCCTCATAGTAAAGAATTTCTTCCTTATATTTAACTTAAATCTCTGCTGTTTCAGTTTGGACCCACTGACCCTGTCCTATCACTACAGTCCCTGATGAAGATCCCTCTCCAGATTCCCTGTCTGCCCCTTTAGGTACCTGAAGGCTGCCTTGTTCAGCAGAAACAATCTCGCAGCAACACTGAAATTGCTTCAGGGCTAGCACACAGTGAAGTCTGGGCTGCTCACAGCCTAATTAGAGACCCAAGAACAACCTGAGGCTGTGCATGGTGTTCAGCACATCTGAGTGTCTCAGGGAACTAAGACTAAGAAAAGTTTCTCTAGGAACTTCCACCTAATGCAAAGAGGCAGCAGGGCCTGACTGTACTTGAGCAAAGTGACATTACACTTGCATGAGCAAAGGCTGGGGTTTTTCTGTAGGTAATGCTGTGTAGCATCTGTGCTACACAGATAAATCTGTGTAGCAGATGCTTAGTTTTGGGTTCCTACCACAGAACTTTACAACACGTTGGTTGAACATGTTCCTAATCACTTTAATATCACTAGAAGCAACCTGCTCCTTCTGGAAAACAAGCATCCACATCCATGCTACCTCTGGCTCCTGCTCAGCTTCAAGTCCCATGTTGGCCTGTCACCACCATCCTCATGCAGACACATGGGTAGTCCCTCTGCCTTTTTCCTTTGTTTTATCCCAAAAATGACCCGGTGCTGTCATCCAGCCTCTAGCATTTGAGGGCAGACAGTAAACATATCCTTCCCTTCTTATAAAATATCTTTTAAACCCCAGCAACAAGACAAATAAAAAAGTTCAGAGACACCTATATGGGAACCATCTCAGGTTTGGTTTTGCACCGTCAGCAAGCAGCCCAGGTAGGAATATTATCATAAGCCAAAGTCACTGGAACTGATTCCTTCTATTTTCATCTTCAAGGGAGCATAGACCTCAACTGGAGTTCTGGGGTGCTCACAGGGGTCAGAACTTAAGAGTCTGCACAAGAACTAGAGCATTTCTTCCACAAGAACCCATTCAGCTGTCCTATACCCTCCCTATACTTCACTTTTTTTATTCCCCTTTTCATAGCTCCTGGTACAAACATTTATGTGTGTCCTTAACTGATACCTTCTCCTAAGCTCCTACATGTATGAGTAGTAGTTGAAGCTGGGTAATCTGCCTAGCAACAAATTAATTAGGCTGCTGCATTGGGGAAATCTAACTGGGATCATTGATCTTTGCACAGTCAGATCCAGCAATATGAAACCCTAGGAGGAATGTTCTTCTCCACCATATGCAGTCTGATTGCATTATCTGCACCACTTTGTGCACTGTTATCAGCAAGTGAAGGAAGCCAATAAGCAGAGAACTTCAGGGCTAAGACACCAGCAGTGCTCTTAAATCACCAGGGGTTTTTATCCACATAAACCTAAAGACGCTCTGATGTCCCTGACAAAAGAATGTTCTTGAGTGTTCTGAAGGTTTTAAGCAAGATGAGAAACGCAGAATCTGACACAAAGTCAAGAGTGATTTGTGTGGAAGAAAAACAGGCTGCAAACTAGAAGCGAACAGGGCTCCACTGCTCCAAACTGAATGGATAGGATCAGCAGAGGGCTGGAATATGAGATGCAAACCTCAAGAAGTTCTTGGCAAAGATCTGCCCGCTCAGGAAGTGGCAGCAAGAGAGCAAAACCTTACAAACACACTTTGTTTGTTCATCAATGTGGCTTTTCATAGAACGTCAAAAAATGAGTGAAATGCTGACATTTTAAAGCCACCTTTACGGGAAATGGGAGAGCAGCCTTGACAGCTGAAAATTCACTTACAGCAGCAATCTCCCATCACAGCCAAGTTCTGAATACTCACACTCTATTCACAAGGTGTTAAACCCTTCATTGCTTTCCTTCATTCATTAGACAGAAAGAAGGGACTTCAAAAGAAATGGACCATCTTTCAGTACCAATACCCATCAAAAGGAGTGTCAGTGTATCTACAAGGAAGGGATAAACAACCATCATGTATATATATGCCACTTCACTCTTAAAGGAAAAGTACATTCTTTTCCCCATTTCCTTTAAACCAAATTTTCTCTTGGAATTTCTTTTTGACACAGAAAATTGCTTTATTTTATACCCACATATATATTTGTGTGTGTATAAATATGCTTCTCCCAAACAAGACTAGGACCCCATAGAATTCCTTATAGACTGAGCTTTGTTGTGGATTTCAATACAAATGGAGCATATAGAGACAAAGCCACTATATAAATGCATATATTTTTCACTAACCTGTAAGTTAAATGAGAAGTAATGTGTTAGAATAACAACAGCTTTAGGTGAAGTAGTTTTGCCCACAGCAATTTGAAATGCTTTGGACTGTAGATCATTCAGAATACTTGCTTGTCCATCCATCCATCCATCCATCCATCCTTCCACATACTGCTAAATAAACAAAATGACAAATTACCAGTTCCAAGCATTGGTTTTGCTTATGAAGAGATTATTTAGGATGGAAAGAACAATCCTGTAACATCTTGTAAGTTATGTTTTTTTAGATCAAGACTTCTCATTTCAGTTGAGGAGATGCAGTGAACTTAAGTTCTACTAATGAATCCCTACTTGGCACTACAGCAACCATAATCCTCTGCAAATTACACATATAAAAAGTATAGTTTATGCAACAGAAAGGACACTGCCGTAAATCTCCACATACACAGGTTAAAACATCCTGTTTGGGTTTTTACTGCATTTCTGTAAAATAACAATGAACAGTTCTGTTTAGGATGGATTAAGTTGAAAGCAGAAAACATTTTCAAACGCTCCTCAACTCTCACCTTGCAACAGAGTAGACTTCAGTGCTGACACCGTACAGAGAAAGAAAACTGCTCAAAATACTCAGTATCATTCTTGCTTGAAATGTCTTTTTCAAGAGATCAACTAATGCAGTCAGTCCTTAGAGAATCATTTTCTTCCTTTGGCTGCAAATATCCCCATGGAAACAAGCAATGCTATCAGACATATGAGAAGAAGCAGAGGAGGCTGAATGAAATCCTTCAAATACAGTCTCCAGACCCAAAACGGGACAGGACAAGCCACCCAGAAAACATGAACTCCGCAAACCTTATCACAGCTGCTGCTTGAGCTCCCCATCCCCTAACTGCTCTGTAATCCAGTCACTCATTCTACACAAATTCTCTGCTTAAAGTATTTTTAACAGACAAGAAAACCAGCACAACTCAAGGATATGAAACATTCCTGGGACCCAAGTATAATGCAACAGCCCATTTGGACATTGTCCAGGACACAGACTGAGCTGGCAGAGGTCTAAGGTTTCTCACAAGGCAGCTGAAACCACAGCCAACCCCTACATCTCAGGAGCAGAGACACATACAAGGTTTCTTTGGGGGCCTGACTCAACAAACTTCAGGATTTGCAACTGCAACTAAGTATTTTCAGATACAGACCTGCAGTTTTCAGATGTGAAGCAGATGTCTTTTAATAGATTTCAATGAGAGAGGTTAAGCAGCATTGCCATATAACTAACTGCATACACAGCAGAAGTTGCCCACATAGATAGGTAACATTGCCCTAAATTGAGGCAAAATACTTCACATTACCATCCTACATGTGCACAACGATTAAGGTAAATTAAGTGATTCATATGATCTGTCAGAGGCCTGTGATAGAATGGGAGAGAGAAGTCAGGAGCTCAAACCCAAGTTCATGCTACTTCACTGTTAACACGACGTTTAAAAAGTTGTCCTCGTATATCCAAGTATTAAAGAGAACACAGACCTCATCTGCTCCATGTTGTTTACACGTTCCTTTAACAAAACCTGTAAAATCTGCTCTTGCCTGTAAGCAATAACATTTTAACAGCCACATTTTGAATGTCTAATCATTTGGTTTGTTTACACTTTTAACATCCATCAGTTAAATACAAATTGACCTCTTGCTCTGTATATGCATACCCGGTTTCTGGAGCTGGAGCTGTGACGAGCACATTTACTGTTGCTGCATGGGAGGAAAATCATTCTATTCAAAAGATAAAGCAGTAAAAACCCCTTTAAACTATTTCTATTGACAGTGGAGTTTGCCATTTCTCCCCACCTTCCTTATAGAAGGAATTTACACAACTGGCCATGACTGCTACACTTCCAGCCTCAGTCTTCTTCATTTCCCACACAATAGTTCAAAAGCAGTTAAAATCCCAGAAGATTTCCTTGTAGTGCCCTAAAATTCGTACAGAGAAAACAGCTCATTTTGGTTCAATATCGGATCAGAAATCATTAGAAGCTGCCCAAACACCCAGCCTCTCTGAACACAGGATGAAGTCTCGGTCTTTTGAACCCCATCAAGATCTTCTTGTCACTACCAAGACACTGAACAAGCATTCTTGTGCTACATCAGCTACTGTGTTTTAAGTCCCAGGCAACAGTCACACTTAGCTGCTGCTTTGAAAATAGACAAACTTCCAGGGTTTTCACTTTTATTGGATACGTCCAACTTTAATAATATACAGATACTCATTTTTATATTGTTCCATTCAGATCCTCACGTAATTCAGCCATTCTATCACATTCAAATAAAAAACAGAAAAAGCACAACTGAAATAAAATAAATTTGTAGGCTGGAAAAATCCATTATAAACTTAATATTCAAGAAACATTCTCTTTATAATTAAAACCCTACTCTGTAATAACTAAAGTAGGATTTAAAGAAAAACTTGATTTGCATTTTTAAATAGGTGGCCTTTGCGTATACTTTTAATAATCTCATATGTACAATGCCAACCAGTATGTCTGCCTCCCTGTGACAGAATACCTGAAACAAAACGACACTGAAAAGGAGCTTTTAAACCAAAAAAAAGAACAATAGTCATTTTCCAGGAAAATACAGTATAGTCAAAACTTGAAACACATGCTTCCCTCATCTCTATTAAGGCCTAAGAGACAGATGTGCTTTAATAAAAGCAGACAGTATGAAGAAAAGTCCTTCCACTTTTCTCTTCAAATTCCTGTAACAGCTCATCTATTTCATTTTCCATGTCTTCTGTGTGCTGTATCTAGAAAAGAAAAAAAAATACTAAGCAACCAGACTCCAAGGACATGATGTAGCTTAAAAAGCTGTAATAATTCAATGCTTGTGGCTTACTGTGCAATCTAAACTGGGTGCTTTAGTGAGATTCCCAAATATACATATATTCTGCATCATGTTTATCTGCATATCCTTCCTCCTCCAACCCACTGAACTGGCACTTAACTAGTACTTTGTTGAGTAGGCAATATTCATCCTCGCTAGGTAACAAATGGAAGCTTCAGAATAGCTACAAGCACACTGAACAGATGGTTAAAATTGCAAGTCCTTGAACCCTTTTAGGTTTTTTGAATCTGGAAGGGATTTAAGACCAGAATAGATCAAACGGGCTAGAGTAAAAAAAAAAAACAAAGCCCGTTGCCACACTGGAACAGGTGAACTCTGCAACTTGCACACTGTAAAAGGACTCAGATCCTTCCTCTGGTCTCCTGACAGTTACATCAACTGCTTTGAGTGCAGCTTATTTCAGTCTTAAAGGACTAGGTCCCTGAATGTGGATAACAGAAGGCACCATTTTTCTCTTTCACATCATACATGCAACAGAGTGGTACTACAAAATACACCTACATAGGATGTTTTTCCAAGTGTATCATGATTCAGAATGCAACTCTGATGTTTAAACCCCACGTATCACAACTGCTTTTGAAACACTGTTTTTCTCATAAACAGTGTTCTGAGCGCAGGCTCAACCTGTGCAATGAGAGAGGTTAAGCAGCAATGCTCCATGCTACTGCTCTGAGCACAGTGCGCTGTGATACTGCTTTTCATCAGTGCTTTGGTTTGAATGCACACACACACAGAACCCACTTTGGAAGCCATGAACTTTGTCACGGTTCCTGTTTGCACAACAGCTCCAAAAATAACCTAAAGAATTTGGGAACTTACACCTTTTGACAAGGATTTTACTTAACTTTTGCAATATGCAACATCTTCAAAGATTACTAAGCAAACCCCAACCTCTGTGCAGTCAGCTGGGTCCAAGGAACCCATGGGAAATGAGCCCTCTCTACTTACACACTGGCAGAGCTCACAGATAAGGAATGCACCCAGCGTTGCCTCCTCATGGTTATCCTGAATGTCCACATTGATCACATGTACTGGCTGACATGTCTCCTGCTCTCTGGAATTTAAATCTATTTGAAAACAAAATACATGTAACAGCAAAATTTTGAGTGGAATGGTACCATATTTTGCAGAGTATTCTTTTAAAAGTACATATAGACATTGTGTAAATCTTCCTTCTTCAGTTGAAGAACCACTCAAGGTTTTTCCTTTCATTGGTTGACTGGGCACTAACATGAAGTTGAGAGATGCACCAATGGAACATTAGGTTGTTCTTCACCTCCCTTCCTCAGGATATTCACCTACAACACTTGAGTGAAAGCTGCTTTCTGTGTGAGCCATGCTCACCTTGCTGAAGATCCATTCAAGTACCAGGGCAGCTGCTCTCAGAACTTATTAATACATTTCAAACACTCCACTTAAACATTCAGAACACTAATTGCTCAGCTTGCAGAAGCCCAAGTGGATTGTGCTTTCTATTGCTTGTGACGTGACCGCTAAGGACAGAAAAGGCAAGGGAACAGCCTTTTAAAGCATGTGTATGGTGTTAGTTCAGCTGGTTAGACTTTCAAAGTGAAGGAAACACCTTAAACCTCACATAAGCCTGTATTTCCAGAGAGAGACAGGCTTCTAAGCCCAGGAGCTAAATCACTGCTGAAGCCCCATGACTTCCAGTGAGTTCATATCAAGGTTGCTGCATTTTCTTCATGCAGAACCCAAACCCTGAGATTCTTCTGATGTATCTCGCTTTGACTCTCATAAGGGCAAAGCTGCTGCATGTTTGCAGAGTGTAAAGCACACTCAAGAACAGTTTCTCCACTGGTACAGGAAGATTTTGTCATGGATAAACTGCTTGGTAGATCACAAGTCCGTGGAGAAGGGAAACTGCATAAGGAACACAGCTTAGGCTTCACTTCTCCATCAACCCAGGGTGGAAAAAGGCTCATCACATACAACTTGCTAGCCCATGAGCAATTTTCTAAACAAAACTGTATCTGAGTTTCTCCAAATGCTTGTTATTTCCTTATGCCGTCCCTTAAACCTGCCATACATACACATTCTGTGTAGCTGCCAACACACCAGCATCTTTGAGAAGTCACCACTTCTCTGGTACATAAAGTCTACATCAGTGAACGTCAAGCTCATGTCCCTGCTGGTGTTCAGCAGCAGTAGCCAGAGGAGAGAGATATTTCCAGGATTTGCCAAGAACTCCAGGAGGAGGAGGGAGGGGAAAAGCACTGAAAGTTAATGTGGTTTATCAGTTCAAGGTCCTTACCTTCTACTACTTGATCATAGACTCTTTCTTCACACGTTAGGATCAAATCAAAAACATCTTTGCAGTTCTGGAATCTTTCTGGTCGTGGCTTGATTCTCTTATTTCTGTCCAACATGTGTAAAATCCCATTCTGTGTGTATCTGAAGTTTCTCAGGTTAAGCAAAGTACCTTTACTTTAAGAAAAGTCATGTTTTTGAGCAAATGACCAGGACAAGCCAAATCATTACTGTATCTTTAAAACAAGATCATTTATGTTTGCAAATATAAAGATCAGTGACCACTAAAAATAGATTCCTAAGGTAGCAGCACAATCCCCACAGGGTAATTCATGCAGCTTTTGGATTTCAGAGCCCTGTCACTGTCATTAGTACAACAGCAGAGACAGCTTTAAAGGCCCTCATAAGAGCAGAGTTCCTCAGAAAAACAACTTTCCTTAGGCAACTGTTTTTATACCCATAACACTTAGAATGCAGACTTCACTGTGAGAGCAGAATGTCCTACATTCATTCAAGTCACTGTCCCTCACTCCAGGGGCCTCTGTCTTCAAAGTCAATTCTATGGCATTTCTATTGTCCACTGCACATCTGCATGAAGTCCTGCTCAGGGCTCAGGTTTATGCAACTGAGCTTCCAAAGAAAGCTCAATAAATCACAGGAGTATAGTCCCTTAAAAATATCCCAAGATATATATAAATGGAAATGAAGAAAAACACTGACTTTGTGCCTGTCAGAGCTTCAGTCACTGTGTGAAAGGAATCTGTTATGCTGCTTGGTAGCTATATTTATGCTGGTACTGTAACCCTGAGGCTCAAATTCACATCCTGTATCCCCCTTTCTGAGTGGATCCACTTATCCCACTGTCTTCTCAGCCTTCCATGACATGCAAATTCATTAGGAGCACACCAGGGCTGACTGTCACATAAATCTGCTCACTTGACCAAAACCAAACTCCCTGGAAGGGCGAAGTTTTATGGGTAAATAAGGAATACCAGGGAAGATTTTGAAGAAGAAAGCCTGGAAACTGATGCATCTCTTCCTTGCTTTGAAGCAGCAGTATTTTTAGCCATCTAAGTATATAGTTTTAAATTAAAATAGCAGGAAGGATAACAGCCTAATTCCTTGAGATAACGGAAGGAAATTGAGAAAAAAAAACAATCATTAGTAGCACGTATGTAAGAGATCATTTGGCTTATTTCTTTGTTGAAAAAGCCATATACAAACCTAACAGGTATCTTAATTCTTTTCAGAGAGCAGTCCTAATTCTTTGTAAAAGGCCAACAACTTTCTGTCTCCCTGTTTACAGTCCCCCTCTGGTATCTCAGTTCTACTGCCCTGGATAGATCTGTCCCTGCCCAGCTATATGCTTCAGGGTGTTCTTCAACAGTTTTCAAGCAAACTGACTCCAAAGCTTTTAAATCTTTGAAGTGTTTAAGCTCCATTCAAAATTAAACCCATCTTTTTACCTGTAAGTGTACTTGATGGAAAATATGTTCAGTTCTTGAAGTGCAATGGTGCACACACATTAAAGACATTTCAGTTTTGAATGATACACAGTTTATCACAAATATGGTGTCAATTCTCTCTCAGCCAACTGAGCCTCAGGCCCCCCAAGCCTTTTATCTTCTTTCCCAAAAGATTTCTCCCTATATAATTAAATAACTGTCTTTCATAGCCCAAAGCTACCTCACAAGCAGCTCTTGCATGCCAGCACCCCTGTAAAACTCTCACTGGGTTTGTCATGCTTGGAAGAAACCCCACTCCAATGTAGCAATTTCAGACCTCTGGTTATTTGTAAAGCAGGAAAGTGACTGCAAGAGCTGTTTTCAAACATCTGGCAAACATCTGGTTCTGCTCACTTTGAAAGTGAGCCCTGCTTGGGCTCTACAGGCCTCATTTCTACATCATGCAGCTCATGAGGAAAAAAATACACAGCGTCCCACACAGTTTTTTGGGTTCCATTTTTTCCCTTTCTAGGATATAACACTGCTGGCATCTGTCCCCCAGCTTTCCAACTGAGCTTGGAGACAGGATTACGCATATTCACAAACCCACACAGTCAAGCTTGCTGCTTCACACAGTCAAGCTTGCTGCTGCCAACTTACAGCTATTTTTTTTTAACTCCAAGGGTCCATCTGCCTATAAAAGGAGACTGAAATAAGCAGTTAAGATTCATGACACTGTCATATTTGGTTCTCTGGAATCTTTTCCACCTGGAAAAAGAACAGCATACCATCCTTGCAGCAAGCAGGGGGATGCGATCTGCATCATTGTGTTCAATGCATAATCATAACCCAGCTTCTTTCTCTTCGTGAGCTCAGGTGAATGCAAAGATATGACAACTTATTAATGGTTTCCACCATAGCACCAGATGTTGAGGCATGTGAGGTTATGCTTTCCTTCCAACAGATTTCAGCTCCATGCCCCCTGCCCCTCTGCTCTTTCTTTCAGCAGTCATTTCTTCAGAAGGTACTCACTAAACCTCCTGGCTTTCAGTGCTGCTTTGTTGTCTGGCCACAGCAGCCTTCTTAACACCACCATGCTCAGAAATGCATCCATTTATCTAAGAGGCCTCCACTTACTGCAAACTATTAGTATAGTAAATCCATCACATTTTTACACTGAGTCCAACTCAGGTATCACCTTTATTGGAGTAACTATGCTTAACAGCCCTACAACATAATGAAATGTATGCATGACAACTCACTGTTGGAAAGACTTGGTATAAAAAGGAGATGGTGTAATTCAAGTTGAGTTTTGGCAATAGACATGGCATTGTTCCTTCCTTACAGAGACAGCTACACCCAGCCATTTCTACTGACTGTGCATTCTCTCCATTTACTTATCACATAATAATGTATTGATGAAGATATTACTCTAATACGTTATGTGTGTGTTTAGTTTAAAACCCTAAGGCTTTCACAGCTTCTGACTCTTCCTCAAGTCTGGTGGGGGCCAAAGCTGCAAACTACATACACATCACTGAAAGCAGCAAACATCCTTTAGCCTAGAGCTCAAGAGACAGACAATGACTTGTCAGTGCTGAACAGCTGAAATTGTAGTCGAGGATGAAACTGGAAAGCTACAAGCTGTCAAAGAGGAAAAGAATGGGAGCAATGGCCAAGTCCACTGCCAAAGAGCTGGATAAGGGATATTACAGACTTATTGAAGACAGAACAGACTTACCAGAGACAGAACACAAGATGGCCTCAAAGATGTGGCATGTTTGGTTATGCCATCAAACCTTGTGTACTTGATCCAAGTGTGAAAGAGCTTGCTTTCGATTGCTGGAATCTACAGTGTCTGGTCACTTAGCAAGACAGTTCACAGTACTGACAACTTCAGCACATGACATGAACACGTAACAAAGGAACACAGAAATCATTATGGGGACCAGCAGGCCAGCTGGCTCCTAAGAGGGTTCCTAAGTATCCCGCTTGACTTTTGGATGCTCTTCTCAGGTTTAGAAACAAGTGTCAGATTTCAGAAGATGAACAGCAAATGTTGTAGGATTGGGTGGGGGGAAGTATTGAGGTAGCTGTGAGATGTCTCTGAGAAAAACATTAGTCACTGCATTTCATGTCTCAGAGAACAGGGTCTGCAACAACTCTTTTCAAATTGGTTTCTGTTGTTGCCATTGCTTTGTAGTGCAAAACTCAAAGGTAATTCTGAAGTAAGTAACAGTTGTAGCTGGAAAGGGTAACTCTGATAAAGCCAAACACAAGCATTACAAACTAAAATCAATTAAGCCATTTCATTTAACGCACTGGGGAACCTGGAGAACACATTCATGAAGACAGCAGGACCACTTTTAAACAGCAGCATGCAGAGCAAAAAACATGCTGGATGAGGTCTTCTAGTGCAACACTACAGACAGGAGACTGAAGAACAGAGGGATGTGGTTAATCCACAGTTTGAGTACCAACCAGATCTGCAAAGCTTACACACACACAGCTTGTGTGCCTTGGGCAAACACTTCTTACAGGGGTCATCAGGATGTCTCTGTTCTTGCACTAAAGATCCTGAAGGCTGCCAGTTTCGTCACTGGGCAGCAACAAAGCTGGAACAACTTCTGCCCCCCCACCCCAACTTATTACCTGTGGAAAATACAGTACTTACAAGCATTTCAGGGTTTTCAACTAAATGATTTCTACACTATGTCAATTAGAGGTACATGGCAGCATGACAGTCTGAATTTCTTACACACATCCTGAAACTGGACTTCAGTAACTAATACTACTTCTCATTTTAACACTACTTTTACTACCTTGTACCAAATCAGTCAAAATAAAGTATCCCATGAAGTAGCAGCATCACTTTCACAGAAGAGAAGCACCTAAATTCCCCCTTTTGCTGACTTTCTGAAATTTACTGTAGACGTTTTTTGACAAGAGCTCTCATGCATATGAATTTCTCAGGGCTGCCAGAGCTCTACCTGGGATATCAAGCTCTTCAGACACTTCCTGCATGTACATGAGCAGCACACATAAACAAGACCTTCCAACAAGCATTCCATGCCAGTAACTGTTCTCTACATTGAGGGGGATTTTATAAATACAGCTGTGTCAGCTGACTTGTTTCTACTGAGATGGAAAATAAGAAACTGGCACAGACCTCTCCTGCATTCCCATGCTAGACTTCCAGTTTGCACTACTAAATGCTTCTCTGTATGCTGGGCCATTGCTGAAACCTGGCTGTATTTACTCCACTTGAATAAATCTGGCACCTGGATCCTCAACTGCCAAAACAATACTATTTGAAATACAGAAGGAGATCTGCTGTCCTTCACACAACAGTGACCCAAATAATTCTGCCAGCACTTGGAGCATGTGCCTGCACACTCCTGTGTAACCTAAGAGTACAAGGAGTATGACCAACGTAAAATGGCAACAGCCACCTTATTTGGATTTCTCTTACCTTTCACCTTTTTCTGATCTTTCTATCTAGATGTGGGTTATTGAGCATACTTCCATTACCATGACACACATCCAAACAATCTTTCATTTCTACCTGTTAGGGGTTTTCAAAGTGCTCCTCTGTAAGCTGCTGAGAGACATTTTCTGCCATGCTATGTGGGCAAGCTACATAGAAGTGAGCTTTAAAAATGCTTCATAAAAAGCATGTGACATAAGCCATCTCCACTGTTAGATTATCAGAGAAGATTGACACAGTTCATTTCTATGATTTGTATCTTTGGCAGAACTGAGAAACTGTAAAGATCAGAATCATTAAACAAAAATGACGAAGCATCAAAGTTTCACTTGCTCTCCCACTGACCGCTGGAATGACAGCTTGGAACAGAAGCTGACAACTGTTTATGGGTTCAAAATCCGTGAAAACCAAATGGAAACGTAAGATAAATACATGCACAAAGAGCTTACCTGAAGTAGAATTTCATTTAAGTTACTCCTCAAGACAGAGCTACATGGCCCCAACAAGCTGCGTGCAGATGCTCACAGATCTCAGTAGTCCTCCTGTACCCCCACAACACAGGTGGTGTTGTGACTTCCCCCATCAAGCAACTCAAGGGTAGTTCAATGATTCAGAATGTCAGGAATTACTATTCAAGTATTATGGATCCTAGAGCTTTTGTTACAGGTGGCACAAGTTTCTACAACAAACAAATGGTGTTCAAAAGAAACCAGGAAGTGGTTCAGAGCAAGATATTCCTGTCACTGCCCACTTTCCTTCCAACAGCTTTTCCCCATCAGTGCCTGCGCTCATTAGCTCGGGCCATGAATCATCTGGTATCAGTATCTTATGCCACTTTCTGAAAGTGGAAAAGCACAACCAAGAAGCAAGATCCAGGATCTTATTTGATACTACAACCCTCTTAAGGAAGCGAAAGTCTAAGCCCAGTGGAAGACAGATCTTACCTAACCAAAGAACTTAAAAGAGATGTGAAGCAGATGTTAAGGGAAAGCACAGGACACCTTCTGGAAGAGATGACTTAGTACTCCAACTGTTGCTAGAAGCTAAGCCTGACTTCAAGACAGGATATGAAGTTTCTCTGCAAGAAAAACCTAACTGCAGTGGTGCCTGACCAAGATTTCAGCACCAAAAGATCATCCTTCATCATCACCCTACAAAGACAGAAAAATTACTTCTCTCTACAGCCTCACTGCTGCTGGGTGCCCCCTCATCTCAGCTAGTCCTGATCCTCTTTGTGTTTCTTCCTCTTCATGGGCACAGAAGATGGTGTCTCAAGTTGGACTGAAAAGTTTTGGGAAAGGCACAGAATCTCCCTCCTACACAGTTCTACAGTAAGGCCAACCCAGTTCAATGATATACTTCTGCTGGCCTTCCTCTTCTTCTGTAGGGAAATAAAGATTCCCATTTTGTTCACCTAAACCCAGTGAAGAACCTGTGCATCAGAACATATTTCAGATTCCCACTCAATTCTGGAACGGCTGCATATAGTCCCTCAAGCCAACACTCTCCAAAGCCAAGACATTTTCCTCTACTGATGTTCTACCACAACACATCAGTTAATAAAGCATATCATCATAGGCAGATGGAAGACTGGGATAAACCAGGGATAAGCATCAGCTATGGGAAAACCATAATGCTATGCAATATTGCAAACGAGTATTTCCTGGCAAAGAGGTCTGTATATGGCAGAGAAAAATGCTTCCACTTGTCCTGAATGTGGAGGGTACTATTAAAAAAGCCAACCAACCAACCACCACACATCAGCAATAGCACAAATGTTCCCATATGGCCATCCAGCTTAAGCATGGAGTTCACACAGAGAAAACTAGATCTGAATCACCTACATATCAAGTGAGATGTATCAAGACAGTTTTTGCTTCATTTCCCAAACATTTTCATGCTAACTAAAGCACACCTTTAGAAAGTAACTTCTGGAGGCATGTTCCAACCCCCTCCCTCCAATTTTGTATCATCATGTAACTATGGAGCTAAAACTGGAATCTTATCTACAGTTAAGAGATCAGGTGAAATTAAAAAGAGGTTAAAGAACCAGAGGAGGAGGCCAAGCTTGCAGAGATAGGCTGCCTACAAATCCTAACAAAACCCTCTACCTACAGAGATCACTCAGGATCTTCCAGCTGAAGGCCACAGATTGATCAGTATTGAGAAAGGGATAGAAGCAATCAATCATTAAGTTAGTTAATGTTGATAAAAAATCCAGCAGCTCCTGCTACAGAATTCTGGTCAGATTTCCATTTGAATAGTTCCTGTCCCGAGGATAAATGCAACTGCTACTGCAGATTTAAGGTGGCATTTAGGAAGTTCCATCCCTGACTAGTTTTTGCATTCACTTGAAGGCAAAGTTCACCAGTTTTTCCTCAATTTTTGTGTAATCTTTAAGGTCCCCACCATGTAACTAGAACCAAGTCCTTAAAATGCTTCACATAGCCTTAAAGGGCAAGTGATCACAGTGACCTGTCTTTTGAGAGTTCCAGTTACACATGCAAATACAATACAGTGTATCTGTACTATGCACATAGAACTCCAGAGATAACCACACAGTGCGATCATGTCTCCTGCAGGTGACTAGAACCCTCTGCTGATACAGAAATAAGAAAATGAGGACTTTAAAAGCATCCAGAAGTCACATTCAGAACAGCCTTAAATGGCTTTGTCACAGCCCTCTATTAGGACTTGGGGAATTTAAATGCCGTATTCTAAAGATGCAGTGGTAGATGTGGATACTTATTTTAACTGTAAGGCTTAACTACCACATCTTAAATTGCTTAAGTAATTCCATTTTAGATCCACTGCAACCACCTACTCAACTGAATCTGTATGCCTGGCTCCATTAATCCCTTATTCCTGTGCTTCTGAAATTCAACATATGCCTTCAAGATATGTCAGCTTGTATTTCACTAATTACTGCAATGAAGGTGCTTTTAATCTCTGCAGAGTGGGATTTTAAGTTCTCTCCATTTCCACAAGTGAATAGGAGAGTTCCAGCAGATCTTTTCACATTAACCTTGCCATGACTTATGTCCAATACTGCAGAAGCTCTTTTCTGTTAGAGACTACTGGTTTCCACAACAGGGGTGGTCATTCATTTGGCTGACCCAAAGCTTTCCACAGCCACAACTTCATGGATTATCTAGTATCTCTGGGCCCCTACTGGCATACAGAACTGGAGAAAGGACATTGCTCCTGAGGCACTCCCACTGCAATATGGGAGCACAGACAGCTGTCACCAAGAAATACTAGTTCAAACCCCATGGAAGGGCAACAACTGAGTCATCTCATTGAGCTGATGGAAGCAAGGGTGGGGAACAGAACAAGCTGCCACACTGTATGAGAAAACCACTTTCTTTTGTTTCTCCATCCCACTCAGAGCCCATCAGAAGAGCAGATCCTCCCACCCTTCAGCAGCAGATACCACTTGCACTGCCCATCACCTCTAAGAAAGGAATGCTCACCCAAAACCCTGAGAGTCCCCATGACCCTGGATCACAAAAAATTACTCCACAACCCCCTGATGAGAGTAAGCCTGGTTTTGGTTACTGTAGAAGTATTTACCCTCAAAACCTGTTTCTGGCAATGGGGCTGCTTTCTGTGCTGAGCGCCTTGACTCTGGAAACCTTAACTTGCATTATCTGAGAATCAAAAATGCAAAGATGTAGAGGCAGTTCTTCTTGCCCCGTTTCCCCATGAACAGCTATTGTATGAACTTGCTTTATCTTGAGAAAAGGTTTAACTGTAACACTGCATATACATATGTCCAGCATGGAACAGAACAAACTCCAGAATATGCTGAAAGGGGTGGGAGTAGGTAGTTTTTCTGATGGTTTTCTCTCAAAGCATTGCCGTATTCAGTACAGCAGCAATGCAGAATGCAACAAGTCGTTAGCACTTGTCAAAATTACTTCTCAACTCAAAATAATTTTATCTTGAAGTAATTCTTTTTTGATCAAGATGGGTTTGCAAGGTTTTCCTTTTCTTTGGAGGCAGAGGGATAAAAACCCCCAAACACCCCAGCACATCACATGGGATTCATTAAGACTACACTTTACATTTTGATTTTCTGTTTAAAAAGACTTCTACTTAGGTATTAGGAATCAAACACCCTGCAAGGGACATTATTTGTGTGGAATACTATGCAGAAAGGTACTGCAATGTTCCACCAGTTCTCAATGTGCTCTACAGCTTTAATCAAACAGCCCAGCCTTCCTTAACAGGAGTCTTTTGATGCCAAGTGGAAACCCCTCCACCCTTGGAGTATCAGGAGCTCAAACTGACTATTTCTGGTCAGCAGATACAACAGCTTGTTGAATAGTAGTATGCCACAATATCATGTGTGCTACCCAACAACTGCACAGTTAGCTTCCCAAAAGTTCCTGGGTTTG
Organism: Agapornis roseicollis; assembly: GCA_002631895.1. Lineage (NCBI taxonomy): Eukaryota > Metazoa > Chordata > Aves > Psittaciformes > Psittacidae > Agapornis > Agapornis roseicollis. The sequence goes on along the minus strand of NDXB01011647.1, from coordinate 275,634 downwards.
CCGACTCCTTGGGTAACAGCTTGAACGTTTCTACCATGTGCCAAGTTTTCTAGTCTCTGATAGCCTGTTTAGTCTTACTCCCTTCTTTTTCTCCTCAAAACCATGTGAGAAAACTGGGCTACCTGAGCACAATGAAGATATTTAAACCGTATTAACATTCCTGTTGGATCTCCAGATGGCCATACCTGAGATTTTAGGAAATATACTTGCAGCACTGAGAAGTGGAGAGACTGCTCTATTAAACTATCTAGATTCATTTCTGGGATTCTTTACTCTAAAGGGTTTCTATCTTTTAAGTATAAATTCAGCATATCCTAAATCCCTTATTTTGGGCAAGTTTTCTCCTTCATATTTAACACTAAAAAATTAAAATCAGATCCCTTGTTGAAGAAAGAGTATCCAGAACGAAGCCCAAGTTTGTGGGTCTGTGGGTTTGCTTAAAACCAAATGAAAATTCAAGCTGATTTTTAGAAATTTTTTTTTTAGCATCCAACTGCAAACCACGCAGCTGGACACTGCTCATGGGTTTAAGCAGTGTGAATAACCTTGATCACTTCTTCTGGTCAGGATTAAGCATGTTATTGAGCTCTCCTATATCCATTCTTTATCATATTCTATAGGGATTTTTTTTTCAGTGCACAGATCAAATAATGTATCAAGAAATTCTCAGTGAGAAGGGTGAGCTCTTTAATGAAATTATCCTTTTTCCCAGAGAAGAGTATACAGGAAACCTTACCTGGCAGTTTAGGCTAAATACAACACTAATGGCAAGGTGGTCATTCGTCACATATCCATTTCAGGGCAGTCTTTGCACTGAGAAAACAGGATCCACAGTGCAGTGGAGGTAATGGACAATCTATGATGGTGTTTATGTGCTTTCATTCAAGAGCTAAACATGGTAACACACTACAAAAGAGCATTCTGAATGTGTGCATTGTAACTCAATAGCAATTTACAAGGGAGCACTAGAGGCCCATTGTAAAGAATAAAACCCCCTCCTATAAACTAAAACATTTTAAGTTCTCCAGTCAAGCAACTATATATTCCTAATGCATAATACCAAATAATGAATTACACCTTTCAAGGATGAACCATATTGGATTTTTTAAAGAGGCCATGCCACAGGGATACAGTTCTTTGTCTTTCCTAAGCAGATCATTGTACATCTGATCATATGTTGTTTTGAAATCATAAACATTCGGCTTGTCCGGTGCTGGTCCTGGCAGTTTCACATGAGTCCCTGTTCCAAAGGATCGGACACTGAATCCTCTTTTGCTGGAAGACAGAAAGGGAAAGGGGGAGAAAAAAAGGCAGTTAGAGTGGATGGACTTTAAACACCAAAGTGCTGAAAAACAGACTGAATTTTAAATACAACTCTTATCAAAATCAGCCAAGTCACAACCAAAGGGGCAACTCATCAGCTAAGTTGCCAATTGTACCCAGTGTGCACATTTCTTTGCAGTTACAATACCAACTGCTCAATACTTAATTATTCTGCTAAGTTGCTGGACTAACTACATTATTCCCATCACTATGTTGCCAAAACTACCTCTAATGTCATCTAATTAGCTGAGTAAAAACATCTGTGTGCCTCAAATGGACTGAAAAATATGCCATGTCATTTACAGAAGTGGGACAGATATTCTGCTGGCTGGTAGCTAACCCCAGGGAGAGCTTCATTCCATTCTTATGAACAATTGTATGCTTAATAATTATAATTAAAGAGGCAGGAACCTGTCTGCCTTTAAGGATAATGACAAAATTTCTGATTAACCTATAAGCACTTATTTGACCCTCAACAAATCCTTCAGTAATATTATAAAACATTACAATATTTGCTAAATAACAGGAGAAAAATTATACTTATTTCTGGTGCCTAATGGACAAAATTACATGTTAAAAAAAACATCTGGCTTTGTAATGATAATCTTAAGTTCTGAAACAGATCAGGACCACAGTTTAATCTCATTTTTTCAGACTCACACTTTGAGTAATTTAGCAGAGACTGAACAGAGCAAGCAATGTTAAATGAAAAAACAAGCACACAGCCCACAGCCCCTAACGGGGCTTTTTCCCTGAAATACTTCCAGACCCAAGTTTTTATTCTGTCGCTTGTGTAGACATGGAAAGAGCCAGGATATTCACAGAAGAAACTGCAGTGCTAAAATATTGCTATTTCAAATTGATCAATATGCATTTCTCATGTGGAATTTCATGCTTTGACACCAGCAGGTGCCAGGGTACAGCTTTTACACTATTTATGCACTAGCTGTACTATTATGAAATATTCTGAAGATGTTTCAACACATTTCTTGCAACAGTTGGGGGCGGAGGAGAGAGAAGAACACACAGAACCACATTCAACAGAGCCTGCTCTTATGAAGCAGCTGGACAGATCTAGTTTAGTGAGTCATTAAGTATCTGCTGTCTTGTGGCACACAGCCTTTAACGAGTATTTTCTACAAGACAACGTTTATGTGGTGTTTGCTCTTGACCTAGCAAAACTACCCAGAAGATGGAAAATAAGGAGCATCAACTTTACCACAAAGAGTAAAGGGTAAGATATACTGCTACCCTGTTCTAGCACGACTACTGAAAATGTTAAGCTTGAACATTGACCTGTAAATGCTGTAAGATTCTGGGAATGTGTTTTTATTAGCATGATAAAGACCAATGTGTGTAAACTATCAACATAGTGAGTAAATACAAGCCAGTACACAGATCTCATTTTCAGCAGGTATGCTCACCTCACTGCAATGAGATCACACACACTACTCACATGCTCATGAGTTTATAGACTTTTAACTGAAGAACCTGTAAACAGTCACTGCATTACCCTCCAAAGAACCTCACAGCAAATACTGCTTATGATGTGGGACACAACTGCTGCTGAACACAGATCAACGCAGGACAAAACTAACAAAGCACTAACACATGACAGAGCTGCTTCTCTTCTTATAATGGCCAGTAATAACTATTACTAGACACTAAAGCAAATACAGTAAACCCTGCAGGACCACCAAAGCTGGGAGTGGTGAACATCCTCAGGACAAATCATTAATTTTAATACATCACCTTCCATAACATGCAGCAGGAAAATAACTAGCATCAATCCCCTCTCACTGCAGACCCCTTCAAAAATACCTTGTGTTAAAAAAAACAAAACAAAACACAAAAACACCCCCACCGCCCCAAAAAACAAACCCTACAGTATTAAACAGCTGAAACAGGGGCACTGCTAACTGATTTTGACTATGAAATCTTTAAAACATTAAGACCTTGCTGTAATTTGCATTATCACTGATAAGCTATCAAATGGAAGTGCTTTAATATATAGAAGTGTTAAAATATTTTCTTTTTCTTGAGGGTTTATTAATACAATTCAAGATTTCTAAAATTAAGGAACACATATTCCAATACCTCAATGCATTGAGCTGCTGACAGATAATGTCAGTAGAGAAGCTGTCTACTGACTTACATCAACTGTGAGGGTTGCAACTTAATTTCTGTTATGTGGTCAGTGTTGAACTACAAATCCTGGAACCAATATGAAATACAACTTTCAGCTACAAGGACTTCAGTATTTAAATCTACTTAGTGTCACTACAGATCTCCTATTCACACTCCTAATTTCTTAACACACTTCATTCCCTAAAACAAGAAACATTAATATAGATTGAGCATGTATCTGTATCTTTCATGTTTTCATTATCAGTAGTAACAGACAGACCCTGAACTCAGAAGCCTGAGATATGATATCTATACCTTAAGAGCCTGAAAATACAAAGTTATCAGAGTACCTCCTATACACTGGAAGAGTATGAAATGATAACTGCCTTTTAAAGGCCATCAGTATGGCCTTTATAATATAAATAAATATGCACAACCAGAATTCTCAAAGTTGATGTATAATAAAGATTGGTAATGAGAAGTGTTAGCATTCCACCTTCCTCTATGCTTGAGAAACTGTGGCCTAAGCCTGCATTATCTATAGCAAAAAATCCCCAAAACCTATACACAGATTACAGTTCCACTTATAAAAGCAAGCAGTGTTGGGTGAGTAAGATTTGACCTAGGGGCTAGTTACAGACAGACATCCAGTTTGACAGCTTTTAGGGAAGGATTATGCCTTTCCACAAAGTCTTTACAGCTTTTCCTCTTTTCCCTGTGCTTTAATGTCTCAAAACACCCCTGTGGTGATAGTAACAGTACTATCAACAAACTTCAAAAGACCTTCAGCTGAATTCTGTTGGAAGATTAGAACCAAATGTTTAAAACCTGGTTAATTAGAAAAAACATGTAAACACACTACAAAGCACATGGGAACTCCTGAACCAAGATAAGACCAGAAATTGGAAGATATGGAAGAGATCCAACACATGCGCTTGTTTTCCACAGGCACAAGTGGCCACATGGAAGTATCAAGTACAGAAAGGATGAGTGAGAAATTCAGGCTGGAAGAGACTCATTACTGGAATGAACCACTGCAATTCAAAAGGACAAAAAGTTTGTAAGTGTCCAAAAAAAAGCAACTCTTATTATCTGGTATGTTGAAAGAAAGAAAAATAAACCTAAACACACACCACCACCCCCTAAATTGCTGAAGTGTGTGAAGAAAGTATTACAGGTCTGCTTTTCTGAGTCCAAAGGAGAAAGACCATAAGGATGCTGTAAAATGTAAATTCATCAAGATGTTAAATCAAGCCTGTTAAAACTACTTCATAAGTTTGTACATTCAAGAGGATAAACTACCAAGAAGAAGCATAAAAGCAGGAAGTGATGGACTGCAGGTACTTCCAAGAGATGATTACCAGGTAAGTGGAACGTTTCACCTGGATGTTCTATGTAGAGGGCTAAATTTGATGTTTTATAAATGGATCAGAAGTTGAAATTCAGACATCACTGCAAGACCATTTTTTGCTTTAAAATGCATTAGCATCCAATTCAGTGCAACTTTTAATAGGCATTAGGTAGGCCTAACATTAGGAAAGTAAAATAAGCTCACCTTACTGCTAAATATTTTTCTCTGTGAACTGTTACTGTAAAAATTCTACATGAATTCATTAAGACCTGTTCATTAAGACCTAATTCATTAAAATACCAAATAGACCAGAGGAGCTCATTCTGAAACCTGGCGTAAATCATTACAGAAATGTAAAAGACCCAAGACAATCAATTCAACAAAAATATTGATTTTTATACATACCTTAGCATAAATATGTGCAAAAAATAAAAGCCTATATAAACTACTTCTGCAACACCCTATGCTACATGTTACAAAGCACTGTTTATAAATGTTCATTAAAATGCTCACACTGAAGACTGCCCAGACTCTGTTTCCAAAGTCACCTGCACTTCTATATGACCTGTATCTTTTAAAATCTTGTAATCTATTGAGAAATACCTTTAAGATTCATTTCTTCCTAACTCTCCTTCCTCCTTCCTTCCTTCCAACTGCAGTGCAACATACAGCAAGAGATTACCCTGAATTGAAGCCTGCATTGGCTCAAAGCCTGCCTTTCCCAGAGATTCACTGGCAAATGACCATTCTCATTGTGTGGGCTAGTTATTTCTCTAGAAGAGCAATTCATCTCTGTTTTGCTATTTATGCTATTGTTGCTATAATTACATAGGATGTCACTCAAAATAAAAATTTTCCAAATGTAAATGTTTTGCTACTTTTAATTAAAGTCTTATGGAAGAAGAGACTTTTAAAAAACACCACCACGCTTCCTGTCACATTTGCCAGAGAAACAGTCACACCGGAAGTGATTTATTACTTCTGCAAATAACAGAGGAAGAAAAAGGCCAGACATTAGAAGTAAATGTAATCTTGTCCTTAGTACTCAGGTTTTGATTAAACTCAGCTCCAGTATTATTAGCAGAAAGAAACCAACAGAAAAATAGCACTCTTCCCACACACGCACACCAAAGAGCACTGGTAACACTGTGTTTTCCACCAACTGCCACAGGTAACATCTGATGCCAAGTTTAAGCATTAACAGCCTCATGCGCTGCTCACAGTAAGATGGCTGCCAAACCAGATGCATCTATTATTTATTCCTTTCAAGGCTGCTGGTTTTATTTAAATATAGCACATAATTTACATACAGTGGTTGAGCTTACTATGCTAGCACTATGTATCTCCTAATGTGAATGGTATGTTGCATAACTGTAACAAAACCAGAACATCTTCATCGTGTTCCTGCAGTGTATATGGAAAGTTTAAGAACAAGGTTTAGATTTCTCCTGTCCATCAGTCTGTCCGCAGCCTCCCCTCTTTTGAGCTCAGCCAAACTGAAAATACTTGTAGTGCTAAACAGATGAAGCCTCATAATCTCGAAAATATTTAGTATGCTGAACTAAACATTTGTTTCCAGATGCCGAAACACGAGGCCTGCTCTGCGCCTGTCGAATTCCCCAGCTCGTGTTTTGCAGCGCTGGATCTGGAGGTGTGCCAGCGATGCTGGAGCAGAGCCCACGGCCGCGGCCCCTTTGGCGAACCGAACCTGGAGCAGGGTCCGGAGAAGGCCGGATGTAAACAGGAGCAAGTCCCCAAGCCCATGGGCCCAGCAGGGCCAGGCGCGGGCCCCGAGCGCACTCTCGGGCCGCAGCCGGCCCGCTGCTCCAACAGCCCACTGGAGCCCGGCTCCAAGACAGGCACGGCAGCCAGCGTCAGCACCAGAGGGGCCAAGGAAGCGGCCCTGATAAGGTCCGGAAGGGCGGCCCGAAAAGGAAGGCGGCCGGAGGGGCCTACGACGTAGTGGCGGCGCCCGGCAGCAGCGGATCAGGCCACGCCACCATCGGAGGAGGGAGGGTGGTCGGGCAGGCCCTGTTTTACCTGAGGATGTTGTGCGCTTCCATGCTACGGTTCTGGTTGCTGGAGCACACCACGGCCACGCGGAGCGGCGAGGAAGGCATGGCGGCGCAGGGAAGAGCCCAGCTCCCTCCCCGCGGCTCCCAAACCCTCTCGGCCCAAGCCGCGGCTCGCACAAAATGGCGGCGGGAGCGCGGCGGCGGGCGGTGCCGGGACGTGTCACCAGGGCCGCCCCGCCCCGCCGCGGCCAACCGCGGAGCGGGCGTCAGGGGGCGGGAGCCGCCGCCGCACCGAGCGAGAGGCGGGGCGGGGAGGCTGGAGGCGGGTGCCGCCTCCGGACGGGCCCCGATCAGCTGCTGAACCGGCTTCGTGTCCCTCTGTGCCCAGCAGCGATGGGCAGGCCCCGAGCTTCCAGGGCAGCACCGGCGAATCGGCGGGCTCAAATGTGCACCGAAAAGAGCAGATCGTTTAGCCTGAATTCGAGGATCTTGCTGATTGCTGAACTGAAACCACCACCTGACTTGTCAGCCGCTTGCTGAGAGAAAAGCCACCACACGGCTGTTCCCTGGCGACTCAATTTATTTCCTCCCATCCAACCGCGTTCCCGGTTTTCTAAGTGGAGCAAGAGGCTGGAAACAGCGTTCCACAAACGGTTCCTGACCCACCTTCTGATTTCCCGCAGGACAGCCCCGCTATTAGCACACAGCCTCTTATCCTTAAATGATAAAACTTTGTCCTGACAGAGTACCCAACTACCAGGTGTTTTCCACCGGTGCAGCTGTGAAGCAGAGAAAAGCACTCATCTGAAACTACCTTAGGGCTGGTGCCCAACAGGGAGTGGCTGTGAGAAAAGATCCAGCTTTGCTATCAACTGCCATTAAATGCTGTGGATTTGTGCTACTCTACTTTACACAAGGGCATTTATAAAGTATTTTACTGGATAAACATTCACACACCTCATGTAAATCAAGCACAAACATAGGGTTGTAGGAAATGTGTGGTGACATACCTATCTGGGGTAGTGTCTTCACAACTAATCACAGCCTTGTACTGCTGCTGTGGTTGCCTGTGGCTCTTTCCACGTCGAATGCAACAGTTAAACAATGCCAGAAGAGACAACAGCAGCTTTTCTACTTAGTACTTCTACTTAGTGGTTCCAAGTCTCAGGTGCCTGTATACGTATTCAGGTGCTATTAGGTTTCATCTGCACATGCCAAACACAGACACAGGAATGCAGTATTTTGCTGTGACCTCATGTTATGCATTCTAGTCACCCCCAGTTCCAAGGCCCCTAGTTGAGCTGTTAAGACAACCCTGTGTCACTCAAATATACAGGTAAATTTTCCAACAGCTGGAAAGAAATTACTCCAAATTTACGATGTAAGGTCTTGGGTCTTCCCATCTTCTTCCAAAATGTGCCCTATTTCCATACTTCACACCAGTATAATTCCCGTCAATGTAAGCCACGTTGTTTTCAGAAGTATGTAAATCAAGCAATCCAACTTTATTCCTGAAAAAACAGCCTTTCGGCCAGTTTTCTTTCTCGGCACTAGATGGCAACCGAATATTGCAGTGGGTCCCGTTTGCTGGACCATGGGCGGCAAGTCCCGGCTAAGAAGCTTTTGGATGGAGAGTTGAATCACCCCGAAGAAGAAATAAATTGGATCTGACACCCAGAATCAATTCCATCTCCATGTCTGTGCCCCAAAAAAACTCAGTTCTGAGGACTGTGGAAGATGAGGCAAACGAAGATATGCCTTCTGTTGTGCTTAATAGTGGAGTTCGGCACTCTGGTACCCTGCAGTGCTTGAGAAACAAAACAGGAGAGATGAGCAGCCAAGACTTCAGCAGGATGCAGAAGTTTCCTCCTTCATTCCAGAAAAGGTCCTTTTGAGCAGTGAGAGCACATCAGCAGACTGGTGAGGTGAAAGCTTATCTCTTGGTGTATACAAAAAATGGGAGCAAGGCAAATGCAGAGGACAAGATCAGGATATTGAAGAAACAACTCTATTCCTAGCCTAGCTGAACTCTACCAAACAAAGCAGGACTGTGCCCAGGAAGGGCTGTTTTCTCCTCAGTGCTTCCTAACACTACTTTCTGCCCTCCCATTAATGCTTTTCCCCCTTCCCACCTAATTCTTTCCTCCCTTCCCTTATGCTTTGCACAAAAGCTTTTCCCCTCCAGCACCTTCCACGGAAAGCCTTTCCCCACAGCCGATTGAGACTTCCCTGCAAACACCTCCTCCCTCACACACCCAGCGCTTCCCGACGAATCGTTCCTCAGCGCTCCCAGCGGAGCCTCTCCCCGTCCTTCCGCACCTCCTCACACAACCCGCCGCTCTCCCTTCAGCACCTCGCTCAGCAGCCTGGCCCTCCCTAGCGCTTGGAACAACCTGTCCCACTTTCCTCTGGAATTTCCCGCTGTTTTCCTCAGTATTCCTCGACTTTTACGACAGACTCTTCCCCTCAGAACTTAAGCAAACCGCCTCACGTTTCCCGCCTAAACGCGCCCCCTCAGCGCCTCATGAGGAAAACCTTTCCCCTTCCTCCCTCAGCGCCGGCCTCCAGCAGGAATAAACGTCGGGTTTCCTCCTTCTCCTTCCCTGCTTTTCCACATTACCCTCCCATCCGTCTCCTTTCTGCATTCCCCGTGGAAATCTTTCTTTCTGTTCAGCCCTTCCTGCAAAAACCTCTCACCTCAGCTCTCCTCTCAGCCATTCCCGCTAAACCTGCCCCACTGGCTGCAGTGCTGGCTCTTTCCTTACTTCTTACTCTGCATATCATCTGGTAGTTCTGGAATAAGTTAATTAGTGAATTAGTTACCTGAATTAATTACCTAAATGTGTCTATCTACGTTTACAAAGGGTCTATAAGTTCAGAGATAGCCTCTGGAAAAGTCTCCTGCCAAAATCACTTTTGCAGGGGTTTTCTTGAGCATTGTATAAATACTGTACTATACTGTGCCATCAAATGCTATCAGCAAAGCAGGCTGAAAACACAGTGAATTTTAAAGGCCAAATATGTGCTATGAAAATTTCTGCATCAAAATCAACTACTTTGGGGTGAAAATAAAATGAAGCAAGGGATTTGGGCCATTTTTTCCTAGATGAGATCAATGTGTACAGACATGAGACGCAGTGACCAGAACTATGATGGAACAAGACCAGTCAGGGTAGATTCACTCAGGATAAAAAGACCCCATCCAAACATTACTGCAAAAATCCCTAAGCCTTTAACAGGAAGGTGACATGGATAACTGTTACCTGCCACTTTTCTTCCTTTCATCCCACTCTTCCTAACCTTTCTTTAGGAACACAGTGCCAAAGGAGAGCAGCAGTTTGATATCTTGCAAGACTCCAGGTCTCCATGGAAGCAAAACACCAGCTTTCCCTTGCACCTCCAAAGCAAGCCGAGCAGCCTTGCCTTTTATGTCCCACAAAGAGCACTATCATAACTGAATTAAGAGAGATGCTCTGCCTGAGGCACAGACTGTTTCCTCCAGAAGATTCAAAGTTGGGGTCAGGCTGAACTTGGCTGCTCCTATTTAGCACAAAGCAAGGTGAAAAAAGGCTTGTTAACAAGTGTATCACTTGATTTGTACTCCTGCAGAAGCAGGGCTTGATATTTGTGCTGGAAATTACTAGCTAAACACAGATCCATGCGTATATAAGAGTGTACCAGATGGATTTTTAATACCCAAGTACTCGTATGTATAGTAGTTGCCTTAGAAGCTATTTCCACTTCTCCCCAAAGCATTAACAGCCAGCTTCTTGGCAGTTAAGAGCTCAGCATACTGCCACTTGATTGACAGACTACAGGATTTGATTGTAACTCCATAGGTATTCTGCATGTTTGGGGAATTGCTGCAAACACTGGAGAAAGCTGTCTTTCACTGTGCAGTCTCACAATGGCTTGTGGGAGTTAAATTAACAGCACAACTGTGTACGTGGAATTTTCCCCATTATTGCCAAACCCTTTATACTCGTGATGGAAGGAAAAACCCAGTTATCAATGGGTCAGCAAATTCTTTGCTTAATGTCACATAAAATGAAATAGGGAATACTCTGATTTTTCTTTTCCAGACACCCAGGTATGCTCAATTAAACCTTAATCCACCAAAAATGAATGAGAAACTATGAGACAGTGTTTCCCACATCCCATTTATAAAGGAAAAAAAAAAACGATAAAAAAAAATCCTCCAGAGAATTACAGAATTTCCTCCATCAGGATCTACATTCTTGTCTACTATTTTGCTCTTGTCTCTCCTTTGCCTAGCTTGCTGTTGCAATGCAATCCATAGAGACAGATGTGTGAAGATGTGAGATGACTACAAATAACATCTCTGTTATATCTGCTAGCTGCTGTTTCAGCAGGTAACTGTACCCTACCGATACCTGCAGAGGTGTCTATAGAAGACAATGACACACAGAACTGTAAATTAGATTTGGTGCTCAGCTTCCCCAGACTTACATCAATGTTACCACAATGAACAGTGCTGGCTACATACAAAAGGAAATAGCTTGAATTGATAACAAAGATAGATTTAGGAGCTAAAAGTCCAATAGGGATCATTTACATTCCAACCAAAGACATGGAGTAAATGGGTTTGGTTCAGTGAGCTTGCATACAAAATTTCACATGAGGCTTCCAATACGTGAAAGACTGAAGTGATAATCTTAAGTGTTGTACCTCTTTCCCCTGCTTTTTGACACATAAAATCATGACCTTCTGGTACCAGGTGCTATGACCTCCTGGTTGATAGGAGTATTTAAGCTGCACCAGATGGACCTCTCTAGCCCAAGCTGACACTGCTTCCAACATAAGGCTGAGCTAGATTACCTCCAAAGGTCTCTTCCACCTTGAACTCTTATCACCTAAACTTCTCGCAAAACCAAATCAAGTATTCAGAGAACAAATCTCTTCTCATTTTCCTACTAATGTTGTAATTTTACAGTAGGCAATGGAATAGACATCATTATGACCAGTCTTTAGGCAGATTTGCTCACTTCGAGTCAAACAAGATCTTGAACCATTAAATATTTGTGATGTTTTAATTTCTTTCCATTATTCTCTTCATTTATTAAGGTGAACGCCAAGGTGGTACAAGGCTCATTGTTTATACATTTCATTTTCACATCTGGCAATTCACAACAAGATGAAGAACCGAAGAGTAACATTTGGTTGATAGAAGCTGAGAGAGATATACAAAATCAGTGCCGCTCTGATAGCCCTGTGAAGAGCTGGCTACAGGAAAGACTGACCCAAGACCTTTGTCCCAGAGTTACTCTGTGCATAAATTAGTTGAACAAAACCACCAGGTAGAATTTGTCTTCATGTAAAAATGATGACATTGTCCTTCAATATCAACAAATGACACTATCCTCCTGTTGCCACATTGCTCGATATTGCTTAAATCAAGTACATTGGTGAGTTAATACAGAGAGAGAACACTGTTGAATTTAGAGTCAGTTGCATGTGAGAAAGAAAACGAAGCCAGAATAATGCATGAGTAAAAGGTGGTTTTGCCTGATGAAACGCAGACCTTCAGTTTCTCAACCACTCTCACATTACTGAAGGGATTATTAGTACAAATACTGCATTTTGTGAAGGATTCCATATACTTTCTATATTTACCCTCTACTAGCAAGTTTCTACTTCACAAACTACTTTCACAAAGAAAAGCACAGGGATCATTCACCAGCGATGAACATTTACACAAACAGACTGCATATAATACTGAAGTAATTTAATAACAGTACCCCTTTACAGAAGAGCTGTTTCCCTACTTTAGCTTCAGGTGCTTGGTGATATAAAATCATTTTCTGTTACAGCAGTCAACTACGCACGAATAACACTAAGTAAAAACTAGCACACTAAATAAATACCTCCCAGGTAAGTAACCAGCTCTATTCTGTGTATATATTCTGTGTATATNTAATACTGAAGTAATTTAATAACAGTACCCCTTTACAGAAGAGCTGTTTCCCTACTTTAGCTTCAGGTGCTTGGTGATATAAAATCATTTTCTGTTACAGCAGTCAACTACGCACGAATAACACTAAGTAAAAACTAGCACACTAAATAAATACCTCCCAGGTAAGTAACCAGCTCTATTCTGTGTATATATTAAAGTTCAAGTAATGATCAGCCGAAGTTTGTGGGTTTTAAAAACCAAACAACTGAACAACCAACCAACAACCACTAGTTTCAGAGACAAGAACAGCAGGGGAGATAAAGTTGTCTATGAAGACTACAAGAACAGAGATACTGCTATAAAGGGGACAAATTCTCAGCACTAAGGCACAATAGAATTAATACTAGAGTATGGCTAAAACCTTACTACAGCATTGGGTGAGCAGGTAACAGGGAGTGCTCCTATGCTCAGAACGCTGGGCTACAACATCAGTGAGTTCTGTGTTTAAGATGCTTTACTTCAGCATAGCTGCACTCAGCATTCCTAAAAGGTGAGATGTCAGAGGGCAGTGATGGTGCTCACTTACATTGTACTTACTTTATAATTAAGGATCAACTTATACTTGCACAACAAAACGGAATTTGCAGGCTAAATTCATCCCTTTAGCATTGCCCTCTGTGGAAACTACCGCTAAGACAGTTCTAGTGGGAGAAAAGCAGGCTGAGTCCGTGTAGGATGTTGACGGTCGCTCAAGCTGACCAGAAAACCCCCACTGTTTCGGGCAGCAGCCAGTCCAGGTCTCAGAATTTGTGAGCAGCATAAGGCACGATACAAAACCCACTTAAGTCACGAGATTTAGGTGGGCTTTGGATCAAACACACACTTAGCTATGTGTGGGAACCAGTCTGTTCTCCCACAGCCTTCACACAACCTTCTCCCTCAAGAAAAAATTCAAGCACATGTCTACAAGCGAGAAGATTCAAGCTTAAAACTGGGGTGTTCTGTATTCTTCTCAAGTGGGCCCTCTGTGAGATCTGCTGCTTGCTTTTAAAAACAGGCATTTCCCTGGCACTTGTGGACCTTTTATGTTAAATCCACCGAGTTCAGAAACCAAGCAGGGCTGAAAAGCCACCCTGCAAGGAAGGAAAGCTCCGAATAGCGAGGAAAACCCAAATCCTGCAAGTTTGGGAATAGAAAACTCTGGCTGCGAGCGCAGCTTGGAGCCACACCCCCACAGCCCCCCCTCCCTCCCGTCCCCCCGTCCCCTGGATGAGCTCCAAGGAGAGCCGCTCTGTCCTGGGCAGCGCTGCGGGCTAAGCGCGGTGCGGAGCGGCGGCCGCGGTCCCGGCCAGCGCCGGGCTCATGAGGTTCTCGGTGATGTAGGCCACCAGGAGGCAGATGAAGACGAGCATGACGCAGATGGAGCCCCCCACGGCCGTCATGGCGACGACGATGTCCCGCATGGCGGCCGGCTCCACGCGGAACTCCACGCACTGTGCGGGCGGCGCGGGGCGCGGCGGCGCGTAGCGCGGCTGCAGGCAGAGGCGGTAGCGCACGCTGCCGTGCGCCTCGGGCAGCAGGTAGTCGCGGCAGGCGGCGCCCAGCTCCACGCTGTCGCAGGGGAAACGCGTGTAGGTGCCGTCCCAGGAGCAGTTGAGCGCGAAGCCGCGGAGGCCGGCGGCGGGGCGCGGCGGCCCCCACTGCAGCAGCACGCTGCCGTTGCGCAGCACGTTGGCCACCAGCGCGCCGCTCGGAGAGCGGTGTGCGCGGCAGGCCCGCGCCTGGCACTGAAAGCCGCGGGCCGGCGTGCGGAAGCACAGCCGCCCCTCCGCAGCTCCCTCGGCCCCCACCTTGTAGGGGCACCACGGCTCTTCCGACCCGGACCCGTCTGGCCCCGCGGCGGGCGGTGCCTTCAGGGCGGGCGCCGGCGCCCCGAGGCAGAGCAGGGCGACGAAAGACGGCAGCAGGCTGGGCATGCCGGCCGCCGCGGCATGGAGCCGAGCCGCGGTGCCGGCGGAGGGCTGCGGCGTCCCGTGCGCCGGTTATAAACGCGGGCTCCGCAGCCGCTCCGCCGGCCGCCAATGGAGAGGCAGCTCCGCCGTTAACTCTCGCTGGGCTGCGGAGCACCCGCCGCGCCGGGCAGCGCACGCAGGACGCGCGCCCGCTCCGGCCGTTCCGTGCGGGGGTGGGGGGGGCCATAGCCCCGGCGGGCGGTTCTCGGCTGTCCCGAGTGCTGCGCNCTGGGCTGCGGAGCACCCGCCGCGCCGGGCAGCGCACGCAGGACGCGCGCCCGCTCCGGCCGTTCCGTGCGGGGGTGGGGGGGCCATAGCCCCGGCAGGCGGTTCTCGGCGGTCCCGAGTGCTGCTTTGCCAGCAAGGGCCGGCACGGAGTCGGCTCAGCTTCCCCCATTCCTTCTCAGTGCGCCGGGCAGCCCCCGAACCGCGCCCTCAAGGGATGAGGCGAACGCGGATCCAGACACTGCACAGATGCCAGACGTCGGTGATCGGGGAAGGGTCCCCGGGCCACCGCATCTCACGACCGGCAAGCATCTGGTCCAGGACAGGGTTGGGGAAAGTCACCGAATGTGGCCAAAGAACTGGGGGGTACCTGGGTTTTTTTTTTAATAGGTATGGCTACAGACCGAGGCTGCATTAACTCCTTAGGACCAGGAATTCACAGAAACTCTGCAAGAATGTAATACAAGGAAAAAGGCTTGAGTCCCCCATGAGGACTGCTGCTAGCAGCGAGAGAGCTGCAGTAGTCTATGAGACCAAAGGAAAAAGATACTTCCCTTCTTCTAATAAATGCCATTTTGCCCTCCCTGCAGCAGGACCAACCCACAGTCCATCAGTCTGCTCCAGAGCCATTCATGTTGCAGCACAGAAGAGGGCTGGAGAAGAGACCAGTGCTTTATCCCAGCATTACACCATAACGCTTTCCCAGCCCTTGAAAGATTTACACTAGACTTGTCTAAATGTGGCAACAAGAGATCTCTAATGAAATAATAGTAAAAATGCAGACTTAAGCAATGTTTGAAGAGTCTTTGAGCAGTTAAATGGGCAAAAGCTGTCTTAAGTCCTACCTTTTCTGACTGTTTCTTTCTGGTTTATCTTTTGATCAGATTTTACATAGTGTCCTGTTGTAGAACAGAAGCATTTATCTATATTTAATTTGTAATACAGAACAATTATCACATTACATGTTTACCACTCCCAGAAATGTGCCTAAACACATTGGTGTAGTGTTTCTTCACTGTGTTACCTGTTTGGAAATACAAGATCTGCAGATGACTATGTAAGTTTCTTCAAAAGTGTTTATTGGCTTACATTGTAACCTTGATATAACAAAAATAAGATTCTGAAGCCTGGTTTTTATTTCATAGCCTAAATAATAAAACCCAAACTCAGATAATACCCCTTGCACTTCATTATATATATGAAAATAACACCTTCAAAGTGTAATTTGCAGCAATAAGGAATTTACTTAAGTTTTGTTTTCTGATGCATTGAACTTGAACATGACTCGAACAGTCTCAGGACACCTTTTCCTGTCTGAAAGCATTGCCTTTTAAAAGTGTATGGTTTCCTTAAGGAAATCTTTAAGCATAATTTAACAATATCAAGTAGTTTTTAAACCAGATGTAGTGTTGGGGAGAAGGTTGTCTATTTGCCTGTATAAAGTTGCTACAAATCTCTTTTGATACCAGAAGGCATCAATAGGAATTAAGAAAAACCAGGATCAGCATAGAAAAGGCTGCTGAAGCTGTAGTAATGGCTGCTCTCCTCGGAAAACACTGGGTTATCACACAACAACAGGAGGTGATGTGCTGCTAAAGGCACTTCTTGGTGGCTGAGGCAGACTTACCTGTGGAAGTTCCAGCCAGGATGCAGAACTGAAGATGTGACAGCCCTTCCCAAGAAACTTGTGGGTGTTGAGGAGATGGATGGAGCCAAACCAAGCAAGCCTCCATCCTTGAACTTCGTGCAGTTCTGCCAAGAGTAAGGTGCACTCCAGAGCTGTCATTGTTTCAGAGTTCAGGGATAAAATCTGACACCAGCCTCCAATGCTGCTTATGATTTGCTTTGAGTTCTCTTGAGAGATCCACCAGCAGGGTCTGGCATTTAGTACAGGAAAGGAAAATGGTTGGCATAGCAGTGAAGAAAGGCACCTGATGGCACGTGCCACATCACTTGGCTCTGGACTTCACTCCAAGCTTGCATTTGAAATTGAAGAAGAGGCAAAAACAAGTTAACCAGAACTACCTCCATTCATGGAAAGCTGTGGGAGCCTCCTCTTTCCCAGAATGACTGCCAAGATTACCAGGAATCAGAATAATCACATTGTTCCCTTTGGGTTCACATCCTGAACCTCTGACTCCAAGACATTAGTATACCTGTGCACTCATGTCCATTTAGCCATTCACATATGGTCAGAATAACTGGTTCTCTGGTTACAGGCTGGAGCAGGTTTGGTGTTGAACAGAACAGTGAACACCCCAACCCCTGTCAGGGATACTTACACCTAACTCATCTTTTCCATGGATATTGATATTCTCTAACACTAAAGTTAAACAGAGCTCAGAAGAACAGCTCACTCCAGGGAATATGCAGAGAGTTCACACAGGTTCAGGGCATTTTGTCCTCTGTCTGTTTTCAGATGTCTTAGAGAAAAACATCTCCTTAAACTCCTATTAGATTGTCACATTTTAACCCCTAAAAAATGCCATGTAAGTGAATAGGCTTAAGAATCCTAAACAGGCTTCCAAGAAGTGGATTAAAGAGAAGTAGGCTTCATTAAACAGAGCTTTCATTTAACTAATCAACAGGCATATGTTTTCCTCATCTGTGCCTTTATTTGTGAGGACACAGCATGTACTATTTATTAATTCTAATTATCCAGCTGAAGATGTGGCCAAATCACTTCATACTTTGACATCATGTGAACCCTGTGTGCTGAACTCTCAGCTATAGCATCTTGCTGGAACCCAAAGGAAAATGAAGAGCAACCCATCACAACCTTTGTAACACCACTACAGCTTAACTTACCCTGTGTCCTCTGGCCTTGTCTCTAAGCAAAAGACCATTATTTATGCAAGAGACAAGCAGAAACACATGCTTTGGCTGGGTCAGTCTGCCAGCACTGGCTTCAGAGAGTACTCTGTCTCAATGTTTGCTCTTAATAATCCAGCTGTTTTCTAAGACCTTCTCCAGTGCTCCAGCCTGCAATAAAACTCAGCCTGAACTTCTCATATATATTGCTTCAACAGTTCACTGCTCAGTAAACCCACTATTATTTGCTTTAAGCAGTGAACCCTCAGGCAGCATATCAAACTCAGTAACAGCCCATACTGCAGAGCCAACACCATGGGTTTTCTGCTTTTTCTGGTTCTCCTCCACTGGGTTTATTTTCTCTTGTTTCATCTCCTGTTAGAGGAAACCATGACCGAGTATTAAAACGGGGGCAACTTGCTATAGGCCAGATAAGGAAGCACTGACCACCCACAGCTTACCATTTATGCAACACCATGCTAAGTTTAGTCTTGGATACATCCAGGGCAAAGACTCCCTAGAGCAGAGATGCTCAGCTCTCAGCTAAGGGCAGCACACGACATATGGTTGCTAAAGCATTCTCCTAGCAGGCAGCTTTACATTCAGGGCCGAGTTGCTACAGTTCCCTCCAAGTCATAACTTTGAGGATTACTCATCCTAGACATGCAGAAGCAGAGCATTTGCCTCCTAATTTAGCTAGCTGCTGCAGCCTCTCTGAGTCAGCACGCAGTCTCACCCCCACTGGAGTTCTATTTCCAGCCCTTGATTCACTTCCAGTAAGGTCTGAACTTATGTACTCTGACACTCAAAGGCTAAGATAAGCACAAAAGAGGAGTGAATGAAGTTCAGCAGACCAAGAGCTGTACCACATATCTCACTGGGGCAGCTTGGGCAGGCAGGTTTGAAGCTCATGCCACAGACTGTTGGTCATTGATCCTGCACTGAGCTGTGAAACAACAGCATCTTGCCAGCCCAGCTGAGAACTGGAGGCATTTTTGATCAGGATGCATCCAAAATGATAACTGCAACTCCAGCTGATCCGTCCCGAATGTGCTATTTATAGCAGACAGTGGAGGCCGAGATGGATTGCACCATACAGCAAGGTTGGCAGTAGAAAGCACTAACACAGCATTAACCATTTCAAGTCACTTTTGATATCTTAAACCCACTGCAGTTTTGCAGTGAGCTCCTTAGGGGGCTATGTGAGCAGCTATGGCACTCGGCTAACAGACCCTTTCCTAGACTCTGGCTGCTGCTTTGCCTCTGGCACCTTTTCTTATTCAGCCCAGAGCTCATTGTGCTGGTAGGAAATACAAGCAGAGTAAAAACAAAGAACCAAAACACCCTATGACATATTAACTTCAAGCTCCATTAGAACTAGTGGAAGAAAGATAATTAATACTGTCTGAGTGAATAAACACCAGCTTATTGGGAGATACTGTTCTCCCAAGTGTCTGAAAGCGCTTACAAAATATGCTCAAAGCAAGGGATTCAAAAAAGCATAACTAATTCAGATAGAGAACAAAGAGCTCTCCCCTGGTCCTTTATCAGGTCACAACATTTCAACCACAAGCTGTGTTTGATGAGCGAGCTCATGGTGGTGAGTAAGGAGGAGGCAGCTCGGATGCATGGGTCTTGCACAAGGTGAGAGATGAGACAGCTCTGCCCTGTTCATATGACTGAGCCAGTCCAGGCTTTGAGATATCATTCTCTGTTTAGCTACCTCCACTTTAAATGCCAGGGACTCCAGCTGACTCATTCCTCCTTTCCTTCTTTCTATCTGAGGTCAGGCAAGATTTGCCTTGGAGTCTTAAGTACTGCAGATTTCAATCTACTGAATCAACAGAACACCAGAAATATCCTGATTAAAAACCAGACCTGTCCAGAAGGAACAAGATTTATCTTAGCTCCCTGACAAATGCTGGGAGACTGGAAAGAAGCTGAACAGGATGGAATTGCATTAGTTGGGCTCCAAATATTCCTCCATACTGTCATGAATACTCTTCCTTATTTTTTCCCCCTCCTGTGCACCAAATTCCATCCTTAGCAAGCCTCTCATGCTTGCTTGATGCTAACAACTTAGGGAGGTGTACCAAAAGCTGACTGTATGTCAGCAGGATAAGGATGGAGGAGGTTATGGGTCTGAGAGGCAGATGTGGGCTGGATATGTTCCAACACACTCTGCTGATAGCCTGAGGAGGGACAGCTCTGGTGAGATGCTGCAGCTGCACCATAAATAGCAGTAAGGCTGGAGCACACCCATCACAGAAATGGATGTCTGCTCCCATTCTGCTGTTTCCATTTGAAGACTTGAAGCAGCCCAGCAGGACAGTGACAGCTCAAAGCCAAAGGAAGAACTTGACAGGGTTCTACTCCAAGTCACTGGGAAGCATCTCTGCACCAGGAAGGGGATCCAATCATTCATATACACACATGCACACACACAGGCACACAGGCTGGCACGTGGTCATTTCTGTTGGTGCTCATGGTTGTTATCACCCTTGCATTACTACAGACAAAAAGCAAACTACCTTCCTCTCCACCTTACTCTGAGGGGAGCAAAGGATGTTTTAAAGAAACACTACTGAGCAAAGTATGTTATGAAGACAGATTCCTTTGTATTAGCAATCAGCCAAGTAAGTTCAGGGACCAGTTCAGGCTCCTCTCTGCTGCCCAGGGTGTTAAAAAACAGAAGAAAAACTCTCCAGCTTGGGAGGGGAGAGGGAAAACGAGAGGGTGAAGAACACAACAAATCAAAAAGTGCTTCCAAGAAAAGCAGCAGGATAAAACCCATCCCTACAGTCTGAGAGCACTTCCATGCTATTGTTCAGAGAGGCAGCAAAGGCCCCCCACATGCAGGTGTGATGCACATCTGCAAGCACCCTCCTCAGTGCCTGTGAAGACCGTTACCTCCTTCCTGCCTCTGTCTGGTCTGGGCAGTGTTTAATACAGGAGCCAGTTCCCAGGAGGAGTTCCTGACCCCTCATTCCCAGCTTATTCCACTTTCCTTTGGCATCTTTCAGTAGTAGTCATCCTTTTTGCCACCAGCTCCCTGTATGTTTGCCCGGTCCTTCTGGTCTTGGACAAGTTCCAGGTCATCATTGTCATCCACCTCACCTCCATGATCCTCCTGTGTGCAGACAAACAGCCAAGAAGGAAAAATCAGCAAGGGCTGGAAAAGAAGACCCTAAGCAGCACCCTATGCTGCTTCTGAGTGCAGCTGTTCTACTACACAGCTCAGTTTGGGAAATGAAGGAAAACAGGGAAGAATCAGGAAGTAAACCAGGTCTATCTCTGCCAGGGACCTTTAGGTGTCATTGGCAAGCCACATAGCCAAGACACAGAGGAGGCACGGGCAGAGCTCCATCCCTTATAGCCCAGAAGGCACTAGGGTGATCTTCTCTAGTACTTATGCTCTCAAGCTTTGGTGGCCTCCAGTCTTTCTCCTAGACAGACTGTCAACTTGACACTGGCTACAGTAGTCCTGGGGCTCTGAGACACAGCAACAATACCTGGTTTTCAGTCAGAGGGAGCAGTTGCTATCTGACAACTGTGGCCTGACCTGCATGCCACCTCCCATGTTTGTTTGCCTCAGGAGTGGGACATCACTTTCTTCTGCCACAAATACCTTGTTCAATAAAGGGAGCAGAGGTAAATGTGTCCAGGTTTGTTCTGGAGACCCCCTTCACTGAGCAGAGACAAACCTGAAGTCAGTGCTCACATCTGGTTTCCTAACAGCTGAGTCCTGCTCAGCTCCTGGCTACCAACATATGCAGGTAACAATCACATCAGAGAGGGAAAGAGGAAGAACCTTGGTGTCGTACAATTTCTTGCTCCTGATCTTCTTGATAGTCATCCATTGGGTCTTCCCTGGGCTTGGCAGGTCTGCCAGCATCCTGGAAAATACAGGAAATCAGACTGCTAACAGTGTCCCAGCCCACTCCCACCCCCTGCCAAGGATACAGCTGTCTTGCATTAGAGCTCCAGGTCTGGAACACTGGGAAACAGATCAGGAATCAGGGGACAGCAGAGGCAATGAGGCAGCCAAACTCCATCTGTACTTCTCCAACCAGTCTCTCTATGCACATCCTGGCAGCAACTGCCCAGCTCCTTCCTTTGGGGAGAGAGGGTCCTAGAAACCCTGCACATGCTGCTCTTGCAACAAGCCCCAGGACTGCAGGGAATATACAAGTCATTTAGAGTAGAGCTTTAGGGATCACAGCACAGCCCTATTTGGAAGTCAGGTATTTATGCCACTAATTCTTTCCCCATTTTCACTAATCTTCAAGCAATGCTGCTCAGCTGGTGCCAGCATCTCCCTCTTGTTTGATTTCATTGGCCTGCATGTCTTTTTGTTCTTTTTAAACCTCACTACTAATCATGATTTTAGAGCCTGACAGATAAAACACTCCTTTTAAAAACAAGCAACACTCAGCTGCTTGTCAAAACAAGCTAACATCTCCCTGATGCAGAGGCTGGGTTCAGACAGCAAGCAGCACTTAGCAGAATAAATGGATTCCCTCTACAAGCAGGCAAGCAGAGGCAGAGCTCTCACATTATCACTGCTGCACACCCAACCCCCCCCAGGAACAGCCCACCCCCCACCCCCCCCCAGGAACAGCAGTGGCTGCATTGACCAAACCCTGAGCTTAGGGCCATGGTATTGTCTCTGGTTTTGGTCTCTCAAGTGCTTGAAGAGACCCAGCAGCTCTAAGGTAATAGCTGTGGAGTGAGCCATCTCCTATTCTATGTCTCCAGCCATGCTGCAAATGCAAGGGTTGACTTCAACAAGCACAGAGGGCAGGGCCAGAACAAGTTCTGGTACTGAGCGACCCACTGATTCTCACTCAGAAAGAGGTTTGTCTTGCCTGCCATATCCTTTCAGTGGGATTGTGGATCCATTCAGGAACACGATGTTTTCCTTTGGGTCCTTAAGCTCTCTGCCTCCCCCCATTCATAGCTGGGATCTCTCCCTGGCCCTTGCTGGTTGCCCTCATGTCAGTCACCTTCGGTGGCTTCTCCTTAGACTCTTCTTTCACTCTGGGCTCCTTGAACTTCTCCAAACCTCCCACCTTCTCTTCAAAGTCAGGTCTCTCCAGCTCAGCTTCCTCAAACTCATCCTCACCTTGGTTATTGGGATCCTGGGCAGGATCTGCAGCATCATCTGGCATCTGCACAAGAAAAACCTCTTGTAAATGCCAGGCAGCATATCCCCTCCGGAGACAGAAGGTTTGCTGCCTTCCCCAGCAAGCAGGAAGTGCTGGCTGGTAACACTTCAGTCACACCTCTCTTCAAGCATGTTAGTGGTTCTAAAAACAACTCCCCTCAATCTTCATTATCCCTCTGAATCCCTCCAGAGCCAAGGAGTTTGGTTTGTTATACAAAGCATCAACTTAAATGGGACAGCTGGATTCTTATTCCAAGCTAGGGCTGCATCCAGATGTCAGCGTTACTCACCACTGGTTCCTGGACAACAGTCTCTTTCTGAGAATGCAAATTCTCCTCCCTCTCTATCACTCCTGCATCTGCAAGGAAAGGGACAGTTATCAGTGTACTCTCTCAAAAGCCAGTGTCACCAGTCAGGATGTTGGGAACAGCTGTACAACTCTATGCCAAGTAGGGATTTGCTTGCTACAGCTGCCAAAGCTGCTTCCTTGTCCCTAAGGCTGGGGCATAAGCACATGTTGAAGCCTGCCCATAACTTAATGATACATATCCAGCTCTGGTACTCATATGCCTGCCACCACAGACTGTGTGCTTTTCCCTACTGCATCAAAGAAGCCTGTGTGACAGCAGTGTTCCAATGGGACAGCAGCACACCCAGGGCATTTGAGCCATTACTGTAGTTCTTCATTCCAATTAGGATCCAGAGTTTAAGGGCTATCGGTCCTCACCCTCCCTTAACCTGCCATGAAGCCTTTTCTTTTCAGGGTAGAATTCACTTTGATGTGAACCAATTAGTTCTGTTCCTCTAAAGGGGCCTGTTGAAAATCAGGTCAGGAAAACATTAAATAGCAACTAAACACAGCTGTGGGAAAGCATGGGGATACAGAACCTCCTCTCCAAACAGGCATCTGTACACACCATAGCTGTCACCCAAGTGTCACTGTTCTGGAGGGGAGGACTTAACTGCACAGAGTGAACTGAGCCAATGGTTCTAAATCCAGAGCTGAAAATGTACTGTCAAGAAAGCAGGATGAGATCATCTTTATAACATTTAATAGGATGCAAGTCAGCATTTCAAATGAGATCCTCACAGGAGCCTCAGCTCCCAGCTTCCCTGTCTCACTGCCTTCAGGACTGCAGCAAAATGTTAGCTACATGAAAAGCCATGCACTTAGTCATTCTATGATTCCCCCTCAGCCTAGCAACACACAGAAGTAGCATTAGTCACATCTACATTTCAGTGTCTTTTTGACAAAGGTAACTAGCTGACTTCCAGATCTTACAGGTTATTTCCACATGTGCAAGAGAAATTGATGGTAGAGTCTGTTTGCAGCAAAGAAATCTGTTTGCAAAGCATTCACACTGTATCCTGGCCCCTTGAGCACAACAGAGCATCTCTGCACAGAGTCTCAGACTGGATGCTCAAAGCCCATTTTAGCTCTCCCCTGCCTGCCTGGCTTACCATAATACATTTTTGATGTTTTTATTTGCTTCCCAAGGGAATTTGCAGCTTCCCTCTTCCACTCATAGACATATATAACCCACCTTGGTTAGCAGTAAGTTAGTACTGGACTGCACAGGGTTAGGGAAACCGTACCCATTTCGAGCTCCTCATCATCTGTCCTTTCCTTCTGGCCTTCCTCATCAGCTATCTGGTGCTCTTCCCCTCTCTTCTGCTCGGGTGCCTGTGAGCTGCCTTTCTGCATCTCTTGCCTAGGCTTGGGCTCAAAATGAAGGCTCTTGGGGTAACTGTGTGCTTGTTGTTCATCCATCTGAGCATTCACTTTGTTAACAATGTCTTTCCAGCTGCAACGAGGGCATGAAACAAAACATAACCCTTCTGCTTCAGTATATCAAGAGCTATTTCATAATGCTGCTATTTCATTATGGCAGAGGAAAAAAACAACTCCGTAATAAGCAGAAGTTTGTCTTAATTTAACTTTTTGGCAGAACTAGCAGATTGCATTAGTTACTGTGATAACTGCCTGAAACTGAGTATTTAATATGCCAGAAGCACAAAGTTATGCTTGATAAACACAATTTATCGTAGAACTGCTTTAATATTACTCATATGATACCATAACACATCCCCATAGCAATAAGCTCCAGTTCCAAATAGATACTTACTCATGCCTCACACATACCCCAGTACAGAAATGATGTCTTTGAAAAAATACCAAACCCCAAAGTCCTCTTTATTGTTCCAACTTCATTTAATGAAGATGCTAAAGGAAAACTGTAGAATTGAGGCCTGTAAGGAAGAAAACCCTTTCCACATAACCAGGAAGGCTGCAATACAGAGCTGACAGTTTCCGTTGTCTGATGATGTTTGTTTCAAAGCTACAATGTCCTCACAAAGCTTCACAACTGGGATGTGTACTTAAAGCAGCAGATGTTTGTAAAACTCTTCCACAGCATCTGTGCCCTGTACAAACCCAAACAGTGACAACAGAACCAGCTGAAAACATCTGCATATTGCTTTGATTTACATGGGAAAAATGCTTCACTGCTTCATTCAGAGGGAAGCCACGTTCCATTGTGATTTCCTGTTTCTCCTACCACCACTGCTCAACTGCTTTAGTCCATCTATGGACCTGAAAATCAGTTATTCATACACAGCTCTATCTGAGAGAGTTCAGGCAACCCCTTTCAGGCAGCCACAGTCAGGAATTGCTTCCTCTGTAATGCTTCCACCTCACATTCTCCTGCTGTCCACATCAATATCTATGCCTGCTTCCTTCGTAGCAGGAGTGCCTCAGAGGGACAAGTACTTGATATCAAGATACTTGCCAAATGCAGCACATCTTTCATTAATGTCTCTCTGCCTCCAGCAATGGCACAGCTCACACAGATACCCAGAGGCTCAGCAGCAGAGGACTCTGCAGTTTAGCACCATTCCACTGCCTGGAAATGGATTGGAGGTCAGAGAACAAATACTATTGAATGAAGCCCTGAAAAGCCCTGAAAAGCCCCAAGCACTGTATCACAAGGAATGTCTTCTTCCCAAATATCCTTACTCAGGGACACCTTTAGAAACAAAGGATCAAGGAAGGGATGAAAACACAGTAATAGGGACTCTCAAAAGTGACTGAAACAACAACTTTTAACCTGAGTAAGTTACCATCAGTTTCAAGCAGGATTACTGCTTGGCCTAGCCTGAGCCAGCTGAGATTTAGAAGTCTACTTAAGATACCTGAGTTTTTAAGTGCTGAGAAAGAACAAGTGGCCTTTGCTTTAGCAGCTTTTCAAAGCCAGCATACTACCACCACACCAAACCTTCAGTAAGGAAAATAATAACCCAGCCTTCAGTCCAGATTTCCCCATTACAAACCCATCAAAATGCAAACCGGCCACCAAGAGCTCATCTGGAATCTGCTGGTCTCAGCCACCCAATACAGCAGTTCTTGGCATTGGATGCATGGCCTCTTTTGTACTCTGCTGTGGTTTGCTGTTGTTCTTGGCACTGACACCTTCTGGAGAAGGTTGGTTTATGCACACTTTATCACCAAGCTCATACAGTGTTAAGTAACAGCCTCCAGCTGCTCAGAATGATAGATCCAGGCACAGAAAAGCACATCAAACATACCATGATCTCTGTCCTTGCCAAACACATCCAATACTTGCATTTTCTGTTTCACAGAGGAGGGACAGCACCGTCTCCAGGCTCTATATGGCTGAGGAGAGGCCATTCTGCCATCACAGTTTCAACCCTCGCCTTCAGCTACACCCCCACAAGTCTCTCCCTATAAAAATGCAGAGTATTCTCTGTGCTGTTACTCCTTGTGCCCATGCAAACTCCTTTGAAGGAATATGGAAAGCACAGTCTCTGACCTGGGAACATTTCAGGTTAAGTGAACAAACAAAAGTGGCAGAGAAGAATGGGAAGAATCAGGCTGAATTTAGAATTAAATCCAGAAGCCTCCTCTATTGATAAAACAGAAATGAAATCTGATTTGCTCTGGTGAACTGGACAGATACAACCTGGAAACACACAGGGAATAAGCAAGTTAAATAAGGAAGCACTATTTTCAGAGGCAGGTTTTGGAGCATGGCCAGGCTTTGATGAATTGTAGCCTGAGAAAGACATGTTCTTCCTTTTGCAAAACAGCTTCTGCTGTGCTTGTACAGCATCCATAGCAGCAGGATCCTGGTTCCTGACTCGACTCCCAAGTACTACAGCAATACAAGTATCATACTGTAGGAAGGATCCACTCTGTTACTTGCGTGGAATGGTTCCTGCTGTTCTGTGAACCTCTGCCCTTTGTAAGGGACTCACCTCCACAGAGCTCTCTCTGTTCTTGCACTAAGAACAGGTCTGGAGAACACACTGTGCTGAGGATGCCAGATAGGAGCAACAGTCCTGTGTTGCATTGAATTTTAATGCCAAGGCTTCAGCTAACCTCAGAAGATTGTACCAGTTCCAAGTCTTTTCTTATTGTAAACCCTGATCCTTGTATTGATATGATTGAACTGGTTTGTTTGACCTGTCTAGCTGAAGCTGAAATTTATATTAACTACATCATCTCAAATGCAGGTATGCAGGAACACAGACAGGATGAAAGCCTGGTCTGTCTGATGGATTCTGCTATGTCCTCTATTGCTGTAACCTCTTCTACCCCATTCTGGATAAAACCCAACAGTTTCAGTACAAGAGGTCTCAGACCTGTGTGACTTTTCATGTACTCTGTGAAGGAGAATCCCTAGCATCCCTCAAAAGCACACTGGCAACAGGAAGCCAAGCTCCATTCCCTGGGAGGAAAGAAAACAAAGGAGAGAGAATACAGAGTTTGGGGTGTCTTTGTCCTAGAAGCAAAGAAAACATCCTAGTACCTGAATTGGGGCTGGCTGCCAGCTGCTTGTAGGCTACCAAATAACCTTGGAGATGAGAAGCTCTCAGATCTTCAAGGTCTGGTTGTTCCTGCAGAGCTTGGCACATTATGGATTAATTAGTGGGAAAAATGGATCGCAGCTCTAATGTACAACTTATGCCTCTCATTCATAGAAACAGAGGCAATTTTTAGACACCCTTGCTGCTGCGTACAGTGCAGAGTATCTCCAGTTTGCTAAACAAAACAGGGTATTTCAGTCACCATCTACGAAAGGCAGGAAATTTCTCCCAGTGAGTTCAGCTTCTCATCCCACTCTCTCCTCTAGCTAGCAGGAAATGCATGGTGACCCGATCTCACTCAGCAGGAACTCCTCTTTCACTCTCCTCCCCACACAAACACTTCACTAAACAGTTCAAATACAAAGGCAGCCAACAGAGCATGCACCATCAACATAAGGGCCTTTTGTTTTCCAGCACAGCACCCACAGCAGTCTGTGCACTCAATCACACAACATTGCCTGCAACATGACTAGTGTTCTGCTTCAGCTGAGATCAAGACCTGGCAGCAACATTTGGTTACAAGCATTAGATGGCAGTGGAACCAGTAACAAACATGTTCTTCAACCATCTTTCAAGTAGAAACCACAATAAGCACAAGAAAAGAAGCCAGGGATGAGCCTGTATGCTACCTCTCAGCCTGAATACTGCAAGTATGAGGGAGTTTCACTTCACCAACCTTTGCACCTGGACCTGTTTGCTCCCTGGAGAGTGGTGGTTGTCTGGTGCCTGAGGTTTTTCTGCTGCAGAGGGCTGTTTCAGGTCAGAGGGTGCCAATCCAGGAGCCTGGCTTTCCTCATTGCTTTGAACATGAATGCGCATCACCATCTTTAGATCCTGCAGAGAAGACACATGCTTGGGGTACACATAAGCTCCTAGTCGGATACCTGAGCATCTCCCTTGCATTCAGGCAGGTTTACGGGCCAGGGAAAGCCTTTATCAGAGAACAACAGATTCAGAGGTGCTCCAAAACAAACCTACAGCCCTACCCAGCTGGCCTGCAGTAAGAGAAGTCTTTCTCCTTCTACACAGCCAAGAGGAAAACTTGGAATTTATCTGTCCCAAGCTTAGGTGAATCTCCAAGAGGAGGAACAACAAAACTGCCTCTAAAAAACATCCCACAGGTTCCCATTGGAAAGTCACTGTAATTCCAGTGGAACCACACTGCTGTTGTGTGGTTTTTAGATATCTGCTTTCCATAAACTCCCTTTCTATCACCCCAGTAGTCAGGAGAGCTGCTTTCATCATTTACTCTTTGCAGGTCCAGCAGGACCCAGAACAAGACCCCATTCATCTGAGCCCAGCCACTAAACCACAGACCCTTAAGAGTGCACAGGAGCCTGAGACCTGAGGCCAGGAGAGTTTCCACACCAGGGAAGTGGAACGCACACATGCAGGTCATTACAAACACCAGAGCTTTGAGCTGCAGAAGCAAGGGCTAACAAAACAAGGGTGCAGAACTTACGGGGTTCCCATTTGGCAGACTGTTCATGGTGCGGGTGAACCGGACCACGTGCCCATCCCCGCGTCGCGCTGGCCAGGCTGGCAGGGCATCCGGCAGCGAGTTGGCATCTTGCCTTGGGGCTGGATGTGGATGGGTAAACAGCATATTGGCTTGTGGCCTCGGGCCATCATTACTGTATGAATTTTGGCCCTGCAGCAAAGGGCCACCTGCCTGCTTCTGAACCCCGGAGACTTGTGAAGCCAGTGGGTTCCCAAAGGGGCGGTTCTCCTGGTTGACTGGAAAAGCCTGCAAGGAAGAAAGGATGAGAACAGACTCTGAAGGAACAAGCTCGGTTCCCTCCCATCCAAACCCCTGCAGAACTCTTCTCCCTGGGGTTTCCTGGGAATACCAGACCTTCTGCCTCACAAGCTGCAACTGGCTGTTGGCTGGCACCATGGGCTGCTCCTTCAGCACCTGAAACTGCTGCTGCCCCTTCCCAGCACCTCCTCCTTTGAAACTTGGCATCTTCTGTAGAGCCTCCTTGAGCTGCCTGAACTCTTCCATCTGGGCCTGAGGGGATGAGAAGTGTACAGAGAAACCTCACACAGTAACAGGGTTAAACCACTCCTTGCTGAGAAGAGCCACTTTATAGCCAGTTTTTCAGCATGGATACACTGCTAAAGAAGATAGAATTTCATGTATATGAAAGGCTGGACATAACACCATTAATGTTTAGTCTTTAGCTTTCCCTCCAGATTCCACAGATATTCTGTATTCCCCCTTTGCCAGTCCTGCATCTTATTTTATTGCTTATCCTGGAAGTGCTGGCACATGACACTAGTTCTTTGCCCAATGCATTTAGTGCTTAACCCATTGACACAACTCCAGCCTCTGCACAAGAGCTGTATCCTAGGTCCTGTTAGGTTTGGCTCCCTCTCCTGCTGTGCTCACACACATGTACCTCCAAGTCAGCTTTTCTCTTTTCCTTCTTGCAGAGGCATTTCCCCATGGATGTGCTCAGCTCAGCAGGGCTGACAACAATTGGCACAATCCTACTTGACAATTCAATTTAGTTTGCAAGACAAATGAGAATGGATTCTCTGGGACTCTTCAGCACATGCAACACTCCTCTCTCTACTGCAGCTTATTTCTTCCATCTCCAACCCTCAAAAGGAGGGCTTGAGAAAGCGACTCAGGAAGAGCTCCTCACTCCCACCCCAGCTATTTATAGGAAAGTGACGGGGAAAGCTTTTCATATGCTTGCCAAAGGTACCTGGAAAGGGACCAAATTAGGGTCTGGGCAGAGTAGGAAAGCTTCCGATCAGCAAGGAAAGTGCAGCAGGAAATGAATTCCTGAGCAGGCTCTGCTGATTTATGATCTTCCCCCTGAAATTTGACCTTAACATGAAGAAAACAAACCAAAGCCCAACAAAACCACTCAGCAAAGCTAACATAAAAGGAATGAGGAAAGGAAAAGGAAGCCAAGTTCATGGCATATAGCCCTAGCTAGTGAGAGACTGCTTCCAGTCAGAACAAGCCAGATGGAAGCAGAACTTCTACCCATCAAAAGCCTGTTAAGGTGGTCAGCCCAGAGGGAAAGCGGCTCTAAACAGCTTTCTCAGTGCACAGACTCCCACATGCTGTTTGCACCCCGTCAGAGCAAGCTGTGCGTGTATCACTTGATGCCTCCGTGCCTCATTCTACCTGGCAGAGCAGCTGATGTGACAGCTACTGCAGGCTGGGCTTGGGGAACGTGTTAGAATCCTTGGAATAGGAACATGTTGTCTACAATGCAAATTACTCCTCTAAACTTTCACCTGCCAGCAGGAAGCAAGACAGGATACAGTGCAAATTGTCATGGCAAAGAGAAGCCTGGAGCCTTTGTAGGTGTCTGCTCCTCCACATGGCACCTCACCCCACTGATGGCAACCGCGATTCTGTTCATCTTTGTGATAGGAATCGCTGATTACACGCTACAAAGGACTGATCAGAAACACAAACAGAACACTTTAACACTAGGCTCTTTGTCCAAAGATCCAAGGACTTTTCTGAAATCATTGGGATCAACCACTGCCTCTTCTGTAGGAGCCAGAAATAGCAGGCAGACAGATGGCTGGAGCACAACTTCATTACACGACTGTCTGGTACACCCAGAGCAAGCAACTGAGCCCTGTCTCCTTCACCCAGGGCAAATCCTTTTACTCGTTCTTAACTTTGGCAAGCAATGACAGGGAGCTGCTTCTTACAAACCATTTTTCCCATTGGGCTCAACACTGAAGGGCCTGAAAGTTAAGACTGGCAGCACAAAAGCTGCCGCCACATTTTCCAGTCTGAAGTGCTTGACTTTTTAGCCTCAACCACCTCTGCCCAAGGGGTTTGATGCTGTTCCCGAGTGTGCACTAGTCTGCACAGCTGAACTGCTGATTGCTTCCTCTAACACAGCAGAGGCAAACAACATTTTAAGGGTACTGTGCTGAAGTGGAATTCAGGAGGTGTGAGTGAATGTAGGCTTGCCAGGGGCACCGGGGAAGCTTGTCATCTCATGCTGCTTCAATTCCCGGTTTGGGCTCGCTGGACTGCCCCCTACAGAGACTAGAAGTCTTTGTTTAGCTTCCAACAAGTACACTGCAGGCAGCATCACTGCAGAGAATCCCAGCAGCCGTGCGGAGGAGCAGGTTAAAAGAGCAGTTCAGTGCTAAGGCATTAAGGCAGGCAAGTCACATACAGTGATGGTCCACCCGAGACCCCTCAAACCACGTCTGACGTGAGCCAAAGAGCTGTCAGAGCCACTTAAATCCCTCCTATTTTGCAGGGCAGATCCAGCCAGAACTCAAGAACAATCTTGTAGGAGTCAAAGCCCACTACTCCCTCCACTTTGAGTTCGAGTTCAGCATCCAGTTCAGGGGAAGAATCAGTTGTCAACAGCATCTAACTAAAACCAGCTCCTTGCTTCTGGGCTTATCCTATAATCCAAGGGAGTGCTTGACAGAAGGCTGTTAATTAACAACAGAAAAGGCTAATTCAGACTGCGAAGTGACTTGTAAAGTGTATTTACAAAGCTGCTTGTGTCTTGGCTCAGCTCGAGAGCCTCAGGCACTGTAAAAATATTAAATCATCCTACCTCTCCCAGCATACCCCCCTTTCTCCCTTTCCCAAGTTTCCCAGCTTCATCTGGATGAGCAGAATTCACTGAGGTCAGGACTGCAGTGTGCTGAAGAGGCTCAGATCACCAGAACAGCACCATATGAACAAAAGGTTTGTCTTTTCCCCTTTCTGTCTCTAGTTTTAAACAACCACCACTTGTATTGCTCCAACACTTGCTAACTGAACACCAGCTTCTTTACTTAGCTCTTTCCAATTTCCAGCTTCCTTATAGATCACCCTCTTCACTAACGCTTCACATGGAGCTGTAGAAAGGAACCTTTTTGCCAGGGTTGTTGAGTGTCTGTAGTATCAGCAAGCACCTCTGCATTGCTAATCCTCTCTGCAATTAGTTATGGGCATAAACAGAGGCAATTCATTATCATTCAGGGTGTAAGTATTTGAGATGTGTGTGAGTGGCAGGAGGCATTCAACGGTTGGGAATATGGTGGTTCACACTCAGTTGAACCAGTGGCTTGTGTAGCATATCTGTATTTTCAGCTACTGGGATAGATTCCAGGCTGGAGAACTTTACTTGTACAGAATCCATCTTACAACCAGCACCAATTTAGGTGACTCACCACACTGGGATACAGTTGATAACTAGATTTATTACTTCGAGAATACTTGATGGTGCATCCAGACCCCAGTGAAAGGCTGTCCCAAGTGGCCACTAACAGCCTCTCGTTGGTTACCTGGGCATTAAGGAGCTGAGAGTGAACTTCCTGGTGGGCCTTTCGAAGCAGCTTGCTCTCTTCTCTGAGTTTAAACACTGTATCTGCAAGAGAAGAAGATATTTGCTTAAGAAAGCTATTTTTGCAAGTGTCTCTCTTCCTTATGATCAATTCCTCTTGATCCTCACAGATCTCTCCAAGCCCAGGGATTACAGTGAAGCACTAGCTAGGAACTAGGCAAACACACTGACAAACCTGAATCCTCCTTCCTGTCAGCACTCAGGGGTCCTGCCCATCCAAGGAACTTCCTCCTCTCCAGAGTATCTCTGCTATCATCATCAGGTCAGGCTCTGGCTGTGCTTGCTGTCAGAGTGTTTGTTTCCTCATTTCCCTTACCCATTGCAGCTGAATAGCAGGAGAGCAACAGTCACTGTCCCTACCTCTGGTAACTGGAAGGTTGAGAAGCAACTACAGGAGAGATCTGTCCTGTTTCCTGAACCCACAGCAGATCCAAGGAGCTTCCCTCCTGCTGCACAGAGAAGCTGCCTCCTGAAAGGATGGCACAAACAAAGACCCACAACACACAAAGCAATTGCAGGACAGCTTGATCCTCAGGCACATGTATTCCCTATGCTGTTAAGTAACAAGCCTGTGCCTTGCAGCTTCCAGGTTGGGCTCCTTTCAAGCTCTTTGCACAGTAAGTACTCCAGTGACAAGACACACAATGCACTTACATTTTACTGCCTGGAATGTAATTGTGTATCCTCCAATAAAGACTGTCAAAGAATATCAGCCTTATTTGGGATGCTGAAGCTCTCTCACTACATCAGCATTGCTGCATGCACTCGGATTTCTCTGCAAACATAGCTGCATCTGCCGCTACAGACAGGAATGGGAATGTTTCCCTGTAAAAAGGATGATCACTTTGCCATAGGCTGAATTCCATGCAAGATTCCAGCTCTAGATTATAGGTATTTCTGATTACAGTGGTACATCTTTTTATATACTATTCATCCCTGAAACAGGACATTCTGCCATTGAGGCTGGGTGCCTGGGAAGATGGACAGCAAATGTTAATATCTCAGCCTTAAGCCAACCTTCCCAACCAGCTTCCCTCTTGGAATTCCTTTTCTGATCCTTATTCTCCTTCCTCTGCACAATTTCTTTTCCTACTTCACTGGGGGCTGCATATTGCAAGAAAGAGACAATCAAATATTTAGGTTTCATTTGCTTGTACTCAATTCCTCCCTTGAACCCAGGAGTGCTCAGAGAAAACACCCAAACAAAACAGGAGCAGATTTCCATCTGCAGGCCTAACATAAGTAAGAACAGATGTGAACCTTAAACCCCCCAATCTAATTAAAGAGCAGACTAAATAGAAACTGCTCTTTGGGAATTACAGGGATCAGCATTCTCTGCCATATTTGCAATAGTAAATGCATTTTACAGAGCTACACCATTAATTACAAAAAGTATGTTTAATGTGCTTCAATGTCAGCATTTACAGCATTCTAGTAGTGTAGAAATTGGTTTTTATTGTCAAAAATGTACAGAGATGTGGGAAACATATATTGAACCAGATGGGATACCTAAATGTCACAATACTTTATCTGTGCCACAAAACCCCATATCTGCTTAGTTATACTCACCAACCAGGGAAAGGATAGGGTAAGGCAGCATTATCTGATGGATGAACCTTTGCTTCTTCTCCAGCCTACTGTGGAACCACAGGCATGCACCTCTACCTTAACCTCATGCCTTTGGCTTTGGGATTATCTTACCCTGAGTGTGACCTCCTTGGGACATGGACTGTTTCACAGGCTGCATACCATCAACATCTGGCACAATGATTTGTTCTCTTACCTGGTTCTACACAAATTCCACACAAGGTAAGTAGCATGAATATTTACAATGAGTAAGCAGACAGCAAAAGTCAATTAGGCTTTTAAAATAACACTGTGAAAGCCGATGTTAACAGAAGCCAGGGATGCCCCATGCAGCGTAACAGTACAGGCAGCTCTGAACCCCAGAGAACTCCAACTGGGGTACAGAAGGGCTAAGGCACTGGACACTCATGGTCCTACAGGGTGTTCCTACATTCTTTACAGACCTTTTAGTGGCCTGTAGAATAAACACTGTCCTTTCCTGAACCCAGTTCTTTGGTGTTTTCTCAGTTGTCCATCACACTCACCCTGCAAGTTTGCGACTTCGCTGTCCTTCTCCTGCTGCAGCTGGGCATATTTCTGGCTATGAGTCTCCAGTGTCTTGCGATGTTCCAGTTTCAAGCTGTTGTGCTGCAGCTGCAAGTCAAGCAGCTGCTTCTTGACATCTTCATGCTGGTTCTGAATACGAAAAGAAGGGACAAAGTCAGTACAAGGTGAAGAAGAGTGATTTAACTATTGCCAAGTGCTACTTGAGTGCCTCTTTAATGCTTGGGGAGGCAGTAGAGATGGTTGTTCCTCCAATAAGGTAGCTAGAAACCCCAGATACAGCAAGATTCTCTTTGTGTTCAGTGTTTCATTTCATGTGAAATGCCAGTTAAACTCTGCTGCATGAAGCAGTTTGGGAGGTGTTCTTGAAAGCTACTAAACTGGAAGCAGAATGTGGTGGCAAGTCCACTCCTGCTTGAAAAAGAGATGGAGATTATGGGACACAGCCAAGAACTACTCCTACTCCTTCCCAACTTCCCTGCACACCCTGCTCTGTAAGAGCAATGCAGGCTATATTAGCTGATACTGCACAAAGCCAAGGTCCTTTCCAGACTCCCAGACATGCTGAAGGACAAGACTGCCTGCAAGAAGAGTTTCCCTGGTGCATGTAGCATCAGTCTGCGCATCTCTTTACAGGAGTAGTTCATCTTTAAGTAGGGCTAAGGTCCAATTCCCATTGCCTTTGGACACCCAACCACTCTGGTTGTTCTCCCTGTTTGGCTCGCTTCCTGCTCGCCTGGCTGTTCTCCCACCCACCACTCCAAGCTGCTAGAACAGGAGGGAGGAACCTTTTGCAAGGATATCACATCCTCTCACATAATGAGACTAAAGAGAGCCCACATCCCACCCAGTAACATGGGGCTCACAGGCATAAAATGCCAGGATAACAAGACTCTCACAAGATCATAGACTATGTCAAGCAGGCCAAGAATTCACCAGGCAGAAGCGGACTGAAGGGCTGTTCTCTTCTGCCTTTCTCTCTTGCAGAGCCCTAGAACAAAACCTGCTGAGACATCCTTTTGCTCAGACCCACTGAACCAGAATTCACCTCCCTTTTTGTTCCCATGGTAACCCAAAGAGTCCTTCCACATCCAGTTTGTCAACACCAATCATGTATGCAGATGGACAGGCTGCAGGTGAACCCTGGCCCTTCCATACAACAGCTCCTCGGGACCCAGGCTGCAATTTCCAGCAGCATTCCTATAAAAACCACCTCATCTTTTCTAGAAGCCCCAAACCTCTAAGTGCTATCAGTGATTGCATTTATCCCCAGTAAAACAAAGCATATGTGGCCCAGGCATTCTCCCCTGAAGCAATTATCCTCCACTAAAAGAAGAGAACTAACTGTACTCCAAAAATACATCCAATGCAGAGGAAAAAGCTCTTGGTATGGAGGGGTCCCAGAGACAGAACAAAGAAGTGAGACGAGGATGTCAGGTTAATCACATCACAAGATCAGGAGGGAAAAGAGAGAATAAAAGATTCCTGCTTCGGCTTTCAGAGACATTTGGTACTTACTGTTCTCATCAGAGCCACTGGCAGAAAGCACTGCAGAAGAACCACATCCCTAAAATCATTCTGATACTGAACACCTCAGAAGCCACCAGCATTAGCAAGTGGGAATTGATTTCTTAAAAGAAACTAAGCAATTGAAGGCATTTTTAGTCCTCATCAGCTCAGGTCAATTAATTTCTAGCCCATATTCTGCCTGGCAGGGGATGTGCATAATGCCTGTCCCCAGACTGCTCACAGCCAGGAAGAAGGGAGGGAATATTCATTCTTTGATAGCAGCAGGAAGCCAAAGTGCCTTGACCAAGGTCACAGAGGCCCAGGCAGCTCATTAAACACACAGAACATCCTCAATCTGCTGGTTTCTAAGGATGGATGTGACCAATGGATGCAAGATCTAGGAGGAATCTAAAGGTGCTGGGTTTTGTCTGGAACATGCTCTGTGTTGGATTCATTTCAGAGAAGCATCTCATTCAGGATGCCAACTCATCTTCCAAATATCAGGAGTCCTTCAGCTGAGCTGTATGAATTCAGGCCAGCTTGTCCTCTCATCCCACCTCCCCTTTGCTGTTCAGACAATATGTGGTACCCAAGATGCATGAGCTGTGCAGCTCTGTCTCACTGAGATCTCTGGGGCAGTGGGCAGGTAAAGAGAAAGAAGATAATAAGAGTACCTCAAAACCATGTATTTCTGCCACGATTTAGAAGCAGCTTTGTAGATAGCACAGATGTTCATCAGACATAGATGACTTCAGAAGAGACCAGAGTGAGAGCAGTGGCCAGAAACACCAAAGCCAGTTATGCTGATGTGGCTTCATGGATGTCTTTGGTCATATTTGGGATCTGCAGCTTAACCGAGTCAGATACTTCTGTTCAGCACAAGTCTGCTTCTAGGTGTTGACATTGCTGGCAGCAATCTTCCTCCTGAGGAAGCTAGCACCAGTGGGAAGCATTTGTTGCCTGTGCTCCAGTAACAGAAGTGTTACTCAGGCTCAGAACTAGCTGGAAGTTGAGCTGAATACTGCTTTTTTTGGGGGGGAGGAGGGGGGCCTTGGGGAGGAGGCTGAAATCTCCCTCTCTGCAGTCCCAAGGGCTGGCCTGCTTTCAGCAGCTGTAAATACAGTTAAGAACCCAGGTTTCTCCCCCCAAAAATAAGAGGAAGCAAGAGAAAGGGAGCCAGGACAAACGGCTCCCACTGTCCCCTTGAGACAAGCAAGCCAGAGCATTCTGCTCAGACTGCAGTTGCTATGAAGAGGAACATTACTATTGCAAAGCGTTCCCAGAATCCGCAGTGCTGGATAATACCCAAGAGACAGAACTGTACTTCCCTTTTCCCGGCGTTTGAATCCAAAAGCCAGGCAGCTGGAGGTCCAACTCTGCTCAGGAAATACAACCCAGTGGTGCTAAGGGCTGCTGGAACATAGCCCTCTTTCTCCATCCCAGAATTAAATTACCATTTCATTGCCAATGCTCTAACTAAAACCATCCCAACCCCACCGTCACCAAGCACACTTGCACTGCTCTAACAGAAGCAGACTTAAACATCAAGATATGCTTTAGAACATCAAGATATAGCATGTGATAAGCTCTCAAATGCTATAAGCTGCCTGCCTCTGAGCCTTTTGCAAGGACTGGAATACACTGTATTAGCCCAAAAGGGCAAGTTACAATGAATAGACCTATTTTCACACAAAGAGACCCAGAAAAGAACACTCTGAACAACAGAACTCCTGTGAGATAAACTGCACAAAGACTTCCATTGAAATGAGGTATAGGTGAAGGCTGTAATCCGATACAAAGCCCAACAGAATAAATAGGAAACTCCCATGAACCTGAATAGCCAGGAAGGAATGTAGCTCAACACCATGGTGTGGTCTCCTCCCTCTGTGCTGGCACTTGCTCCAGGAAACCCTTGGTCTCTCCTAGGCATCTCTGCTCAGCAAAAGCACCGACTCTCCTTCCAGAAAGCATTCCTTAATGCCCAGGAGAGGTGACACCAGACTCCTCCCTTACCTTAAGTATCTTGTGCTGGGAACTGAGGGCCCCGTATCTGTTCATAGAATCTTGCTGGAGAGAAAAAGATCCAACAGAGTCATTAAAGCACAGGAAAACCTAAGACAGGAAAGAACACAGCCCAGCACCTGCCCAGCCACTGCACCCCCAGCAGCTTCCTGCTGGTCCTTCACACACATACTGACTGGGATCACGGTGGCCAGCAGAATGTGCAGCTGGGCACAGCTGGAAGAGAACCTTTTCAGAACAACCCAGCCAATTAACTAACAATGAGCTAATTAGCTGCACGCCCTTGATTCACGTTCTGAGTAGTTATCCCCAGTCCTTTATCTAGGACAGGCCCAGTGCTGAAAGAGCTGTGCACAGTAAACTCCCCCCAAAGCAGGCTGAGCAATCTCTGCAGCAGATGAGGAGGAGGAGGAGGCAGCCAGCACCAGAGCTGAGGCTTTCACCCACACACACAACCTGCACCACTCAACCACAAACCATCATTGAGCACTTGGGTAAGCCTAAAGGAAGCTCCTGCAACCAGGTACAGCTAAACTGAGCTCAACTGACACAAATCAGCAGCAGGAGGGATTTACACATGTCCACAGATGGGTCTGTACCAGGTTAGCGGATGCACTTATGCCTTGCTAACAGTCACATTCATCCCCTTTGTGCCCAGGGTACCATTCTTCACCGTAGCATCTCAACACAGGAGGTGTGAAAGCCACCAGCACTCACAGGGCAAGTTCCCACAGCAGCAGTGGCACCCACCTCAGAGGGAACACGCTGCAGCTCTCCCTGTTACAGGCAGTTTCACAACCATCTGCTGGGATCTGTGGTTGAGTAGCTTAAAGCAATAGGGCTGAAACACTGAGCAGCACCATGGAAGTGCAAACTAACCACCGTGCAGAGATTTCCACTACAGCCCACAATTTAACTAATAGGATAAATACTCACTATGGCATGAAATATTACCAGCACAAACTGCAAGGGAGCTGCTCAGCCATGAAGCATTCAGATATTCATCCATGAGTTTGTGTTAACAGGATGACATTCACTCACAGATGAGCAGGCTAAAAGAACTCCTCCAGCATCTCGTCAACAGATGCTCTGAGAAAGCAATATAAACAGCCTTATAACTTAAAGTGAATGGGACAGGCTGTCACCCAGGGATGTTTCTTCCTAACCCTCACTGGGAAGGCCTCCTCTTCCTGCAGAATGAGAAGTCCACAGGCTAGTGGAAATAATTTGACAATCCCTGGAGACAGAAAACAATGGATATGCTTCCCAACACCAACATGGCGTTTTGTCTCCCTGCTCCCTGTGGTGTGCCTTGCATTCAAGTTCCCCAGGACTCTTCTGTACCATGGAACAGCAATTCTCCTTCCAGACTGCAGCACAGGACTCCCTGCTACCCCAGGAGCTACTCTGCTGTCACACATGGGAGAACAGGCAGAACAGCTCTAGCACAACACAGCCATGCCCCAAGATGAAGTAAATCCTCACACACCAACAGCCTTGCAAAGTGGAGTCAGCCAAAGTTCACCCTGTACCATACACACTCGCAGTCTCACACATTCCAGACACCACTGGCCTCATGATTGTGGTGGTACTAGAAGGATCTTTACCATTATCACACACACAACTCTGAGGAATAAAGCGAACCTACCTTCTCCTTGTTCAGAGCTTCCTGAGCCTCTAACTTATACACTAAAAAATCTAGAAAGGGAAGAAGAGAAAACAGTTCAATGAGCTGGAATTTAACAAGGAGCCGGTTTGCATTTTAAGGGAATAAGGAAATCAGCCTCTTGCTGAGCAAAAAGCTGCAGCTCAGAAAACACTTCATGTACAACACACATCTCCCCACAGAAGAGCTGGAGCTTGGCTGGCCACCCCTCTGCCACCCCTGCAAGAGGCTCACCTTCCTTTGTCTTCTTGTGTTCCCCTCGCTCCTTCTGCAAGGATCGTTCCAGCCGGGATCTGTGCTCATATACAACTAGGGAAGCAGAAAGAGGCAGAGCATGAGATAAACCCTGAGACTTCTTCCCACAGCTTCCCCATAAGGGGCATATGTAGACCTCAAATCCTGCCTTGGGCTGCCAAGGAGCCTTTCCTGTTTTCAATGGCCTGCATCACTCTGGATGTCCAGGCTTGAGCATGCAGTAGCTCATGTGTAAAATCCACACTAAGAAAGCAACAATCCTGAAATACATGCAAACACCTGATGTTGTAAATAATGAAAGGGTCAGGTGCATCTTGTGAGCATCTGCGATCAGGTTTTGCTTTGCAGCCTAAGCTGCAAAGCCCAAAACCTGGCTTGAGTGGCCAGTGGCTAAACTCTGTGGAACAAATCCACTACCAGGCTCAAGACAGTCACAGCCTTTCAGGTCATCTATTCTGCAGAGAAATCATACAACCATAGCATGGTTCTAACCCCCCTTTGTGGGCAGGGACACCTTCCACTAGAGCAGGTTGCTCCAAGCCCTGTCCAGCCTGGCCTTGAGCACTGCCAGGGATGCAGCATTCAGGAGAGACATCTCCCCTTCCACAACCCAGCCATTCAGTGGCCCTGAGGCCACTAAGACAAAGTGAGCCAAGCAGCCCCCTCTCCCATTACACACAAAAGAGCATCTGTACTCTGCACAGAAGCTGGGAAAGGAGAGCAATGAGGCTGCACCACACAGCAGCCACATGACAAATGAAAGTGTCAGAGAAGCTTCCTGATGGATGGTGATGTTAATCCACTCTGATGTTTGAATACTACCCAAGAGCTTTCCCAGAGTCACAGCACTCAGCTGCAACAGGCTTTTCCATCCCCTCCACAGGCTGCCACCACGCCAGAGTGGCACCGGGCAGCAGTTCAGAAGGGAGGACCAATGGGAGAAACTTGCCTCCAGAGCCAAGATCTTTGGGGTCAGGCTATGCCATGATGCAATGTCCAGGAAAAGGAACAAAGCAGGATGATATCTGCATGCATAAAACAAGTGCTAACCCATTCCAGGAGCCCCAGGTGACTTGTGTTCTCACAAGTGAACCTATAGAGAAAGCCAGTTCCACTCAGGTTGTATGGGAGCAGCAAAGCTGGTGCATGTCCTGCATTATCAGGTGGTTTGCTGCCTGAGAGCAGATGCTTCAATCTGGAGGAATAAGAGACACAAGACATCCATATGTGTATCTAATATTCACAGTGTTGACCATCAGTAGCATCAATGGTAGCGCAGATGCTGCTTTCAGTGTATACTGAGGAAAC
This sequence comes from Agapornis roseicollis, assembly GCA_002631895.1. Classification (NCBI taxonomy): domain Eukaryota; kingdom Metazoa; phylum Chordata; class Aves; order Psittaciformes; family Psittacidae; genus Agapornis; species Agapornis roseicollis. Next base: position 233,576 of record NDXB01011647.1, on the reverse strand, counting down.
TACCATATTCTCCAATCCATTACAGCAGAAATACTTGTTTTCCATCAGGAAGGACTTTTTCCCCTGCTGAGCACACTGCAAAGCAGCAAACCCACTGCAGCTGCCCAAGTGTCTGCTTCATAACAGCTTCAGTTTTAGAAACACTCTTTCCATGGGACTACTCAGATGTCACCCTGAGGGCTTCCCCAGCCCAGCAAAGCACCCAAGGGACTGCGGGTGCTTCTTCATTACATGATAAAAAGCTTTATTCCATGCAACTGTCATCTTCAGAACATCAACCACTTCCCAAAAGACCTGTGGGCTCTGGGCACCTGTTTCTGCTCCAAGCATCTCACATTCTTGCAGTCTTATCTAGCAGAGCACCCGAGGACAAGCCTTTGATGTGATGGGGACCTCACACCAGCAATGAAAAGTCACAGCTGTTGGGATTGTTGGGGATGCCCAGCAATTCCCAGGCTTTACCATGCCCTTCTATGTACTCCAAGCTTCAACTCTGCATTTACCCCAGCACTTCTGGGCTTGGAGGAATTCCTCCTGCAAGCATTTCATGTTGTTTTCCAGTCACCTGAGTAGATTCTGGTTTCTTCTGCTGTAAGAGCAGGGTTAGAAATTCACCCCAAAGGAGCTGGTTATCCAGGTCCCAGAACAACTGAGGCAGGCACCAGCCTCACAGACAGCACAGTTGTGCTCTCACCCAGAACAAAGTGCACAGTGGGCCAAGTTCAACAGCTACAGCCTCACACAACCGAGCCAAGCACTCCCAGCAGGGACCAGGCAAGGAAATAACTGTTTCGTGCAGAAATATCTGCTTATATGACCCCAAGCCACAAGGTCTCACACAGTAAATGGGAAACTAAAACATAGGAAAGCACAAACCTATTGCTGTAGGTGCTAACACACCCATAGCCACAACTCCTAATGCAAGCATCACAACACAGAGGAATCTTCAAGAACAGTTCCATCCCATAAGCTGTTGATTGCAAAGTTTAGGACAAAATCTGCCTCCCTAGCACTTGTTTTTTTTTACTAAGACAAGCTGAAGTTACCTCCAGCAACTAGAAATGAAGTTGTCCTCTCTCCTGCCATTCCTTCAGGTTGACAGGGTCAGAAAAGGTGGGTTCGGCTTTACACAAAGCAGTCAGTCCTGTCTCCGCTCATGTCTGTCGTGGAATACAGCAACAACTCAGCTGACCAAAATGGCCCAGTGTGGCTTCAGAAGACAGGAAGCCAGGAAGTCTTCAACAATTTTCAATTACAAGAGAGAATGGAGGGTGGTCAGTGTCTAAATCCAGGCTGGAATTCAGAAAGAGCTCAGCACTAATGGCCCCTCACCTGCTGCCAAAGGAGCTGAAATGCAGAAACTGGGTCTGCTGAGACAATGAAATCCCCTGCAGGGCCTTGCCTTTGGGAAAGAACAGGTCAGGTCTTGCACTGCCTTGTTCTCACTTTCTCACAGAGCACAGGGTGATTGCGTGAAGGGGTTGCCTCATAACCCCCACAGTACTAACATGAACTCTTCCTTGCAGATGTTTGAGAGATCCATAAAGAGAAGGCAATTCCAGTCTTGCTACCAGTCTCAGGTCTTACTCTCCAGGTCCTCAATTTACCCCTTTCTGAGTAAGCCATGAGGACGTGCTAGCTCCCTGCTTTAATGGAGCAGGGCAGCAGAAGCATCAGATGTGTTGCTCTGGTTCTGCTAAAACTGTACATAGCTCATTAGACTACTTCTATGCCAACAATATGTGCTGTGGGAAGAGTCCCACATTGCCCATGGCTTACAGCTCCAAGCAACTCTCAGCATACAGAGATCAACACCAACTCCTAGACTGCACTGTGCTTCTTCCGCTCTCATAGCTCACCACCCAGAAAAAGCTTTCTTCTCCTTGTAAGAACATCAGATACTCCTGCCAGTCTCCATCCAGTCACATCACAACTGTCACCAATGGCACCAGTCACTCAGGCTCAAGAATCATCCCTAGCAAGGGACAAGGGGACCAGAATGAAAGCCTGACCCATCATACCTCCCTCTCTGATCTGGAGAGATGTCAAAGGAAAGAGACAGAGTAAAACACACCCGCTGGTGAGGACAGGAGTGCTGCATTCTCAGGCCCAGCCAGAGTGCAATGACAGCCTCTGGTGAGGAAGAATCATGGAACCAATCCCAGATTGGTTTCAGTTGCAAAGGACCTTGAAGCTCATCCAGTTCCAACCCCCTGCCACAGGCAGGGACACCTTCCACTAGAGCAGCTTGCTCCAAGCCCCATCCAGACAGCAGTTTGATGTTGTCAAGCCCCACCAGGAATGTCAGATGGAAATGCACTGTAACTGCACCTTCCTTCCCATGTGCTCAGGCAGTGCTGTTGGCTAGTGAACTGATCAAACTAAAACCTCTCTAATTTCACAAATATTGTACTTGGATACAAGAAGGGTAGGAAATACTTGATAAGTAGGAAATAGTTGATAGGTAAAAGGAGACACCTGAAGCACTGATTAAACAGCACTGAATTCCACTTTGGAACAGCACATCCTCCTTTTGTAGATCTGGAAACACAGAAATGGGATGCAGAAGACACAACAATAATTCAAGCCACGAGTCAGCACAGGGGCAGGGATAGAGTCCAGAGCCCCAACTCCCCACTTTCCTGTGATCAGCACCAAAGCACCAGCAGCACAAGAGCCATGGCCATGCCACTGCACTGTGAGACTTCCATGAGTGTGGCTCCTGTCTGCCAGTCGCCAGGCATCTCCCACCAGCCAAATCCAAAAGGAAGCCTTGCCTTTGTTAAAACTGTTGGACAAGTAAGTGTCTTCTCAAAATAAAGAGGGTAGCTATGGCAACAACTGTATTTAGGAATGGGAGGACTGAGAGAGGGTTAGAAATCCCAGCAACAGGCTACAGCTCTACCATCCCAACATATTTGGGTGGAAAAACACAGGAGCCTGTCTCAGTTGTTTGCTTGAGCCTGCTGTTCCCAAAACTGAGGTACCCCGAGGCTACCACTGTCAGCTTATCCTCTGAAGAACCAGCCCCTCTTTTCAAGAGGAGCAAGAGATGCTGACACACCACAAAGGAATGTGAGCTAACTTCGGCCCTGCTGAGTTTTGCATCTTGGAAACACAGGATGCAGGTAGGAACTGCTGTGGCTGGGACTGTGCAACACCTTAGGAGCTGTAGCTGTTTGATTGCCGTATGATAGAGCAACAAGAAGTAGAAACAAGACATAAGATCATACCAGTGAATCTATACACACACTGCATTGATCCACAAGATTGATTGGCTCTTCTAAAGCATGTTTCCTTGTGAGACAAATCAAACACATACACCACACTCTGCTTTCCCAGTTTACAGATAGAAATACACAGCCCTGAGCACAAGGAAGAGCTCTGAATTCAAACACAGTGATCTAAACCTACTTGTTAGAAGAACCTCTTAACCTTGACTCACTAGACCCACAGGCAAACATACTTAGTCCACACAAAATCCATCCCGTGGGCACTCCGGTACCTTCAGCATTCCACACAAAACCACTGGCTAACAAAGAGTGGATTCCCATCAAATCTCTCTACAAGGACCTCAGCAAACCCCTCTGGAGACTCCAAATCTAGTGACAGATGCTGGAAACTTTGGCAGAAGCAGTAAGGCTGGGATGATAGACAACACAAAGAAGAGTTCAGCAAGGGAGTAACATCCTCAGCCTTCCCTGCTGGGATCTCGCCATGGGCTAAATGCCATTCTCCCACAGTCAGACATGTCTGTAAGGAGGACAAATGAGTGGAGAAAAGGAAGGGGGAATATACACATTATGCTTCCCTTCTGGCAGCTCTTGCCAGAGGAACCAAGTGCTGGTCAACAGGCATAGAAAAGCCAATTCTTCCTCCTCCTCCTTTTTTAGGGAGCTGTGTGCCAGCATCTATCAGTCCCAAACAAGCAGGTGAGACTTTTCTAGTCATAGATCAGTCTCTTTAGAAGAAGGTGGGCTGTTGAGGCTTGTCTCCTTGCAAAGGCAATAGGCAGCATGATGACAAACTTTATGCAAGAATCCCTTGCCTGTCTCTTCTCTTTCCTGACACTTCTGCAGGCCAGAGAGCAAAGCCACATCTCAGAGCCAAGCAGCTTCCCCAGGTCCTGCTTGCATCTGTATTGCTTCACATTTAGAATGACACAGGACTAGTCCTTACAGCCAAAGAGTAGTACAAGGAGAAGAAACAGAATAGATGTGATGCAGCTGAACTCACCAATCTAGCACCCTCTGCTCCCCTTACTGCTGGGAGCAGCAAGTTGGATTCAAGGCTATTCCAATTGTAGACAGCAACGGGGGAAAGAAAATACATGACAGCATCTTTTTGGAGCTTTTTAAAGCCAAAAGCTGAACCACAAAGGCACCCTGCGTGTCAGCATGCTGTGCAGCAGAACTGACAGCAGGCTATGCTGGGAGAGAGGGAAGAAGAGGGAAGTTGAGGCAGCGTGTGGACACACAGAGCAGGTCAGTACTCACCTTGGAGCTGGGCAGACAGCGCTTCCTGCTGCTGTTTGTATTTCTGGGCCAGGGCTTCAGCGTTCTGCACCTTTTGCTGCAAGTGGCTGTAGATGAAAACTCCCGAGCCCAGGCACGCCACGGTCACCAGGCAAAACCCGGTCTGCAGGAGCCCCTTTTGCCTCCTCGAACACATGCCGGTGCCCATGATGGGCCCCGGGCACAGCGATGCTGTAGCGCTGCCTCTCCGGCGTTGCTAAAGCATCTGCTCGGGTTTGCCCAACAGCCCTTTTCCTCCGCAGATCCCTCGGCAAGGCGCGATCAGAGTCTCCTTTTCGCTCCTTCCCAGCCCTCAGGGAGGCTCAGGCGCTCCAGCAGCGGTTTATTCCTCATCGCCCAACGGAGGGAAGCGCAGCACAGCGCCGGTACCCGACAGCAGCCGCCGAGGAACCGGCGGGAGCATCCTTCATCTCCGAACCGCTCCGGGGAAACGGCCCGGGGCCGCCTGGGCGGAGGGGAGAGAGGAGGAGGAGGAGGAGGAGAAGGAGGAGGAAAACTTTTGCTTCCCATGTGCTGCAGCGCGGGGGGGGGAAGGGGGAAGGGGACACCGCCGCCTTTGGCTCTTCCCACCTCCCTCTCCGCAGCACCGACCGGAAAAAATAACCCGTCGGGACGAGGAGCGCTTCGGCCCCCTCCCCGCGGCCTCCCCCCGCCGGCAGCTCCGGGAGGAAGCGGCGGCACCGGGGCCGAGAGACGGGCCAGGAAACCGGCGGAGGCGGCATCCGGTGGGACTGAGGGGGAGCCCCCGAGGGGACCCGCTACCGGCGGATGGGGAGCAGTGCCCGGGGTACCCAACCCGCAGCGCCCCGGGAGGCGGAGGGGGATGCCGGACCCATCGCCCTGCGCTGCCCCCACCGCACCGGCCCGTGTCCCCGCCGGTAGAGAGGAGCACATCCCCCTCCAGGCTCTCCCACGTGTTTGTTTTCCCCTCCCTTCTCCAAAGCAGCAGACAAACCCGCTGCTGGCACCTGCTGCTGCTGGGGACACCTGCGGTAACAAATGGGAACATTAACAAGGACATCTTCAAGGGACCTTCAGCCTCAGCCAGCTCCAATCCCTGCCACAGGCAGGGGCACCTTCTACTGCTCCAAGCCCCTGTGTCCAACCTGGCCTTCAACACTGCCAGGGATGGGGCAGCCACAGCCTCTCTGGGCACCCTGTGCCAGCACCTCAGCACCCTCATAGTAAAGAATTTCTTCCTAGTATCTAATCTAAATCTTCCCTCTGTCAGTTTAAAGCTGTTCTACTTTCCCATCCCTGGCAGTGTTCAAGGCCAGGTTGAGCAAGGCTCTCAGCAACCTGGTCTAGTGGAAGATGTCCCTGCTCATTGCAGGGGTTGGAGCTGGATGAGCTTTACAGGTCCCTTCCCACCCAAACCATTCTATCATTTTATACTTCATGGGACAGACAAAGCTTTCTGGAGCCCTGCTCATGCTCTGAGCTCAGCTCTACTATGTAAGAATCCCAGATCTGTAATGAGTCTTGCCTGCACTAGCAGCCTGACTGTCAGGTTGGCTCATTTCTTATCTGTGCTCACAGAGATACTTCCTCCGGAATTCTGCCAAGTTCTGTATTTCAAGCATCTGGGGAACAAGCAAAAATCATAACAATTAATTCTTCAGCAGCAATTCCCCTCCAAGAATCATGCATGCCTTTATAAATGTTAATCCAATCAGCTGTACAGTACTGCTGGGAAACAGCTGAATGGCGTTCCTGTCCCCCTCATTTTCTGATGGGAAAACTGAGGCACAGCATTCCTGTAAGGATCCAAACTCAGGGGTTTATGGTGGGTTTTTATCCCAAGCCTTTTAAGTGGATTGGGTATGTTCTCTGAGGTCTCTGCCAGAACAAGGAGGGGACTGAGCCTACTGGAAACCGGGTGATTTGGACCTGGCTCTGAGTACAGCTTCCAGAAACCATTGTAGATCTTCCTTAATGGATTAACTGGTTATTCCAGCCTCCCTGCTTTGCTGTTTCTGAAAACCAGAAAGTGATGCTTCATGCAGCCTGTGTCTGCCGTGGATCATTTGCATGTCGGACAGGGATAATCTCGTTGCTGATTCCCATATCCTCAGTTCAAGAGACACTCCACCTACAGACACAGACACTGCATCTGACTCGCTGCCTGACTGTTTCTTTACCTAAAAGTCCTGGGGGATTGCTGGATGCTTCAGCATCTTTCCAGGCTGTTTGTCAGGAGCTGGAATGTCTTTTGTCTGCATCTCAAGGACTGAGGAGGCAGCCTGTGGGATGAGGACTGAGTCTGTTTTGCCTCTATTCAGAACATTCTTTTTTCCCCTCCTGCTCTCATTAATTGCTTCCTCATGTGCTGGTTCCTGCTTGAGAAATACTGGGAATTTCTGTGGTTTTTACTCTGGAAAAGGTTAAGATCCTGAATTAGGGAATGCCTATCCGAGAAAGATTTGATTGAAAAAGATGCTGCAATCTAGCACTTTTCTATGCTGTAATAAACTCAGTTATAGCTTTAGCTCCATATTTCTGCACCAGATCTAGGGCCAGATGAACAGCACAGCCCCAGCAAAGAGCCAAAGGGTTTGCTTCTTGCTCATGCTTTGCCAGGGTTTCTGTTCTGTGGCCTGCTAGTGAAATCCCAGGAAACAGAGCTGATCCCGCTTCCCCTGCAATAAACCTCTCCACTTTGGTCCTGGTCTTCCACATCAAACCAATATAAGAGCCCCACCACTGAAGTCTTTGTTCTGAGACCCATGGCATAAACCCCATCTTCAGAGAGTTCATTTTTATTGTGCCTAATCTGTATTTAATACTTCAGTATCAATACTTCATGCCCATATCTTTAAGCTATATCTGACTGGGGCAGGTCAGAAGTTCTCTTTGCCAAGGATTTCTATGCTGCAGATGAAAAGGGGGCATCCTGCTGATTTGGCAAGGCCTGGTTTGGATATTTCCCTGCTATTCACTTGTGCAAGTTTCTCTTTTAACCATGCATTCTTTCTGAGAAGGGGCTGTCACATCAGCCAGCTCAGAGGGTGCTTCCTTGAGAAAATCACATCCCACATCTCTAAAGGTCTACAACCCCTAGGCACAAGTATCTTAAGGAGGATATAGAGAAGTGCACTGAGCTGAACAGGTTGACCATAGCTGGCAGCTCTCTTCAATTCCAACTCCAAATGCTTTGTGCCACAGGGGTTATCTGCCCCATGCAGCATCTTGGAATGAGAGATGTGAATTCTTCTATTTCTTCTACACTGCAGTGTTTTCCCAGGGGAAGCTTTATGCCTGCAGAAGCATTCTCTTGGAATCAGTTGGGACACAGGGCTTTCTTGGTTTACTTTAAGTTTGGTTTTATGCTATCCAGATGTCCATGCTGCATTTTGAGTGTCAAGCTGGAAAGATCATTTATGAGGAACTTAAGCTGGCATCCCTGCACACTGGGTGTCAGCCAGGGAGATTTGAATCTGGTTTTTAATACCCCTATAAGCCAAGAGCTTACGTCATCTCTGCTTTGCCACTGTCTCTTCACTGTGACCATCAGCAGACAGGATACAGATTCAGGCTGAGATTTTCTAAATTGTTGATTTAAAACACAATAGATTTTCCTGAATCATGTCTTTGGCTTTGCAAATTTCATTCAATGTCCCACTGTTCCTGCACAGAGATAATGGGAACATAATCTAAATGGCTTTGCCAGAGAGATTCTCTATTGATTCTGAGGTACATACCTGTTTACAGAACAGTGATGTAAGTATCTCATCTACCACTCAGATTGGCTGCCTGGGAATCCTTCTAAAGTAGTTGCCCTCAGCAGCCTCCTTCCAGGTATTCCAGCTAGCATGGAATGGATATGTTTAATAGTAAGAATTCAACAGGGAGAACAACCCAGAGCTATAAAAATGGAAATCAGCTCCTGTTCTATATTAACCTGTCAAAAATCCTCTGCATGGCCAACGATCAAGTTGACACTAAGCTAATTACAGAAAGACCTTTAAACACAAAAGATTGTTACCTGACTCCATTTCCAGCTCTGCATGTCTGACCAGCCCAGAAGTCTAAAAGCACTATTGCTCATTTGCCCCCCTGCACACATACCAGAGCCCCTGTTTGTACAGAATGCCTGCAGAAGTGCCTGGTACTCTCACAGCTGCTGTGCCTGTGAGCACAAACAGCCAATTTGGCACATAGGCACTCAGCTCTTGCACCAAAATGACTGTTCCAGCCAGCACTGCCTGCAAAACCCAACCTCAAGGAGCATAAACTCTGTTTCTTACATAACACTAAACAAGAAGCCTCATAGAAAGTGACTCTCCTGGCCCTCTTTATAGGATTTAGACAAGAAAAAAGCCCCTTTAGGGCAAAGCAATTCAAGCCTCTTTTCTCCAGATGATGAGAGAATGATGGTTAGTGCAGTGCCTGTTAGACTTCATTCTACAGTGCACTGTCGAACACCCCGAGGAGCATAGCACAGGACAATTATGCTGATATTCAAGCTTTTATCTCTGCAACTCTGCCAGTTACTTCCATTTTCCCTCTTTATTTGCCTGCTCTCTGGCTCCCACTGGCATGGCCTCTCTACCTCCAGTTCAGCACAAAGGTTCACTGCAGCATCTCACATTCTCCCACCAGGCTTCATATCTGGCATATGGATAGGGAAGAGAGATACCTGTAAGGGAATGGCAACCCAGCCTGGATACCAGCTGCCCCCCATGCACAGTTGGAAGAGGAGAATGGATTCTTCTGGTAGGAAAAAGAGAGAAGTGGCAAATGTTCAGCATTACAAGGTCTCCTTCCTCAACAGTCTTGAAACATCAGGCAGTCCTACAGCAAAGATGTACTGTCCCTTCTGATCAATCTCCTTGTGTATGATGGGACTTCATGCTCTGGGCTTCCAGTTGCTGCATGAGCCAGTGTTTGCAAAGATCCTTAAACCTGGACTTCCAAAAGGCCTTTGTTTGAGGACTGAAAGGGTGGGGTTGCTTTGTGCCTGTTTACTTTTAAAGATTAATACAGTTTTAAGACAGGATCTGGCAACATTTACAGCATGAGAACTATTCCATAAAAAGATTGTGTATCCAGTGCAGCCAGACAGGCACAAGGACCCAATTCCCCTTGGTGCAGGGAGCTACGATGCCAAACATTCATTTACAGCCACAAACAACTTGACCCCTGGTACATGAGTAAGTTGCTTAAATAACTGCAGCAGCAGAAAAAACGAGGATTAGTTTCCATGTCTGCTCTCTGGCTGGGACCAGATTCATCACTGCTGTAATCCTGCTGATTTCACTGCAGTCACACTTGGGATCACTTTGGGATTTTGAAGCCTACATTAATGCAGCAGGATGGAGGCTTTCCCAAGCATTAACATTCTGATGGGATAGAAATTCATCCCATAATACAGCACTGAGAATGTTAAAGTACTAATGAAGCAAAGATGCCTGCTGTCACCACTGCTAGCTACTTAGAGCAGCGTGGACACGCTTCCCTTGCAGAATTCCATATGCCATATTCATTAGGCACAATAAATAAACCATATTAAAGGGATATTGAAATTTCTTAACCCTAAAGTTAGAAATATATTAAAGAAATGAATGGAAATTTGCCTTTTATACATCTATATATCTATATTTCTATATATCTATATCTCTATATATCTATATATTTCTATATCTCTATCCCTATCTCTATATTTTTATCTATATCTGTATCTATATCTCGTTTCCTCATGCCTCTCCATGTGCTTGTGCTGAAGCAGGACAGCAAGCAAGGGAAGAACTCACTATCTGACAATTCACTAAGAGCTTCCCTATTAGAATCCTCTACTCAGTCTATTCTGCCACTCAGAAGTGAATGGGATAAGAAGGTAGATCCCACTCATCCCATTTTATAGATGAAACCAAGACAGGGGCTGCTTCAGAAGCAGAAAGCAGTGCTCCTCTGGACACCTTTGGCAGCCCCCAGGCTGAATAGATGCCACCAGTGTATTTATTTGCCATTTGCCTTATTGATGGCAGGCTCCATTCCACAGATGCTTTGCCAAAGTTTGTTAGCAAGTGTTTTAAAGCTCCCCCTGAGATCTCAAATCAATGGATGAAGATCCAAGCTGTCTCCAGTACTTTTTGTCACACTGCAAAGAGCAACATGGCAAGGGATTGGCAGCTGAGTGACTCAGGAGCCAGTGCAGACACACATAAATGGCTCAGGGGAAAGACTCCACTGAACTCCAAAGTGCTCAGATTCACATCACTGTGAATCACACAAAGCTGGACTTGTGCTTTGCTATTATTTATCAGTTAAATATTTGCTTTCATGTTTATTGGATGCAGATGGTGCCCCCAGACACAGGCTTTTTAATGTATACATCTGTTAGATAACTGTCATAGCAGCTTTGCCACAACTCCTGGCTTATTTCACATCTCCTGTTGTTCAGAGCAGCTCCTGAAAGGCCAATGGCTCAAGACATCAGGGGACAGTTCAGTTGTTATAATCTGAAGGATTCAAGATTTCCTTTACCTTGGAGTCATGTATTTTTCCAACAAGAAATGTGGATTTAAAAACCATGATAGTTGTTTTTCAGTGCTAAAATTGTTGGAAAGGAAGAAAAAGGAGTTCCCTTGGGTTTGGATTCTATTAGGCTGTGATTCCATTTATTCCAGAGGAGACCTAGATATGGAACTGAACTTCCTCAAAGGTAATTCCCAAAGCTGGGTACTGGATGTAGGTCACTTTCTGTTTGTTCTGAGACTCAGCTGAGCTAGAAATACTGTTCAGTTTTCCCTAAAAAGTGGAAGGCACAGGTATCCCTTCTGTTGTATCCAGGTCATTGACCCTGAAGGCAGTGCCACAAGGTGTAACTGTAACATCAGTGCACATCTGCAGTGTGTGAACCAGGGAAAGCTGCTGCTTCCAGGCTTTGCTTTTAGGGAGAGAATCCTCTGAAACAGTCTTTCCACACAGAAATTCCTGTATTAAGCATGCAAAACAGGCACTGCAGGACAGAGTCACCTAAAGACACGTTTTGGACAACCTGTTTTTCCTAGCATCCAACCTGAGTTTTCATTGCTGCATTCTGACCCATTACTTCTTGGTCTACCCCCTAAGCACACAAACCAGGTTATTTCTTTCTGCTCAGTATCAGCCTTGTGCATGAGGGCACTTCTCTTGTACTCTCACGTCCTCCCTTCTCTAAGATACAGCACTTCCTACATCTGCCTCGCAGTTGTAAGCCTCAAGAGGAAAACTCCTTACATCTTGCAGGCTGCCTTTGGGTTATACATCCCTGCATGGCTCATACCTTCTCATAAACGTTTTCCCACAAGAAAAGAGTCATTGGCGCTCACACTTATTTACACACTGGAGAGGTTTGCTGTTTGCAGTACCTTTGGTGTTCAGTACAACCAAAATACCACCTCTCCAAAGCAGTTACACTCAAACAAAGGCAAAATCCCATCAAAATAATCACAGTGAAGTTTTTACGTTGGCCATGGACTAAGCTGCTGATGCTGCATGACTTGGTCTGGGTGTGCAAGTTCACATGTTTACAAGCACTGGCAAAAGTAAGGCCTAAGTTATCTTTATTGAGTGAGAACAAAAGAAGCTACTTTAAATGTGAATGGCTCTTTTCAGACAGTTGCTGTTGGCTGGACTCCTTTGGCTCGAATGTATTTCCATGTTTATGCCAACATATAAATCTGCCTGGTAAAAAGCAAGCAGAGGGAGGAAGCATCAGTGCCTGCTTAGATCCACTTACCACATTCCCAAACACTTAACAGTGCTCATTCTCCATCTTCTGGCCAAAGGGTAAAACGCACTGCAGGGCTGGTCAGGACCAGGGTGCATTCAATTCACTCATTTCACATTCAGTGTCTGAATTCAGCTTCAGTATCTGAAGGGGGCCTATAGGAATGCTGGAGAGGGACTCTTCATTAGGGACTGCAGTGACAGAACAAAGGGTAATGGGTTAAAACTTAAAGAGGGGAGGTTTAGATTGGATCTAAGGAAGAAATTCTTTCCTGTTAGGGTGGTGAGGCACTGGAATGGGTTGCCCAGGGAGGCTGTGAGTGCTCCATCCCTGGCAGTGTTCAAGGCCAGGCTGGATGAAGCCTTGCATGGCATGGTTTAGTGTGGGGTGTCCCTACTTATGGCAGGGGGGTTGGAACTGGATGATCTTAAGGTCCTTTCCAACCCTAACTATTCTATGATTCATGTTTTCCCAATCCCCCTGATGTGTGTGAGTGGTTTGGCCAACATCACTTTTGTGCAACACAGAGGACAAGGGACACGGAGTCATTCAATTTGGCTTTTATCAAGTGACAATGACAAACATGGTTTTGTACCCTGTAGGTGTAAAAGTTATGGTGAATGCAACCAGAATTTTGCTCTCCTCAGCCTTCATAAGGCCTTGGTAACTCTGCTGCCTGGTGTCTTTGTTTCCTTCTCTAGGGCTCTAGATAGTATTCCTGAAAGGACAGTGGGAACAGGAATGGCATGTGAGTTTTTTATGACCGTGCTACCATATTGCTGTTGTGAGTGCAGGGTCTTACACTGGCAAGTCCTGCATTGTTGTCTTATCACTCTGAGGCTGCCAGGGCTTGCCATAGACACATTACTCAATTTTGCTGCTGTGAATGCTGTTCTTCGCTATCAACCCAGGCCACTTTTGACCCTTGCTCTGCTCTGCCAGTCTCCATTAGCAAAGACTACATGTAAAACAAAATTCCAGTCCATTACCTTCAACAGGGCCACACTTGATATGCCACAGAGCAACAGAATGGACCAGACAAGGGTAGTAAGAGTGGTTTAAGGTGTCTCTGACCTCAGCAGACGTAAAGTCAGTAGAGACTAGTCAATAGATCCACATGAACAGTGTCATTGGAAAAGACAATACAAACTCCTAAGCTGCCTCTGCATCATTGGGGAGAAAGTCATTATAGAAGTATTACTACCTTATGCTGTTAGATTTGCACATTCCGATTCATGAGTGGTGGCCCTTAAGCCACCAATGACCAGGCAATACCCAAGCTATGATCTTACCCTGCAGACAGCCTGCAGAGGCTTTCAAAGCCCTCCCTGGCTACCGTCTGAGCAAGGACAAGTGGCACCTTGCAAGGAGTCACACTGCATTCCCAAAACTCCCTACATTATCCTAAGATCACCCCCAAAATTGAACACTTGAGTGCTTAAAAGGGAGTGCATTCATTCCAGCAAGTTTCAATGGCACAGAGAAAATAGGAATCAGTCATGGAATGGTTTGTGTTCGAAGGGACCTTAAAGCTCATCCAGTTCCAACCCCTGCCATGGGCAGGGACCCCTTCCACTGGAGCAGCTTGCTCCAAGCCCCTGTGTCCAACCTGGCCTTGAACATTGCCAGGGATGGGGCAGCCACAGCTTCTCTGAGCACCCTGTGCCGGTGCCTCAGCACCCTCACACTGATCATCGCTCCCAAACGTTCATCACCCTCGGCACCACAAGTGCGTCAGCCGCTACAGGCACACCGAGCACAGACGGGCCCTGCCGGGGCCGGGGTAAGGCATGGCCGGGGCCGCGCCGCTGGGGCATCCCGGGAGTTGTAGTCGGCGGAGCCCCGCGGGCGGGAAGAGGGGCGGCTCCAGAACTACGTTTCCCAGCGTACCCCGCAGCTGTCACCGGGCGGCGGGAGGCCTGGGCGGGGCGCGCGGGCGGCCCCGGGGGAGCGGGGTCGAGCGGCGCAGCTGCAGCACCCGCGGGGCGCTGGGCGGCTGTGGCCCGGCTCTTCGGCCGCTTCCCCGGGGGTAAAGAAGGGCGCCTTGGGCGTGAGTGCGACCAGACCGGACCGGACCAGGGTAGCGTCATCGCGGGCTGGGCCGCCTCAGCGCGCGGGGTCGCCTCAGGGCCTGGGCGGTCCCGGGGGTTCTGTCGGCCCCTTTGGTGGGTGTCTGGGCGTCGCGGTTTCGCCGGGCCCGGGGTGTTCGGTACCTCCGGGGGCTGTGGGGGAAAGGAGAAGGGCGGCCGCGGCGCTGCTGCTGGTGCTGGTGGCGGCGGTGGTGGGGAAGCGCTTCCGCCCGGGGAAGGCTGCGGCCGGGCCGGAGCAGCCGCGACTGTGGGGTCCGGTGCCGGGTTCATGTCTTCGTCCGGCGGAGGGTTTGAGGAGGGAAGGAGCCGGTGGCCGTGGCTTGCATCGCGGTCCTCACTTGGGCCGCTGTGTTTTCTCCTTTCTCCGTAGGCCACTGTGGTGGGTCTGTACTGAGGATGTATGAGGAGAGGAAGCAAACAGAGCTCTTGGCTAAGGACAGTGGCTTTGTGAAGGGTTGTCCGAAATTCGTTCTCCCTCGTATCTGTCAAGTAAGTGCCTGGTTTTTGTCCTTTTCCTCCCTTGGGCTAAGCTGTGAATAGGTCTGCTGGAAGTGGCCGGTTTCTTTGCTGCCGTGGTTGAGGCTGTAATAGGGTGCATCTGCTTGGTCATGATCCAGTTTTGGTTCTTTTCTTATGGATGGTGTGTGCTGGGTGCCCAGGAGGGTGTAAACATAGATCCTGTCTTCCTGTTTTGGAACAGGTACTGCAGGTCAGTCCTTGCGTGCTAAGGTGAGAGCTGAAACGTTGGCAGTGATTCCTGCCAGGCATTTTGTACCACTGGAGTGTGTGCTTAGGTCCAGTGGGAACTGAAGCACATGTGGCTTTCTCTCTCCTGTGTTTCTGTGCAAGAGCAGTCTTCATGAACTGAGAATCAGTCAAACAAGGGGCAAACTTAAACCTAGAGAAGGTGGTACAGCTGCGCTGGAAGCAATCCGTGTGCCTGTTCTGATTTCCCTGCAGACATTCAACTCCAGAACTTACTTTCTCAGCGTAACAAATCCTAATTTCTGACGCAGTTAGAAACAAGTGAGCTCTGGCTCACCTTCATGGAGGTCACTTGGGCTTGGCTTTGCTACTCAACCATCTCTTTTTTTGGCTAAGAGCCTCATTACATCCTCTGCACTTCTCTTTTGCTATAGGAAGAGTTTATTTGGCTCAAATGCGATACAGTTCGTATTTATCATCTGTTTACCTTGTCCTTGGTTTCTTAAACCTGCTTCCTGTGAAGAACAGCACGGTTGTGCATCCTTCTAGGTCTTTCTTCCATTCTTGATTACCTGTTGAATTTTTCATCTGTGGTTTCAGGATAAAGGCAAGTGAATTCTCAAGGGATGCAGTTACTGTAAATTACCCATGTTGTTATGGTTGGAATGATGTTGTGTGTCATGTTGATAATAGAAATCAGAAAAAGAAAGCTTAAATACCCTTGGCAGAGCTGGAGAAGCTCTTGCCCAGAGCAGAAAGCAAAGCTCAAAATGAGTTATAGGTGTCTAGGTTTGTGTCTGAAGAAGCTAACTTCCATTTGGCGGATGATGGTTCCCTTAAAGAAGTTCCTCCTTAACTCAGCCAATTAACAAGGCAGTAGATTGGGTGTCAGGTAACTCATGCTGTACTCCCAGCTCTACCACTGATGTGTCTTTAGTACTTTATGCCTGTTTTCGATATTATTCTTGTCTGTTCCTGTGGTGGAAGGACATGATTTCATTTAGTGCCTGAAGCATGTTAGCAAACAGTTATCTAGTTGTTTAACAGTGTCACCACTGGTTCTGTTTTCTTGAATAATTACTCTCGTTTTAGGCTTCAGAAGGGTAAAGATGTTTCCCATCCCTTTCTCTTTGTACAGCATACCTCTGTGAGCCACTGACATGAGAAGAATCTTCATACATGTATGACATTTGGGTTAATTCTTTGCTTGTTATGATAGTGCTTGTAGCTTCGTATGTTTTGATATCTATTTTGGATGCATGTTTAAAGCTTTGTGACTATCCTGTGCTCAATTAGTGTATAAAGAACCTGTTGTTTTCCTGCTTTGGTCGACACTGGTAGCGGATCCACTGCTGAGATTGTCTGGGAGAATTGGGAGGCCATGCATAGCCTCTTACCACTAAAACTGCAACAAATGTCTTGGAAGTTGCAAGAACTGTGGAAATACTGCAAGTGTGGAGGTGGAAACTGTCTTCTTCCATTTTTACTTGGAAAGGGGTATATCCATGGCTACTTTGATCAACAAGTGTGTGGCTACATGACCACCATGGGCTATTCAGAGCTCATCTCTTGCCCTGTTTTTGTGTAGCATTAATATTGGCTACTCATGCATATGCTTGGTTTCATATGGTTTCTCTGAAGTTGAAGGCTCTTTCCAGCTTGGTAATTAAGCTCTCCTAGGTCATGTTGCCCCTGCCTGCCTGTTCCCATCGAATCGGTTCTCCTTGCTCATCATCTCTGATGCTGAACTGCTCCTGGGCTCTGGTAGAATTCAGGGTCATGCTGAATGTGACCATAGCACTTGCAACAGTACTGATCATGCCCTTTCATTTTGGGTTGTTGTTTTCCAGGGATAGAATGCAAAGTCCTGGGTGCAGACTCTTTGAATCTTAATTGTTTTTCAAGGATTCTGATTCATGACTTATCAAGGGCACTTGTGGAAGGCCCAGGGTGTTGTAACACTGTGCTCGGAGGGAGAAAAAGGCAAGGATGCATGCTGGATCATGGGTTGATACCTTCTACTCACTATCCAGAGCTGAAAGATAGCATGTGTACTTCTAAAATATACAAACTTTTAAGTGAATTGGTGTGCATGCTGACCCTCAAACCTGCATTAAGTACCAGGGAGGAAAACAACAGCAGAGCTCAATTCATTCCGCTCATATATAGCTGATGTCTCTGTAGCCAAAGGCATGTCAGGTTAGATTAGACTTAAACCTTTTGATCTGCTTTCAGAGCACAGAAAGGGCAGGTTCCATGCTGGAAACTGACAGGAGTGTGGTGTTGACCATTCTGAAAGCCTGAAGGGGAGTCTGAAAGTTGGTAGGATGACCTATCAAGGAGATTCAGCAGGTTTTATCCTCTAGCTTGCTTTATGCCAGAGTTTGAAGTAGCTACTTTTCATTTTGAAAAGTTGAAGGAAGTTGTGTTCCTAACTCAGATGACTTATAATCCTTTTGTGTGAGTTCCTATGAACAGCCTGTAACAGAGCCACAGTACTGTGTTTTCTCCAACCACATGTCTACCAGCAGGGCATTAGTGTTAATTCCTCTTGATATTTTTCCACTCCTGAGTGATGCTAGTCTTCTGATTTGGAATGACTTGTAGGGAAACTTACTGCCTTTCTGGACAGACAAGGCAATTGTGTAAATAGATCAAAGGATTTTAAAGTGATTTATCCCAGATTTTCATGGTAAATAGGATTTGAAAGCTGGTGTGAGGGACCTGAGCTTTACTTAGGGCTCAATACCACCAGCTCTGGTCTGGGCTCAGAGATATATTGAAGCATTGTCTAAGAGCACAATTGAACACAGTGTTAGTGAGTTTTTGTTTGCTTTCCTTATGCCACAGGGATGTTCCATGAAGGGTATGGGAAAGTCAAAATACCATTTTTTCCATGTAAAGTGAAAAAGACCTTAATTCAGTCTTAACAAATAATCGTTTGGGTCTTGTTTTAAACCATCACCTGGTGGTTTTGTGTGTTTTGGGGCAAGGGGTGTGTGTGTGTGTTTATTGTAATGCAATGTAAATTTAACTCTGAAATCTCTGTTGAGGAAAAAGTGGATTCTCATCTGTCCCAGCTGCTGAGGTTTTCAAGGCTTGAGGCAGCAATCTGCAAGCTGTCAAGTCCAATTAAAGCAAATGGCTGGAGCTGTTTTTCTCCCTCCTGGAGAGAGCACAGTTCATCAAGAGCCAGAAGGAAATATCATCGGGATCATGAGCAATTATCTTGTGGGATGTAATGAGAAAGATCCACCACATGCCCAGTGTGAACTTTCACTGATAATTACTCTTAATTCTCCAGTGGGCGCATGAGTGCTGATCTCACCAATTTAAAGCCTGGAGCTTTTGTATTCAGTAGAAGGTGGTAGAAGGAACTTGTTCTTTTGTAGGGCTTGACTGATGCTGACTTGTAGATCTGAATTTTCAGCATCCCTGACCTGGCAGAAATTATCCCACCTTTCTGTGTGGTGTTAACTCTAGTGGGCAGCTAAGCACCACACAGCTGCTTGCTCACTTCCACCCCATGGCATAGGGAGGGGAACTGGAAGGGTCAAACTAGTGTTTCAGCAATAGCTAAAACACTAGTGTGTTGTCAACAGTCAACACTGCTTTGGTCACAGATCCAAACCAGAGCACTGTACAAGCTGCTATGAAGAACATTAGCACCGTCCCAGTCAAATCCAGCACACTGTAGTATACCAGAACCTCTGTTGTTGGAAGCCTGTGACAGCTGTTTATTTTTGGCTTACTGGTGGTGTTTCCCAAATGTTGTGTTTGCATTTGTATGGTTTAAAATATTCAAATATTGACCTACTCTGCAATCCAGTTTATTTCATGGGTTTAGTCCATTAGTTAGCATAGAGCTGATTCATTAAAAATACTGTGCTATGTCTTTGCTCCTGGTAGATCATGTGCCTGATACTGTCACTTCCTATTTAACTTATTTTGTTACTCATTGCTGACAAAAATCCTTTTTTGGTCTATAGAACTCGGTGCCAAAACCAGTTTGGATTGAGGCTATGCAGATGAGTGGCTGGTTTTTGGAGCAGGTTTGCTTTTCTGTGTCTGTTGTCGTAGCAGGTGGGTTGAAGCTTGAGTAAAGTGAGAATTGAACGTTCAAGGCCAGCTCAGCTCTGCTTAGATAGCTTTAGAATACTACAAGCTTTTTGTATGCCTTGGTACCCAACTGGAGGAAGTTTTGTGATTAGTATTTTTCATGAGACTTTGGCCACATTGAAGATGTGGGGTTTTCTGGATCCAATTTGTGATCAAAATAAAGGAGAGGTCTTCTAGCTGAGATTTCAGTTGTGGTGCTCCTGGATCTAGAGATAGGCAGTACTTTCTGTGTGTTTAACCTCAGAAGTAGAGAGAACTTCACAGTGTTCAGGTATAACCACAAAGAATACTCATCCCCAGTGTTCGTACTTAAGCTCAAGACATTTAAATCTTGTAACAATAAAGATAGAAGATAAACTTTCAGAGTTTTTTAAATACCATCTCAACCTTTGGAAGCATTATGGGATGCTGACCTTCTTGGTCTGTGCAGCCATTTTTTAACTAGTGCATCCTCCTTGCTGTCCTGATGATTACATGCACATTATGAACCCAAAAATGTAAGGTGTGTAATTTCTCTATAACTTCTTCCACCTTTAGGGTCTATTCTGAGATTTTTCTGCTATTTTTTTAAGAAACCAGAATGTTGGAGTCAAACTTCTCAGAAGGGTTTGCACAGATCTAAAGGTATTGAATATTAATACATTTGCTGGAGCTTCTTAGGTTTTCATCCTTTAGCAAGGTGAAAGAGCAAATACTAAACCAGCATGATAGCCACTCAGTCTGCAACTTGAAAGGGAAGGCAGCCTTCCCCTCTCACCATAACAACTCAGTGTTAGAATCGGTGTGAACTGAATGTAAAATTCAATTCAGGCAAAACAGATCAATGAGCTGGCATTTGTAAAGGACAAGTGTTGATTGTAGAGGTAAAATGCACTCAATGGCACCTAGTGCCCTGCTGGTTATTTTTAGCATTTGCTCACTCTCTGTCCCAGTATTTCAGGTTGTGTGCCTGCTCTTAACACAGCAAGGCTGAGATGACAAGATATTAATCCCTGAGCAAAAGCATATTAATCACCTGCTTTATTCTGTTTATGTAATACGGTTAAATATACTCTGAGAGCAGGTGAGGTTTGGGGCATGGAAATGATTTAACCTCATGCAGGCTTTTTCTTGATTGATTGGTTTTAACAGTGGCAGCTGCCCCTTTTCTATTTTTCTTGCTGCTGAGAGTGATTTGTCAGCAGAATGGCTTCATTTATCTGCTATCAATATTTAAGCCCCAGAAACATCATCTGCTCTTTCCTCCTCTGTGCCAATGATGCCATCTCGTAAAATTTAGACTAAGCAGAAATCCTGACAGCACAAGAAAAAGTGAAGCAAAGGATCATTGAGACCTTGTGGCTTCGCAGTGGAATGTTAGTCAGTCAGTGATGCAAATCCTTTGGTGAGCTGAGAGGAGCAGGGATTTCATGGGTTTAGTCTAATTTCTAGTGGTTAAGTTTGTCACAGAGTAGCTGTGATAGTGTCAGTCCTGTACCTTAGACGATCTGCTAGTGCTGGGAAATGAGGAGTTTGTACCTTCTGTGCTGTAATTCAGCACTGTGGCTTTGCAGTGGGGCTGGGCTCTTAAGCCTTTTGTGTTTTAGCCATGAAAGATTGAGCTTGGAAACTGCCTTCTCCAAAATGGAGAGTGGGACCTTACCAGACTTTCAGTCCCAGTGGTTGATCTGACTTGTGCTGCTCTTTTTATGAGCAAGGGCTGTGGAATGAGATCTGGAGAACAATGAACAACTAGATGGGCCTGACTGCCTGTTTTTCCACATCAAGAAGCGGAGCTTGTACTTGTGCTGTGTTATGAGGTAATATGAAAGCTCAGTGTTTGTGAATTAATTACTGAAACAACTACTCTGAGAGCAAAAAACTCCTTTATCATGTGTTATTTTTTCCTCGTTTAGTAGGGTTTTATGTATAGGTAATAGAAGGCACTATTACCATGGAGCTCCTTAAGAAGCCTGCTAAGAAGGCAAGGGTTTTGAGTGGTGGGGGAGCTAGTTTAAAGTAAGAGACTGACTGAGTTGAGAAATAGATAAACTTGGTTCAGAAAGAATGGGAGCGAATTAGAACATGAACTTCCACTGAAGGACTTTTGGGCTGTGTAGAAAGGCAAAAGAGAGATTTGCAAGTGGTAGAGCTCGGCATTGAACTGATGTGAACTGGAGTTGGTAAAATGCCATGGCATAGGCAAAAGTCTCCAGATGGGCCCTCTACCAGGAGCTAGAGGCTGAGTACATCAAGTTCAGGTGTGATGGCAGCCAGGGCCTCGTCTGGGACTGCAGTTCCAGAAGGCAACAATAAAAGCTTATGATAACTCCTGGCCTCACCTGGGAGCCAGAAGGGTACAAAAGCTATGAAGTGGTCTTTGTATGGTGGTAAGTCAAAAAGGATTATTTACTGTGTGCTTTGCTGGTTTTTTGGTCTGTTTTCACTTAATAGTGACTGTATTTGTGGGAATTTGGTGTCTCCTTGTGAAAAATGACATTGCCTCCTGTTAGTGAGAGTACTTGTGTGTCTGCTGCTGTGCTGTCCTGGAAGCTTACTGTTTGCTGAGAAGAAAGAAGGGTAAGTCTGGGTATGTACCAGGGCTGCATCCAGAGGGCTGAATTGTATCAGTTTTAGGGGTTTGTAGCCTCTGTGAGCTTCATATTCCTTGGAAAACCACCTAAGAGTAAAAGGATGAAAGAAAGAAGTAATCCCTAGCAGTGTTCAAAGCCATGTTGGATGGGGCTTGGAGCATCCTGCTCTAGTGGAAGGTTAGCAATCCCATAACAGCGGATTGGAACTGAATGAGCTTTAAGGCCCCTTCCAACCCAAACCATTCTGTGATGCTGTAAGTAGACAATGTGAGTTCTTAGGTAGCTGTTGGATGTTGCAGATCTCATTTTCAGAGATAGAAAAACAGCACTGCTTTTAAAAAAACAAACAACAAAAAATAAACAGAATCACCTACATGTTTCTCTGTTTACTGAACTGTTCAAATAATGTGATAACTGAATGACATGCACTGATTTTGTCACTGCTTGCACTACTGATTGGTTCTGTTTGCTGTGTATCCAGTGCAGCAGCAACCTTTGCCTCTTGCCACAAATGCTAGGCTGTCTCTAGAGCACCTTTTACCAGCAGCAGTTTGAATGTTGGCAGAAAATGGAAGTAATTATTGCAATTAACATGTGAACTGAAGGCACTAAAGTATTTTACCTTTGTTCCAGTTAAATATTACTGGGATTTCCTAAGAATGGACTCCTAGGTTACACTTGGGCTGTTCTTTCCTTTGTCACAGTTGATGGCGTCAAAATGTTAGGTCGGGATTCAGAAATGTGCTTGTGTCATAATGGTTTATTTCTTCCTAGTTACTTTAAAATCCCATGGGAAACTGACATTTTCTCTGAATCATTTCTGGCAACTATACCTGTCCTTCCCCACAGTAATTGTGACCCAGAAAACATTGAGGGAGGAGTGTTTGCTTCAGTGAGTGAAACATTTCCACTTAGGAAGTAGATGATGCTGATCTCTGGCAAGGTTCAGCCTGCATGAGTGTTGTAATTCATCTTATGAGGACTTTGAATGGTTCTTTGCTCTTGTTACGCATCGCCTCTGCGTATTAGATGGAAATGCAGGCTGCATTTAGTGCCTTCTTGTGTGGAAAATGTACCTTTGTATTGCTGAATGCTTGCATTTGCTTTCTCTGCGGTGGCTTTGTCTTGACTGGTTGATAGCAGCCTTTTAAAAAAGCAGTGCTGCCTCATAGTTAAAGCAATAAATTGCCCATTTTATTAATCTCTGATCTGAAGGAAGAGGGGGCTGTGCAACTCGTTAGGCTCTGCAATGCCTTCAAGAAGGATATTCTTTCCTTTTGCTTTCATAAAGACAGTAAACACTGGTGCACCTTAAACTTGGCAATTTCACATCCACCTCCACAAAGGAAGCCTAAATTAAAGTGTTGCCTGAGGCGTTTTTAGTGATGATGAGAATGGAGCTGACATGAAATTCACAAGGACATTTGGGTTTGATGTTGTTCTCATATGGCTGGTGTTTGGATGTCGCAGTGATGAGTAGCAGGAAAAGTCTGAAGCTAGAGAGATGCTAAAGCTGGACAGAAATCAGGCTCTTTCTGCATGCTGGAAACTTGGTTTTGCATCCAGTTACTCCTCCATACATTTAAAAGAGAATGTTTGGCTGGAGAAAGATCTTATTTTTAGGCCTTGGTGGGTTCAGTTGCTTTATTGGTAGGTGGTGGTGCTAAAAACACATCACATGGCCCAGAGGTGCTGCTATTGCTGGGTCTGAGTACCCATCCTATTAGCTTGTCATCTAAACCAGGTTGAGCAGCCTGGTTTGAACCTGCTGTGGGGCAGGGCAGCTGGGGAAGTTCGCTGTACCTTGGGAATCTGCACTTTTTGAGCCTTGGCATTCTGTTGAGTCTTTTTCTTTCAAATGTGCAGAAAATTCTTCATGTTATGGGTGCCCAAAACTAAAGGGGTGCTGCAGTAGATTTTTCCAGAAGTCAAACCAGCGTCTTGGTCCTACATATGGAAAGCCACACTCTCTCTTGTTCTGGTAAAAGAGGTAAACCAGGCTTTGAAACTGATTTAATTCAAAGTTGCGGACATGTTGCATCCATGTGGTATTCACTTCATTTATCACCTCATTTATCACTTGTCATGGCAACAGCTGTAAAGGCTATTCCAAGCTTTTAATGATCCCAGCACAAAATCTGCAATGCTTATTGCAGGTAAGCGATTCCACTTCCCTATTCCTGCCATTGATAAATAGCAGCAGAAATTGACATTTCTCTGACATTGGCACTTTAAAGCTGCTGTTACTTTTGGAGAACAAACATTTTTTTCATATGCATCTTTAGAACTTCTTGCATCCCAGAATCAAACCTAGAACTCGCTTTCTGGGCAAGTGAAATTCAACACTGCAGTATCATGTGGTGCGATGCATATAGAGAGTCTTCCTGAAAAATAGACTGATACTGACTTTCCATTGCTAAAACCATGCTGCTGGTGTTCTCCTGGTCATTTCTTTCAATTCTGTTTACTGTGCTCCTTTGTTTCTGTTGCCATTGTGTCTCTAGTAGCTGTTGCACACAATCATAGAACTGGTTTGGGTTAGAAGGGACCTTAAAGCTCATCCAGTTCCAACTCCCTGCCAAAAGCAGGGACACCTTCCACTAGAGCAGCTTGCTCCAAGCCCTGCCCAGCTTGGCCTTGAACACTGCCAGGGATGGGGACAGCCACAGCTTCTCTGGGCACATGTTCCTGAATTTGAAACCAAGGGCTGGTACTGGAGTTCTCTAAAGATTTCTTGCCCAGTTCTCCTTTTTCATACCCAGTGCTCTGGAATAAGTCTCCTGGTTTTTACACAGATGTTTCTGTGCCTTGGAAGTCTGGCTAGTTTGTGTATCTGCAAAAGCTGTGAGGGTCCCTGTTTTGATAAAGTACATATTTATCTGCTCAGTTGGTCAGACATCTTTTCTGTAGGCAGGTCATTGTGGGGAAAATGTGATGTGTTGAGTGGCATCACTTAGTTGTATGTTACCTTATTAGGTGTGCTGACCATGCTGCTGGCGATGCTGACTGTGTTGCTGATAATCTCCAGGACCCTCTACGTGGAAGAACTGTAGGGCTTTCTGTGCAGATCAATGGACGTGGACCCCTATGCCAGCATGCAGGTTGGGATGCGGGTAGTTCGTGGAGTGGACTGGAAGTGGGGCAACCAGGACAATGGAGAAGGGAATGTTGGGACTGTGGTTGAGATTGGTCGGACAGGCAGCCCAACCACTCCAGACAAGACTGTGGTTGTGCAGTGGGATCAAGGCAACAGAACCAACTATCGGACTGGATTCCAAGGGGCTTATGACCTTCTTCTGTATGATAACGCTCAAATAGGTAAGTATAGCACAGACAAGAAGCACAAAACTAGTGCTGTAAACCTGTCTCCTCTAGCATATGCCTGCCTCACATGCTAGCTGGAATGTTAAGCCTTTGACAGCTCCCTTTGGGTTGATGCTGAGCAGCAGTGTACATTCAGCCAATTCATGCAATGAAATTCCTGTTTGCCTCTATGCAAAGGCTTTTTTTTCCTCTTTCTTTTATATCTGTGAGCCTAATGGTTTTGCTGACTGTCATTCTGTTGAATTCTGGCATGGCTTTTAGGATCAGAGTCCATTAAGCTGGGAAATGGATAATTCATATTGCACATCACTTGATATTATGTTGCTGCATCATCTTCAATGCTCAGTGCTTGATTTTATTTCTTTAAAACATGCTGAGGTAGTTCTTAAGAGCCTGGTCAGCCTGTTTTCTCTGGATCTTCTATTCCTTTGCTTTTGTTCTCGTAGGTGTCCGTCACCCTAACATCATCTGTGACTGCTGCAAGAAGCATGGGATACGGGGAATGCGGTGGAAATGCAAAATGTGTTTTGACTATGACTTGTGCACACAGTGTTACATGAACAACAAGCATGATCTGTCCCACTCCTTCGAGCGCTACGAGACAGCGCACTCACAACCGTAAGTGATGCTGCAGGGGAAGTTCAGTTAATCCTGTTGGGATCTGTAGGTCACTGTTCTATCATGGTGGTCTCCAAAATGGGGTGTGTGTGCCTCAGGGGTTGGTAATGTGCCAAAGCATGGAGGTCTATTCTGCTGTCCTGAGGAAGAGCTGAAAAGCAGTCTCAAACAGTAGTTTAATTTCCACCAACTAAGGTAGACATGAAGATGAATCTTGTAATCCTCTTGCCTTTAGGAAAAGTAATAGGAAATCAGCTCTTGTCACTGTCTCTTATGTTTTACTTCCCTCCTACTCCTCCCCTTGAGTGCATCACTGTGCTTTGCATTCATCTGCAGAATGAAAAGTGTAATTACTTTGCTAAAGACAGTGGTGCTGGATTTGCAGCTGGTTTTTCTCCCATATGCTCACACTGAAGTTGATCACAACAGTTTTGCCAATGTGGTTGTGCCAGAATTCTTGGTGCTAGCAGAGGGGTAGATGTTGCTGTCCAGGGAATGCCCCCTCTGAGCATTGAGCCTTATGTTTATCCACCAGATTAAGATGTTTCTTGAGCTTATGTTAATATGACGGGTAAACCAGATCCTATTGTGAAATGAGCTTTGTGATTTCATATATAGATATAAAAATAATACATACATATATAAGAATGTTCTGATTTTAAAAAGAAGTGAAACAAGGAGCATGGAAGGAGATCACCTTTGAACAATGCCGCAGAGAGGATTTCTTTGGAATAACGGAGGTCTGAGCTGTAATGATACATTGCCTGAGGCAATGCAGCATCTTTTTTTGAGAACAAAAATTGCATGCTTATGACTCACTAGGACTATTACTTAAATCAACCATCTCAATTTTCTTGCTTAATAAAACAGAAGAGAAAACCTTTGGCAGTTCCCCAAGGACCAAAAAAAAGCTGTGTGGCTAAAAAGACATGGTAACTGCTGCGTGGATTTGGGTTTGCTTGAGATTTTGTAGCTACCTGCTGTTGTTTGAGTGGCTGTGACACAGGATGAGTCTCCAGATTATCTCCTTTCTCTGGCATGGAATGGGTATCTTTCACTTCACAATGAGCCTCAAGTGTAGCAGTGTGTTGCTTTCAAGACTGCTTACTAATCCTAGGATTTAAGTGGCCTTAAGCCCAGACAGCCACTGTAGAGGGTTCCCAATCGGTTTTTTAAAGAGGCTTTGAAGACACCTTTACTTGAAGGCTATTTCAGGTCTTCAGTGACCTGAGTTTGAACCTGAGTTTGGAAGTACTGTGTTTTTTATATTGTGCCATTTGAAGGCATTTTTTCCTGACATCTGCCAATTGCTGATGTGTTTTATTGGTCTTGTTTGTTTTGAAATTAATGGCTGTTTTGGGAGAGGCTCCCATCCTTAGTTTAAAAGGGTGGACTGCTCAGTTTAACTGAAGACCTTTCTTGGCAGTTGTGTATCCATTTGCTAAATATACACTTGATAATTGGAAGGTAAATCAATGTCTGTAAGCAGAGTGCAAAGCAAAACTTATCAGGGTTAGGGCAGGAATAGTCAGGCACACTCAATCAAGTCTATGATAATCTTTCTGTCATCCAAAATCTTAATAGTATTGTATTCAAGTGCCAAAGCAGCAGTGGCATTTTGCATGCTTCCCCTTCTCAGGGGTGATGCTAAACTGAATTTCAGTAGGGGCTGTGGTGCATTTTACCAGGCTGTTTTCTAGACTTCCCTCACCAATAAGTCACAACCTTAACACTTGAAAAGGTCCTCTTCTGTTTCTGGAGAACAATGGAGTTTGAGGAGCCAGCAAAGCACACAGGGAAACATTCTGTGTAATCAAGCATAAGAAAGTATTTTCTCAGTACATGTTGTGTTTTACACTGCACTCAAAAGAGTTTGCAGTTATTTTCACCCCTAATTCTTAAACCAGCTCTGTCTAGCCTAGTTACCAGTAGGATTTCTAAATCAGATACAAGAACAAACGCATGATACCATATAGGTATGTATGTGTAATGCAGATCCATCCAATGCAGCTTTAATAATGCAGCATGCCATCAGTGACGGCTTCTACTATAAGCCTGAACTAATACAGTAGTTGAGTAACAACTGCTGGTGTTTTACTACTAGGCAGTAAAGAGCATATAGGTTTATGTACTGTAGTAGCCTCTTTAACGTGTGTTACTTATGCAATGTCATTTAAGCTGCTAGACTAGGAAATGTTGGTGAGTAACATTCTGAATCAAATCTCTTGTGTGATGATGTGCTTGTTTCCTAACTTTTTGGGAAAGAAAAGTACAGTAAGTGTTAATGAATTTGTCAGTATGAGTTTATGAATTTAGTAATGAATGAGCATAATTGTACTTCTTAAAAAAGCCACCATGATTTACTGGATAAATTACCTAATGGGCCTCCTTAAAATCCACATAGGTTGTAGCACACTAGGGCATATCCCTACCCTAGGCTTCCCTTATTCAGTTTGGGATATTCTGTTTGATTTGTGGAATTAGAGATTAAATTTCATTGATTTATATTATCTTTTCTGGATCAAAACTTCAAGCAAGAGAAATCTTCTCTAAGAGTATAGTTGAGAGAACCTTCTGTCTGTAGTAGGGTGTTGAGTCTTCAGTGCACACACACACAAATGCTTTTGTAGACATTTAGTAGCCTTGGTCTGAAATCTTGCCCATTGTGGCTTTCCAAAACTGAGCCTGACACAGGTTAGCTTTGGAGGTTATCAAAAAAGACAGCAAGCATTTAGCCCAGCTCAGACCTTGCAGTGTAAAAACATGCTTTTGTGAAGAGCTGTGCCTGGGCAAGGAAGGATAGGATTGACAATGGAAATTCTTGGTAAAGCCAGTTCCTGAAATAGGTTCCTGTGATTCTGATCCCTCACTTACCAGCATCCTTGTCTTAGTCTGGTTCACGCTTGAGCAATCAGCTTCTGCCTGCCATCTGTCAGAATTTCCTTCCTTTACCCTTTGCTGGAAGTGCTTCAGTAAAAGCTTTGCTAGGGAGGATTAGAGAATCTAGAATCTCTTGCAGTGTTGAGCTTGGTTATACCTGTAACTTCCGCAGGATATTGTGTTGGCTTGAGGTGTAGCATATGTAGATCTTTATATATTCCAGGAGTTTGTACCCACCATGAGCTGAGATTCTAGTTACAGCAGTGCCTTTCTGAAGAGGTGGACATAGTATTTACAGGTTGTTACCTTGCAGGGTGACCATCTCTTCAACTTTCTAGTCCTGTTTCTTGTCCTTGTTTCTTCAGATAAGAATTTTCTGCAGTGAGGAAGTCTCTGTCTTATAAAATATATTAGGTGTGTGTGGTATGAAGAGACTCTGCCTTTTGCAGGGCCTCAGATTGTTGCTGCACAACCCTTTTAAACTCCAAATCGGCTGTTTTGGGGTCTCAGTGTCTGTAAGGCATGGATGGTGCTATTTCTCTAGCTGGCTGGAGCACAGATCTCAGTGATGTGGAAGGCTAGGTGAGCACCTAGTGAAATCTGAACACAGGCAGTGTCCCCACGGGGTGGTTCCCAGCTTGCTGAGGAGAGACACAGCTTCATTCTGTCCAGCACATGCTCCTAAATGTTTTCTGCACTCTATAGTAATTTAGTATCATTGGAATTTGTAGGGCAGCAGTGGCTGCAGACTTTGGCTGTTATAATTGAAGTTGTTACTAAAAGCAATACTGTAATGATTAGGTTTACCCCTAGGGTATTTTTGCAACACACTGGTGACTTTGGTTGTTGGCCAGTATTTGGAGCAAAACATGCTGAATTAGATGAAAACCAAAGATGTGTTGGCTGAGGACATTTGGTTCTCACGTCATTCTTTGGTGTTTCTGGTCAGCAGTGTGTGTTTCAGCACAAGGTCAATGTTTTTGTGAGGCTGGGGAAAGAAGTTATTTACAGTGGGTTGCCTCCATCATGTAAGTAGAATGGGAGATGGAGTTTCTTACACTTCTTTAAGGATCAGCATTCTGAACTGGGCACCTTTGTTTTCCCGGTTTCTAGCCACAAATTCCACTTAAAGTGGCAAGTTAATGTGAGAGCTGTTGAGATGGGAGATTGCTGCTGTTATATGATTCATACACACAGGGGGATGACGCTGGAACATAAGGAATGGTGGTTATTTTGTAGTTTAAACATCTTGCTGCTTTATTTTACTGTCACTGAAAATCCTTGCATTGAAAACCCTTGTAAGAGTAGGGTTTGGAGGAGAAGTGTATTTTTATCACTTTGTCTCAGGGCTCAACTAAGACATCTTTGATAAACTGCTAGAAAAGCATTCAGCAGAATACAGTGAAAATAGCATGTTGCAGCTGAGTTGCTTCAGATGTACGACACAAATCCATGCTGGGTTTTGTAGCAAGTCTATAGGGGATGACACTGTGATGAAATGAATGCTGATCAGTGTTTCTTTTTAGCTGAGTTTTTTCCTGGCCTTCTTTCATTATCTTCTTTCAGAACAACTGCCAGCCTTGATGGTATTTAAAACAGACAAAATCTCAGTTATTCAGAAGATGGTCTCCATTTTCCTCTTGTTGAGCTACAGTCTGGTTAACAAACATTCAGCTATTACAAGAACATGTGTAAATAATCTCTCCCTCTTGAAAAACGCATTAGGTTGTAAAGCACAGCTCTCAAGTTAAGGAAGGTAAAAAACTTAGGTTTTTGATGGATAAGTAAACAGTAAATTCAAGCATAAGCTTGTTATCCTTCTGAGTCTCCACCTTCTCGCTCTAGGTATTAGATGGAAAATAAATACAGCATTCTGAGGTCAGGCTTCCCCTCCCCTTCCCTGGGCTGGAGCAGCTGCTGAGCTTGGGTTTGCTCTGTCTGCTCTGGGAGCTGCCAAGAGCCTGTCAGGAGGAGGTGCATGGCTATGGGTATGGATTGTGGTCACCTGGCAAAGTGGATTGTACCTGAGTGAGCAACACAAATTGGTCCATAAGGAATTTGGTGGCTTGGTGTCTCATGAGACAGCTTTCTGCTAGGGAACAGGGACTAGGAGCAGCACGCACAAAACCAGCAGAGGAGCTGCTGTAACATTATGGGAATTGGAAGCTGCTTTAACAGGACATCAGACCCCCTGTTTACTATCATGTAGGTATTTCTTGTCTTTGCTCTTTATCTGGGTCAGTGTGTGTCTGTGATGCGGACAGAAAGGTCTCTGTTATCCTGGAAGCAACCTAGCCACAATGCTGCTGCTCTAATCTGCTCTGCTTTTCAGCCAGTGAACTGGGCTGTGCAGTCTGCAGGTTAGGTTATGAAATGTGCTGAACTCCTTATCAAATAGGAGACTGCCTAAACCATTAATGCTTTCCATGCTGTGTACATCTTAGTAACGTCCAGCTGTGTTGCACTAAACTTAACAATGGGGATAGAAGGGCAGCTGAGTGCCAGTTTTATTCTATGAAGTGGTATCAGGCTTCCTGGATAAATTACTTTCTCCTTATTCCTCTGATTTTCTTCCCCCCCCCTTCTCAGAGGCTCTGGTTTTTAATTGCATGAGACAATATTAATTGACTTAGGTAGTGTTGTATATGTTCAACTTCCTGAGTCAGGAGGATGCAATTCTGGTGGCTACCAGCATGAGAGAGACACCCTACCACAGCCCTGCTGCTTGTGTGTAGATTGTGTTGGTCTTCACAGACTGTCACTGAAGTGTGCCTGTTCCTCATGGCAGCCTCCATCCCCAAATACCTGCTTCTCACAGTTGAGAGAGAAAGCTTTTTTAAGTTCTGTAGCATGGATGTCACAATTTTTGGTAACATTTGAAGATAAAACCTGTGTCATCCTTAGCCCAGTGTATTATTCACTAGTTGTCTTTCTGCCATCAGTGGAACAGTGCCTGAATATTCTGACCTTCCTGGGGAAGCAGCTTTTAGGATCAAAGACCCTGTGTTTTATGGTTTTCTTTCACTTCTTACATGCTCTTCAGAACTCAAGCCATGTTTTTCTGTGCATAAGTGTGGTACACTTGGTCCTCACATGACAGACCTCGACTGGAACAGAGCTTTATGAAGTGGGAATAGTAACAATAAATTTGTGTGTTTTCTCTTTGTTTTCCCAGTGTCCTCATGAGCCCTCGTCAGAATTTGACTCGCATCACACTAAAAGGAACTTTCCAGGGAGCTAAAGTAGTGCGTGGCCCTGACTGGGAGTGGGGTAACCAGGACGGTAAGCTGCTTTGAAGTGTCCTATAAAACATACTTGCAACATAAGCTGTTTGCATGCCATCTTTTCCTGAAAAGGCTTCCATTCACAGTAGGAGCAGGGTCTGTCTGGCTTCCTGTGCAGTACTCCTTTTTCACTTTGGAGTTCCCTGGAATATCCTTAGCTGCACACTTTGAAGAACAGTTAAAGGAAATTATCTAGAAGGAGTGTTTTCCCCTGGAGCTTTAATGAAGAACTGTTTGCTGTGGTTGCTGGTGGATTGTTTCTGCTTTCTGTATGAATTGTAACTTCAGGCTGAAAATACGAGAGGAAAAAATGCCTTTTATAGAGCTTATTTTGGGGTATGACTAAGTTGAACTCACTGATAACAATTTCTGTGTAGCGCTGCAGGGTTAAGGACATTCTACTGTCCATTTCTATTCCAGAGCCTTTTACAGCTTCTTTTTCCTTCTTATAATTACATTTTAAGTCCAAAGGTTTCCAGTGTTGACTCCACCATTTATTGCAGCTCTGAGTTTAGTGCAGGGCATATGGACACTTGCAGGGTATGAGAGCAAAAGAAGCTTATGCTCAGTACAGCTTATCCATCCTTTTGAGATCAGATCAACATTTACATGTCTGGGAGTTGTGTTGCTTATGATGATTGTGACCTGAAAGCAGTTAACATGTGCAAGACAAGTGAAGAAGCATAAGGTCAGCCACTCAGCAGGTCTCTAATGAGCACTGCCTTGTCTTTGATGGAACTGCCCCCATCCACAGCCGTTTGCTGTTCTGAACTTAGCTTCCTGGTAGCACAAAGACATCAACTGTTTCCGTTTAAGGAGGTAACATGTAAGATTTTTAATAAATAACCTTACAAACTCTGTACTAGGGTCCTGGTAAATCTGTGTATTTGCTAGGGGCAATAATAGCTAGTTGAGAAATCTGATCAAATGGTGTTGCTTTTCAGCCACTTAAGCTTTTTCACTGAATACATGTTTTTCCTTACTACCACTTCTCAAAGTTCAAACACTGTGGAAGTGGAAGCTGGTGCCCTTCTCAAAGAAAAGCATCTGAACAGAGTGAGGCAGGAGATTACTTTCTGTTGTTGTTCAGTCTGAATCCTTGCTGCAACAGACAAACAGAAGTTCTTAAGTCACTTTGGTCATCTAAGTCATTTTGATGCAAAGTTTCTGTCAGCGTTAACTTGAGGCCAGTGATACATACCAGGTTTCTTAGACTGAAAGAGTGGGGAGAGGACAGCCATCTGCTACAACCTAACTGCTAACAATCACGTTATTATGGTCAAAGGAACACAGTGTTGATGCAAGATGAGTGTTTTCCCATACTTGAACCTTGATCCTGTCCAGAGATTATCCCTTCCCCTGGTCAATAACTGCATATTGGATGTATGCTCCCCATGCCCAGCCACATTTACCTTCTCACAGATACGTCCTGCTGTTCCGGACGGTTCAGTAGTATGCTTCATTGCTTGGGCAGATAAAGAGAGGAACCAGAACAAACTTGATGTTCCTCCACCTGGCCACTGCTGGGGAGAGATTAAAGATTTTGAGTGGATTTTACACCACTGCTGTGTTTTTATCTTGCCACAGCGTGGTGCCATGACTCTGTGTTGTCTAGCTAGGCAGTGTTTCTGTACACTGAGGGATGGGTGTTCCTGCATAGAATTCATCCTTTCCATACTTGTATTCCAAAGTAAATGCCTGGCTGGCTTTCAGTGAGTTTAATGCAGAGATTCTGTCCTTATTGGTCGAACTGAGTTGTTGCATGGTGTCATTTCCCTAATTAAAAAGGTAACTAAGATCTCTTGTGCCTTCTGCAGATCAAGGTGAATCATGCAAGCTTTGAGGAAGTCGTAGAAGTTGCTGAATAATTTGAGGGTATTTTTGGTGTGATTTCCTTCTTTCATTTGTATGAACACTTGAGTGGAGGGCATTGCTTCAGGCAGCAGTGTGCTACTGTTTAATACATAAAACTGGTGCAGGACAGGGCCCCATAGAAATCCTTCTGGTGGCATCCTTCCTGTCAGAATACTGTCTTCTCAGCTATTGACTTCTGGCTCTGTACCTACTCCTCTGTGGTGAATAGTTGGAGAACTGGCAATTTTTTCCTTGTTTTTTAGTTAGTTAAGGTGTAAAAATCTCATTAAGTTGTATCTCAGTAAACATCTTGGTATCAGGTAAGTTTCTGTGTACTGGTCTCAGTGAAAATGCAGACTGGACGCTTTGTCCCCCGCTTTTTCCATCAGGTGGAGAAGGTAAAGTTGGACGAGTGGTTGATATTCGTGGCTGGGATGTAGAGACCGGACGCAGCGTGGCCAGTGTAACGTGGTCTGATGGTACCACCAATGTCTACAGAGTTGGACACAAGGGAAAAGTGGACCTGAAATGTACTGTGGAGGCATCTGGTGGCTTTTACTACAAAGAGCATCTCCCAAAATTAGGTACGTAAAGATAAGTCTTTTGTTGAGAAATGGTGACAAAAGGGAGATGTCTAAGAAAGGAGCTCCCAAATACTTGTCCAGCAGGGATGTTAGGAAAAGTAATGGGAAAAGGTGATATATGTATGGGCAGCTTGCTGCAATTCACCTTTCTCTGATGACACCAAGTGTGATGAAACCATTACTTGTGGTTTTGGATCTTTTTTACTAAGGTGTAATTTAGTTGTAATTTGTTTTTAATGAGGTGCAGGGACCATCTTCTGCTCCCCTGGAAAAACAGGGAGGTCTGTTCTTGAGTTTGCAGCAGCAGAATTAGGTCTTTCTCATTCTTTTCTCTCCCTGAGCAGCTTGGCAAGAGCATAAGGGAAGGGTTGGATTGGGAGCCTATTTCCAGTGGAATGGCCTCTTGCTGCACAGGAAACTGGGAGGGTGAAGCAGACTATGTGGCTGCCTGTGGAAGAGAACTTTGAGTCCTGTGTGGGTGTGCCTGCTCAACAACTGGTGTGGGTGACTGGATTGCTAAGAACAGCTACTGATGTCTGATATGACATGAGAGGCATCATTCAAAGGCATTCCTCTCTCTAAGAAGGGACAAAATTGTCTTGTAAGAGCTACCCCATCCTTAACTCTATCAGTATTTAGTGAGAGCTAAATCCTCTTGAACTCTTTACATAGGTTGCCCCACAGCCATTCTGCCCCAATTAAGACTATTAGTTTGTAACTCTTGTTACAAAGCCAAATGAGACATAAAGTGTGTTATTGCATCCTTCATATCTATGGATGGTGTTGTCCTTCTCTTTAGGAAGGCCAGCTGAGCTGCAGCGGAAGGAGAGCACGGACAGGCATCCCTTTCAGCATGGGGACAAAGTGAAATGCCTGCTGGACATTGACATCTTGCGGGAGATGCAGGAGGGCCACGGTGGCTGGAATCCTAAAATGGCTGAGGTATGCTTCTGCTTGCTTCTGTTTGCTCAGTAGTGTAGCAGTCACTGTCTCAGCCTATGTAAGTAGGCAGTGGCTAGGAAGTTAGCAGGACATCTTTGTGTAAATTGTTACCTTCTACATTTATATTGTATTGACTGAATCACAAATACCAGTTCTTTAGTGATAGGACACTGGAGCTGGATTTATTTTTAGGCTCAGATAAATCTGTGTTGTATGAGAATTGCCCTGGGGAGTCCTGTGGAATTCCTGAGAATCTGTGATGGGTCTAAAAAGTTGCTCAAAAGTCTTGGAAGCCAGTATAAAAAAAGCAAGGGCTGGTTTGTTTGTTTTTCAATGAGCCATGGATCTTTTCTTTGGAGTTCTGGATCCATTCCCTGCTTTCATGTTACCACGAATGAAAGTTATGTGTTTTGTCAATAGTGGGCTCTATCCCTGGCCACGGCTTGGCCTGTTATCTTGGCTTTAGTTTGAAGAGCCATCAGTCTCTTGTCAACTGTTATCTAAAAAGTAGAGAAAGTAAAGACAGAAATGATGCCTATTACTGTAGTGGAGCATCTCAAGGGGTTGTGAATACTGTGGATGTTCTTATATCTAGATGAAATAATCATAGTTAAATGAATAAATTTGCCATTTAAAAGGTTTGTGCTTTTTGTTTCTCCATAAATCAATTTTTTTTGCTTTTCTTAGACTTCAGATACTGCCCCAAATAGATTAAATTACCTTCCCATACTGAAAAAGGCATTATTGCTGTTATGTAGTAGGTTTGCAAGACAAAATCAAATCACATTTTGATACTTACCAGTCCAGTAATAAAACTTGTCTCTGAGCTTGTATTAGTAACTTATATAAAAGTGGCTTTTTGGAGAGAGAGGGAAATACATAGCCACAAGTGACCCAAATGCCTGCTGCACTTGCGTCAGTAAATGAATAACCTGCAGGTCTGATTCTGAGACAGCTGTCTGAAGCCTTGATCTATGAAGCAATGCTGTAAAACGACAAGGATACATTCTATATGTGTTCTATCCAAACCCACCCTGTAGGTGAGCAATCTTTTTGAAATCAGACTTTAAAATATCAAGACAAACTCTTATCATTTCAGTTTCAATCTGAAAATCTCTTAACTGAGCATCAGCCTCTTCTTCTAGCCTGGCAGGCAGGGACTTGCCTGTCATCTCAGAAATAGGTACTTTTCGTCTCCTTCAGTACTCTCAGGACCTGCCAGAATCACAGCTATAGAATACAGCACTACACAACTATACTTGTTTTCTGTAGTCTCCTCTGCCATGCTCCCTTTTTTTTCCTCTCAAAGCATGCCTTGCTGGTATTATACTGCAGAACAATGTTGTAATCTCTGCCCATCTTTGTCACTTGGAAAGAGGAGGACAATTTGTACTGCATTTTCAAGGGTTTTCACACTCTATATTCCTATCACTCTACTCCCCCAGTGTGCTGCTATTTTAAGGGGGCTTCTTAAGCAGCTTTTCCCTCCTTTTGCAGAAAAACAATGGCTGCATCTCATTTTCAGCAGGTTTGGGAGAACTGTTAGTCTGTCAATTGGAAATGATGCGTGATTTAGCCATCTATGCTTTCCCCGCTGTTAAGCAATGTGATTTATTTAGGGGGTTTCCCCTACTTTTTGTTTTTTTCCCCTATCAAAAGTTCATTGGCCAGACAGGGACTGTGCACAGAATCACGGACAGAGGGGATGTGAGGGTCCAGTTCAACAGTGAAACGCGCTGGACTTTCCATCCTGGAGCTCTGACTAAGGTAGGTGCCTGATAGGTGAGGTTGGCCACAACTGGAAATGCTGCAGAGGGTAGCTGTCAATCTAACTTGCTGTGTTTGAGACATGTTGTGTCCTAGCAAGTGCTGAAGAAATAAACTGGTGTTCTAAAAGCAGTAGTTCTAGGCAGAATTTCCTGCAAGCCATCAAAGCTAAGACAGGTGATTGCAGACAGTAGAGTTGGGCTATTAGGCTGTCCAGTTAGATGAACCTTTGCACTTGAAATGTTATAAGTTCTTAAGGTAAATTCCATTTCTCACTTTCAGCTTCTTTGGTAAGAGTGGTACTAGTAGACCTACTGTAGCTCATGCTTGTGAGGTGGGCTGATGCCAACCTCATGAAGTTTAACCATGCCAAGTGCAAGGTCCTACACTTGGGTCGGAGCAATCCCAAGCACAGCTACAGGTAGGGCAAAGAGGAGATTGAGAGCAGCCCTGCAGAGAAGGACTTGGGGGTGGTGGTCGATGAGAACATGAACATGAGCCAACAGTGTGCGCTTGCAGCCCAGAAAACAACCGTATCCTGGGCTGCATCAAAAGAATGTGACCAGCAGGTCGAGGGAGGTGATCCTGCCCCTCAACTCTGCTCTCATCAGACCTCACCTGAAGTATTGTGTGCAGTTCTGGTGTCCTCAACATAAAAAGGACATGGAGCTGTTGGAACAAGTCCAGAGGAGGCCACGAGGATGATCAGGGACTGGAGCATCTCCCATACAAAGGCAGGCTGAGAGAGTTGAGGCTGTTCAGCCTGGGGAAGAGAAGGCTGCGTGGTGACCTCATAGCAGCCTTCCAGTGTCTGAAGGGGGCCTATAGGGATGCTGGGGAGGGGCTCTTCATTAGGGTCTGCAGTGACAGGACAAGGGGTAACGGGTTCAAACTTAAACAGGAGAGGTTTAGATTGGATATAAGGAAGAAATTCTTTCCTGTTAGGGTGGTGAGGCACTGAAATGGGTTGGCCAGGGAGGTTGTGAGTGCTCCATCCCTAGCAGTGTTCAAGGCCAGATTGGATGAAGCCTTGGGTGATATGGTTTAGCGTGCGGTGTCCCTGCTTATGGCAGGGGGGTTGGAACTAGATGATCTTAACGTCCTTTCCAACCCTAACTATTCTATGATTCTATCCTTCCGCAGCTACCTTTCATCTGTGATGAACCTACTTCTGCATCATTTCCATTTGATTTTCTTCCTTGTTCTTGTGTCTTCATGTTATGCTCTTTTTTGCATCTTTCTTTGTCTTGCTTCTCTCTGATTCTTCTGGGTGACCTGAGTCTTTAATCCAGCTCTTCTAATTTTGTGTCTGCATTTCTGAAGCTCGTAGTTTTGGCCTTCCGCAGAGGTTTCAGGACTTGAAAGATGGATGACTAGAAACAGAGCTAATAGTTATAGAAGCAGCTGCTGGAAGAGAGAGTTCAGAAAGACCTGAACAAAATCACAGTGCTAAAAGCTCCCAACACCAATGGAAAATGCAGTGTCAGACTGTTTTGGGCAGAATTAGTCTGCTCTGAATTGACAGTGCTCCCTTCTTAGCTCAGTGAACAGAGGGAGCATCTGCCAAATTACCAGTACAGATAAATTGTTCTCCTTTTTCTGTCTTAATAATAAACAGATTTAACTTCCTTATTAAAATCTCCAGTGCCACGTCAGGTATAGTGAGGAAAGTTTCATATGCACTTGATACTGGTGTTCATTATAAATGGTTTGAAGAAGAAAGAAAAGAACAAAAAAGTTCTGTCCCAAATTACTTCCCTGCTTAAATGTACACTTGGCTTTAAACAGAAAATACCCCAGACCTGGGGCTACGTTTACTTTGTAGGGCAGTGCTTACAGAT
This sequence comes from Agapornis roseicollis, assembly GCA_002631895.1. Classification (NCBI taxonomy): domain Eukaryota; kingdom Metazoa; phylum Chordata; class Aves; order Psittaciformes; family Psittacidae; genus Agapornis; species Agapornis roseicollis. The sequence goes on along the minus strand of NDXB01011647.1, from coordinate 194,746 downwards.
TTCTTGGTAGTTGTACTTAAGTTTTATAATGTCTTGGTGTTTGAGTCAATGAGCTTCTTGTTTGGTTGGGTTTTTGAGGGTGGGGGTGATGTGGAGTGGCTGATGGCTATTTTTTTTCCTGGCTTCATCCCCCAAAAGCTTATGACTTTCTTTTTCTTGTAGCTCAACACCTTTTGGGTTGGTGATGTTGTCCGAGTGATAGATGATATGGAAACAGTGAAGCGATTCCAACCTGGTCATGGGGAGTGGACAGATGAAATGGCACCTGTGAGTGCACGCCAGTTCCAGGACAGTCCAGTAACTTCCTGAGTTTTCCTAAGCAGTTAGTGACTGGGCTTGCATTGCCCTCCAGCATTCCTCCTGGTTAGTGAGCACACAGACCTTTCCAGGACTGCTGAGGCCTTGCAAAATGAACGTTGCCTAGTGCTATTGCTGCAACAATGCAATCCTATTGCAGCACCCAAAGCAAAGTGGGGAAATGGGGAATCTGACAAAGGATTTGGCTACCAGTAAGTCAGATAAGAAGTTTCACTAACCAAGGTGAAAACCAAAGTCCTCTTACACCATCCCTAATTTTCTGGAACAAGGCAGGAAAGTATTCAAGTGGAAAAATGGCCTGATCAGACCAATATGGCTAAAAAGCAGAATGCAGGTGCTCTCTGGTGCAGTTAAATGCACAGAGGAACCTTTTCCTAGTTCCAGTTTTATCAGTTCTCTTAGGGTTTCTCAGACTATAGTATGTTGTTTCATTGCCTTCTCCAGACATTTGTAATGAGTCTGTGTAAAACCAGTAATAGAGAAACTCCTGAGAACCCTCTGGTACCCTTGAATTGTGAGCTGTCTGTGAGTGTGTCACTGTTCAGTGCTTCTTTTCACACAGCAGGAGTGCCACCTGCGGAGCCACTCTTTGAAGCATTGCATTGGCTCTGAGATGCAAAGCCTATTGCATCTTACCTTGTAAAAATCATTTCTCTTTCCATTGCAGACCCTTGGGCATATTGGCAAAGTGATCAAAGTCTATGGGGATGGAGATCTGCGAGTGTCAGTTGGAGGGCAGTCCTGGACATTTAACCCAGCTTGCCTGACTGCCTACCAGAGAGATGAGGAGGCAAACCTCATGACAACGGACAATGCAAAGGAGTCAAAAAGTGAGATAGTGAGAACAGAGATGTCTGGTCTCTCTGATTGTGTAACAACAGCAGCAGTATTTGGACAGCGTTAAACTCCATCTGCTTGTTGTTCCTCGGACAGAGCTTCAAAACCAAGCAATGCCTTACTGGGGGAGCAAAGCTGGCCTCAGCAGCCAAATACAAAACTTGGGACTTACAAATGCTAACTCTAGCATTGCTCTAGGTTCAGTGTTGGCTTCTGCCTTGATCTGTCCCAACTTCCTCCTCCATCCTGCTGCATTTCCTGTAGAAATATACTAGTCCTTGAATGCTTGTGGATTATGCCCAGGTCCTTGTGTGGAAGTGTTGTCAAACCAACAATTATTTTGCCCAGTCCACTTCAAAATTGAATCTGGGACACATGATGTGTTGAGATTTTGTATATGTGCTCATAACATATGATCTGAAACTGTTTGCTTAAGTTAGATTTCAGGGAGAACTTTCATATGAGCCCAAGCTTTTAAACTTTGCTCTGTTTGGAGGACTGTAACACCTCTGTCCTGTCAAGCACTTAGACTCTATTAAGGGTCTTTTCAGATGGGCCCTTTACAGCATGCTTTCCAAACCCATGCATTCCTCTTCAGATTAGTTGCCTTTTAGTAGTGATTGTTCTGTGTGGATCTGCTGTAGCATGATCTCATGTTCTCAAAACAATCAGACTTGTGAAGCAGAAATTCTGTGTAAGCCACAGATTTGTAGAGCTCTTTGTGTGAGCTAAGTGTTACAGGTAAAGCAGGCCAATACTGTGGTTATTCAGCTGTAATATGCCAACTGTACATATGCTCTTTGGCCCTTTTAACCTGTGGCTGTTTCTCATTCCTTACCAGGTACTTTGATTACTGTACTGGAGAAACTGTTGTCCCAGAAGGCAGAGTCAGAGCATGCAGGCTGCCTGGTCATTTGTGCAGCACTCAACAATTCAGCCAAAGTTCGGGAGCTCCTGCAGAAATACCCAGACAAGGTAAGTTTTGAAGCCACCCTGAATGGGTACTTTTTGTTACTCCTCTTTAAAATGCTGTCATAAAACTTGTAGTCAAGCTGGGGAAAGGATGGGAGAAAAAGAATAGATTTTTTTTTTCAGGCCTGTTGGCTCCTTACAGCTGCAAAATTATTTTTCTGCAATTTAAGATTAAATATGTGTTAAATGTGCCTATTTTGTGGCACCAGTTTGTGACATTAAATCTTAACTAGCATTAAGTCCTTACCACACATTTCCAAAGCTGACTTTTCCCAGATTCCTTGTATGGACACTGCACCTTTAGAACTGGGGAGGAGAGGTATTGATCTGTATTAAACCAGTAGCAAGATGTCCAAATATCCAGCCTGTTTGAAGAGAAAGCCATGGGTTGTGTTTGGCTGAATGTGTCTGTCCTTAGATGACCCTTGCAGAATGGTATGTTGGAGTCAGGAAAAAGAAAAGCTGCCCAGATCCTGATGCTGTGCATGTCTGTGCAGTATCTTATCTCATGTCTGACTGGACCAGGGAACTGGGCTTGACTTGTGCTGAACAATTTGTGTGCTTGCAGAGTGCCAGACTCTTAGGATTGCATCTACTGAGATCACTGCTCTTTCAAACTGCTTCTTTGAAGGTTCAGGCTCCTTCAGTGGGGGTTTATAAACAGGTTAAAAAAGGAGAAGCAGAGAACAAAGTATTTCAACATTGGTTCCAAAACATAAGTTTTATTGAGGTTATGTCTGTAGAGCTGTCAAGAGCAGCTGGATGTGTGAACCAGGAAGACTAGAATCAATTCTGAAGAGACCCTTGTGAAGCTGACTTAGTCCTTCGTTGTCTGGTGTTTATTACAGTCCTTCATTTACAAAGTTAATGGGGTCTTTGGAGATGGGAGGAATAGACAAATACCTGCAATTGTCAGATGTATCCCAGATAAGAGTGCCAGGAGTCAGAAAGTAATCATGTTGTTGGTTATTTTTATTAGATTTCTATTCTATTTCTGTTCTAGTACTTCTGTTGATAAATTATATCTATTAGAGTGTTATCTACAGCATCAGAAGCCTGGATTCAAGGCTCACTTAGCTGGAACTGCTTGCCAAGGTCTTTCCAGCTTATCAGCATTGTCTGCATAAATGGCAGAATGACACAGTGTCCTCTAATGCCTCCTTGCCTAAATGACTCCCCCATCATTTGGGGTGAAGCAAGAAAAGTGTTGCCGTCTGTGTTCTTCTGGCTGCTGCACAGAACCAGCTGCAGGGGAAAAAAACATTGGTTTCATTGCCAGTTTGCTGAGGTTTTGCTACCTCCTTCATCTCTTCTCCTTACCCTCCCACTGATTTCAGTAGCTGCTTCTTTTTTTTTTTTTTTCCCTTTGCCTTTTATGCAGCCTTTCTTTCTTCTTCAGTCCTTTTAACTCTCAAAAACTCATTGCAGCACTTCAGTGCTGTGATGTATCCTCCAGCCATTGTGNCCCCCCCCTGATTTCAGTGGCTTCTTTTTTTTTTTTTTTTTTCCCTTTGCCTTTTATGCAGCCTTTCTTTCTTCTTCAGTCCTTTTAACTCTCAAAAACTCATTGCAGCACTTCAGTGCTGTGATGTATCCTCCAGCCATTGTGCTCTGTAAAGTACCTGGAGTAACATAAACAACAGGGACTTGGCATCTTCAAAGCCCTATGCAAAGCTAATTTGATCTCCTCGCACATTTTCCTATTGTGAAAGGAACTGTTGGCAGAGATGTCAAGAGTATTTTGCCTGCAGGCATACAGGGATTGGCATCAGAGCTGCAACCAGAGCCCTGGCTTCCAGCTCTGCTTGCTTGCTTCTCCCTTCTTGGCTACATGTGCTGTCCTCCTTTTAGAAATATTCTGGGACAAGGTCAGCCTTGTCATTGATGGACATAAAGTGGAGCCAACAGGGCACAGATACCATTAAGCACTTCTGAGCCTTCAGTTGTTCCACAGGTAGTGTCTTCCATCCTGCTAGGCCTGCTCTAGAACAGAGCTAAGCCCTGAGCACAAGGCAAGGTCTTTCCTAACCAAGCTGTTTGCTGTATCTCTGCCCTTCCTGTAGGTGGATGCGAAGAACCAGGGTAGAACTGCCCTGCAGATTGCCTCTTATCAGGGACATCTGGATGTTGTGAAGATTTTGCTGCAGGCACATGCCAGTGTCAACCTAAGGGATGAAGAGGGGGATACGGCATTGCACTATGCAGCTTTTGGGTAGGATATTTTTCCTCTTGCTGTCTAATAAAAGACCTGAAGGGCTGCAAAAGGGCATTTCTAGATATAAATGGGCAGTCTGTTTTAAAGGATATGTGGAGGCTTTTCTCTGATTTTCCTTATGTTAAAAATTGGCCTTGGAGCTTCAGGGCCACAGGCATGTGTCTTAGTACACTAATTCAGCCTCCACAGCTGGGTTGGTTTTCATGTTAGGAATTCTGGAGGGGTGGAATCAGAACAAATGATCTGGTGATCAGATTTTTCCAGGGGGATGGGAGGGTGGTGTGGTTGATTGGGATTGCAGTTATAGAAAGTGCATACATGTCTGAGCAAGACGAATTGTGTCATCAGTTACCAGAGAAGAATTTGTCATTAAGAGCAGGAGGTTCTTGCTGCTTTAGAGTGAAGAGAGCAGATTTCTGAGCACAGATTTGGGTGGGTTTCATGTGTGGTTTGGGGGTGTTTTTTTGCTAAGAGGAAGTGAGATGAGGTCAGGAGGATACAAAATGCAAGAAGTTCTGTTGACTTGCAAGCAGGAAGAACTTAATGTCTGCATAGGCTTGAATCTAATCTGCTTTATTCCTTGCTTTTAAATCAGAAACCAAGCTGAGGTTGCCCGTGTGCTTATTAGTAAAGGAGCCAGTCCAGACCTGTTGAACAATGCAAAGTGCACAGCGTTGTATGTTGCTGTCAGTCAGGGATTCATAGAGGTGGTACGGACCCTCTGTGAGCTGAACTGTGATGTCAACCTCCCAGTAAGTTTTGGGTTTTGTGGGATTTGGGATGTGTGTGTGGTTGGGGGTGTTTTGAGGCTGGGAGGTGCTTTTTTTATGTCTTACGCTGTTTGCTGCTTTATATAATTTGAGAGTCATTCCCTTAAAATTCACTACTCTGCGTTGCACAGAGGAAATATTCCTCCAACTTCAGTACTCTGAACATCCAGGTTTGGATCTGCTCCTTCATCCTCATCAGCCTGCTCAGTTCAATTCAGTAGCACTGTTGTACTGAACTCAGGCTGAAACACTCCCAGCAATGGGGAGTGGTGAGATTTTTAAGCTTGGCATTTAGGAAGTTAAAGGGCAGTGATGGGGAATTGGAGCCAGCCCATTTTCTAGGGTGTTCTTGTAGGATGGTGGGATTGGACTGTGCTGGTTAGGAATGTTAGCAACTCAGCAGCTGGTTTCAGAAGACCCTGCAACCGCCATGGATGCCAGTGGCATCTGGATGTTTGATCTAGAATTGATATGACCTGGTGACACTATAGATTTTCTTGTCTTGAACTGTCTCTCAGGGCAAGCTGCTTGATTTGATATTCTGATGTAGGTAACATATATTCTGCATTGATATCCTTGTATAGGATTCCCAGGGAAACACCCCCCTGCATTATGCTATCACTGCAGATTACAAAGCTGTTATTGAGATTCTCACTGAAGTACCCAACATAGACTTCACTATCCAGAACTGTCAAGGCTTCAACCTGCTCCACTATTCTGCTCTGAAGGGCAACAAGCTGTAAGTGACTTCATTTTTACTGCTTTTACAGAGGTTAACTCCTGCTTGCTGTCTCAACAGCAAGAAGGGAGCAGATGCAGTTCTAGATAGCTAGAAAGGATATGGTTGGTTATACTTTCCTTGGTTTAGGTATGGTTAGGTATAGCCATTGCCCTTCTTCATGCATTTGCAGGAAGCTGCTGCCAGTTTTCCCCATCCCACCTTTCTCATACCTCCCTAGCTTGGCTAAGAAATCTGTCTGCTTCTGTCTTAGATGTCTGGGTTCACACATGGGAGGACAGCCTAAGGTCTGTAGTAAACAGTACTTGAAAAGACTGTGTCTGAGAGCCTTGGGAATTCTTCCAAGGATAAATGTGCTCGTTATTTTCATAGTAGTTTGAGTTTACCCTACGTTATTAAATTATAACTGAGGGCTTTTGTTTTATTCTTGCAATTCAATCTGAGAGATAAGAGTGCTCTGTCATGTGCCAGCTCATCGTGCTGCCTGTTAAAACATGACCATTCATAACTACTGAGAAGAGGCAGACCTGATAAAATAACTGTTCTATCTCTGTTAAACTCCAACGCTCTAGAGCCATAAAGAAGATTCTAGCAAGAGCTCGGCAGCTGGTTGACTCCAAGAAGGAAGATGGTTTCACTGCCCTGCACCTTGCTGCTCTCAATAATCACAAAGAAGTGGCAGAAATTCTCATCAAAGAGGTAAAAACCACAATCACCACCACAAGGGGACCCAAACCACTATAACAAGGCTGCTCTTCAGCCAAACTTGGCAGTAACAGCTTACTGATGGCATTCTTCTCTTCAAGGGTCGCTGTGACGTCAACCTCAAGAACAACCGTAACCAGACCCCACTGCACTTGGCTGTCATCCAGGGACATGTAGGGATGGTGCAGCTGCTGGTCACTGAAGGCAGTGATGTCAATGCTGAAGATGAGGATGGAGACACAGCGATGCACATTGCCTTGGAACGGCAGCAGCTTATGTCCGTCATGATGGAGAAGCGGGAAGGGGAGATGGGGCTAACCCTCCTTTCCAAGGTGAGCTGGGAGTAGGAGAAATTTCAGCACAGAGAGCAGGAAAACACTTGATATTAGAATGACAGCAGCTGGTGGGATCTAAGGGGGCAAAGGAAGGCAGGAAAATAGTGTAAAGCCGGTCCAGATGGGGAGCATGGAAACAAACCTTTTTGCTTGTTGGAAAGCAAGAACAGATGCTTCTGAGGCCTCTCAGGATACGCTTGAATTTATAGCATGAAACTTCACATAGTCAGACAACAATTCATACTGTCTTCCCTGATATTTTTTATTAGCATTGTGTGCTTCTTTTTTGACATGGGAAAGGTCATGAATCCAGTTGCAGAGCCAAGACTCTTGGGTTTAATTCATGCCCCAGAATCACAGCAATTCATTTCTGTCTGATGGTATGGAAAATATGAGGAGAGTTAACCACGAACACCCCAGTTATCTGCAGATGTAGAGCAGAATGTGAGAAGTGAGACACATCAGGCTGAACATCGCTATAAAGCTTGAAGGAGATTTCACTATGTTGCTCTGTATTCATGGATACATATGGCCTTTCAGGAAATGCCTTAGATCTAGAAATCAGTGCATAATATGCCAAGGACTGGAAGTTTACTTTGGCTTTTTGGCAAAGAAATTAGACATTCAAAGTGGACTCTGCCATCCATGTGAATACCAACACATGCACACACCAGCACAAACCAATGCAAACATTGGTTATACTTTGTGGATGGAGTGAGAATGATTCCATGTAGAGATGATTTGGCACACTGGAAGGCCTGGCATAGGTTTTATTGCATTTTGAACTGATCAGAATAAATTCTGATCCATTCTGAAGAGCTGCGTGCTCTCAAACTACCCAGTCCTATTTTGTACCTGTTGGTGCTTGAAAAGCTCATCCATTCTGCTCATTTCAGTCTGATTTTACTTGCCTTGATCTACATGCCTTGGTTTTTTAAGTCAATGGAAGATGTTTGTTAACTTTAAAGTAGTTTGGATAATATACATAAACTTGGCTTTTTAACTAGCTGTCCCTTAGGGCTCCATACACCAGCTGTTCATCTGTTGGGAAGTACTATGGTATCTTCAGTGTACTTCCTTTTCATTACCTGAACAAGCGAATACCTATGACTGTGATTAGTAGTGATTGGCACAAGTTAGCACCAGTCTTAGGCACTTTTAGTCCTGCATGCAAGATTTTAATCTGCTATTTACATGCTGAAGGATCTTTTTGTGTGTTGAAGAAGATTGCTAATGTGCCCTTTCAAATTGTAAGTACCATGATTAACACATTGTTTAGAATTTGATACAGATCGAAGTCCCTAACAGAAACTTCTGTTGACAGAGAATGTTTCTCCACATCTTTTAGCTGCAGGCTTCTGGCCTCCTTGGAAATGTGGAACTGAATGTTGGAACTGCAATCGCCTGTTACTTAGCACAAGAAGGAGCAGATATCAGTTATGCAAACCATAGGGGAAAGGCTCCTTTAGACCTCATCACAGATGGAAGGATTGTCCAGATTGTCAAAGACTTCTCACAGAAATTCAGGTAAACCATGTCCTCTTGAAACTGGCTACAGATAGTCCCTTGCAAATACAGAGTACTCCCACAGCAATGGGGTGTCACTCGTGCAGCTGTTGTTCCAGTAGGGATGAAGTAACTTGGAAGCACTTTGGATGTCAGTCTGGGCACCTTCTGTGTCATCTGGAGCTGGTTGCTGACCAGGGGTTGTTTAAGGCTGCATAATGCCATTTGAAAGAGTTGGGAAAAGCAGATTAATACTGCTCGGTGCAGACTTGGCCTCTAAATTTACAGAGAGCCCTGAGAAGACAGGCCACTGAAGCCAAGAGCAACTTCTCTCTTGCAGAGTAATTCTGGGTTCTGTCTTACTTTCGCTAGATTCTGCAGTTTCAGATACTTAAAGTCTAAACAGAGAGGAAGTGTGACAAAAGAGTGGCACCAAAATCCAGAGAGTTCATTTCAGAGCTGGATAAATGCTTGTTTTTCAACTGATAAGGAGATTGCTGAGAAAATGCCCAAGGGAGAGCAGCAAGTCAGAGCTGGCTTTATCTCTGGTCCTGAGAAATATTTGTTTGGATTTTGACTTTGCAAACATGAAAGTAGAGTTCTGTTTGATCTGAGGGCACAGACCCACAGTTACATTACTGCTGGAGGAGATACTGCCACTTTGGTAGGAAGCTGGACAGTAGATTTCCCTCCCCCCACAACTTACTGACTTTGTATCAAATGACCCAAAACCACCCCTCCAAAAGAGCAGTTTCAGCTTGTGTAAGTACCAGTCATCCCTGCTCTTTCCTTTCTTTTTAGATAGATCCAGTCAGAATCCCAGCTACTAGAGGCTGAGTTGGTCCCACCAGAGCAGGGAAGGTTCACAAGTCTTTGCTACCGGAGCATCTCCTGCTCTCCATGTAGTGTTTTCCAGGGATCAATACAGTGTTATGTGATTGCTGAAGGAGGACCTGGAGTGTGTGGCTCAAAATCTTATTCTGTGTTCATGATTGCAGGGAACAGCAGGTTTCTTCAGAGAGCTCAGCCATCACCTGCAGCCTTCGCCGTGTGCACACCACTCCCAACACAATGACCAACCTTAGTGTCTCAAGTGTGGCAGTCCCCACAGAGTGCCTGGTCTGCTCAGAGCTGGCCTTGCTCATCCACTTCTTCCCATGCCAGCACAGTATTGTGTGTGAAGGTAAGTCCATCATACACTTCTCTAGCTGGACTGTCATAAATCAAGCTCTGATTAGACACGAAGCTACTGTGCTGTTTGTGTCCTGAAACAACCTCAGCATGATTTCAGTGCCACCATCTTATCTAGGGTATCCAAAGCTAGTTATGAAAAGCAGAGTGTTCTGACTACCTCAGGCATCTTTACTAGTGCTTACAGATGCCCTGGATAATTCAGATGGAAAGCCAGATGTTTCAGTTCTAGCTGGCAGTGCTTTATCCATCAAAAGCCTCCTGAAAAGGATTTCTGTCTTCTTTGGCTTTTGTTACTGGTTTACGTTTCAATTGTTTTAATGGCAGCCTGCTCAAACATGTCAGCAAGTTTGTTATCTTGCAAGGCACTCAGTCTGATCACAGAGAATTTGATAAGGACTCTGTGCTAGAGCTGCATCTTCTTCCCTCAGAACAAAGGGCTGTTTTGATCCACAGTGCAACAGTTGCAGTAGCACAGAGCATTGAGTACATAAAGGTGTTGTGTTTGCTACTAGTGTAAGAAAGATTAAACTAAGAGACTATGACGTAGCTCAAAAAGGAGGTAGTGTCCTCACTTCTATGCAAAAACAATCTCTTCATCATCCAGGGAGGTCTCAGCTTCTTCAAAGCTGATGTTCTTGAGTCTGTTGTCCTCCTCTTGATTCTGGCATCAATGGGCTTAATTGTAATCTCTTCTTGTATCATTCATGGTAGAATGCTCCAGGAGAATGAAGAAGTGCATCAAATGTCAAGTGACAATAACCAAAAAACTGAAACAAGGTATGTTTGCTGCTCCTACTGTTACGTGCTGTGGGAAGGGTCCTGTACAATGTTAGTTTGAGCAGCATCAATGTTTGCAGTGAAATAAGCATAAGGAAGGAGTTTGGTTGGTTTTGGTTTGGGGTTTTTTTTGTCTGTTGCATTGACCACCTTTAGAGAGGAAAAGGTAAATTCAGGTGTTACGGACCAAGCTCAAGTTGCATAGACAGGGCATTTGAGGAACCTTGTCCTGTGCCTGACTTATTTTGTGTACGGAAAGAAAATATGAGGTTCTCCATGTGTCAGTGTAACCATTTTTACAGCTGGTGATTAAACAGTGAAAAATTATGAGAAGGAAAAGACTACATCTTGTGGAAGCCTTGTTTCTCCCTTGGCCGAAATTGCAGTGCATGTGCAGGGCTGGCATTAGCCAGCTAGCCAGGAATCATTAGTCTGGATTGTTTTCATTGTGTTTCTTTAGCCTGGTTTTAAACAAATTGTTTTCTATCCACATTAGTCAATGTCCAGAACGAGCAATATCAGGAGGTAGAAGCAGGTTTGCACTTGCCTTAGAATTAATGTGCATTGCCCACTAAAGCTTGTTCTATAGCAGCTGTGAGAGCTGATCTCTGTCTAGCTGAGGTCACTCTTGGATTAAGTGCATGTGGAAATTAATTACATGTCATGCTGCTCATGGCTTAGTGTTGTGGACTCCTTTGTTGGAGTCAGGATACAGTCTTGTACAGAAGCGTAGGAGAAGCAAGGATCCGTCTCATGGCATTGGACATACACAGCTGACAAAACCAGAAATCCTCTTTGGAACTCCATAATGCAAAAAAAAAAAAAAAATAGGAAGTTTACCTGACAGTAGGCAGAAGCATTTGTCTTGCTGCAGACTGGCAACAAGGTAATGATGGGAATTCCAAATGAGAATACACAGAAGTCAGTGTAAGTGACATCAAATGGTTTCTTCTTGTTTTGCCATGTATGTCCTGAAAGACCCAACCAGAAATTTGAATCCTAACTGTGAAGAGGAGGTTGAGAACACGTAGTACTCACAGCACTGTCAGGCTTCTTGGACTAGTATGGCACAGCACTTTGACCAGCTTCCAGTGTTTTTACTTGCAAGTAGCACAGCATATTCTGGAAGGCAGGACACTTCAGACAACTTCCTTTAAGAAACACAAACTCAAAGCACACACACAAACACAAACCAGCTGAGCATCTAAATGGACAAAAGCAACACTCACCAGTCTGTAGAAAGCATCATCTCAGGCTTATTACTTGAAGAATCTCTGGATAAGGCTCAGTGAAGAGAGTTTAGTCTGAACTAATTGCTGCTTTTGAAGGGCAGTCTAACTAAAGAGACACTGTATGAGGCAGAGCACACAGGGACTAACTCTCTTCCTGCTCTCCACCCCTGCAGACAGCACTGAGGTGGAGTGCAGCCCCAGCTCTGAATCCACAGATCAGAGGAAGCTCATGGAGGAGCTGCAGAACCGCTACCGGCAGATGGAAGAGCGCATCACCTGCCCCATTTGCATCGATGACCAAATCAAACTGGTCTTCCAGTGTGGACACGGCTCTTGCCCAGACTGCAGCACAGCCCTTACTGTCTGCCCCATCTGCAGGCAGGCTATCCGGGAAAGGATTCAGATCTTTGTCTAAGGATACGCTTGCTTCCCTTCCCATCCCCACCTCCCTCCTTTCTTTCCTTTTTGTTTGCGTTTTAGATGAGAAATGCTAGTCAGGCTGATGTGTTTGGCTACCTGCAAAGCCATCCTGAAAGGGAGGGAAGCCTGGAAGCCAAGAAGTGATGGTACTTGGCTGGAAGTTGGAGTAATCCCCTCTACTTGCAATGTCAAAAGGTCAAGAAGCTGTGGTGCTTGAGGGCTGATCCGTCACAAAGACCTGAAGTAAAGGACACTGGCCTGTTTACTGAAGGTGTGAGAGACTTCCAGACTGGATGCAAATAGACTTCTGTATGCAGATCTTTTCAGTGGCATCCAGCTCCAGTGACTGCATCGTGTTGAGTGCCCTGCAGTGTCAGCCTTACACTGCTCCAAAAGGAGACGCTGTAGGAGGCAATGTACCTTATACCTTGGCAGGCAGCGGCAAAGCATACCCTTGCACTTCATGTGAGGAGATACCAGAGATAGTCATGGCATCAGTTCTGCCAGATGCCTGTCAGTGATAGGGGTGTAATGTCCTAGGACAGCATGCTCTCTGCACTAGTACATACGGGCTCTGCAAGATCTTGGATGTAATGAGGTCCTGAAGACGGAGTGTGTGCCTTAGAGATAAAGTAGTGAACACTGACTGGAGAAAATATGTTGTTACAACAAATATTTCTAACCTCTAAGTGACACTCTTCTTCCATTTTTAGTTTTTCTTTTGGCACAACCATGTGTTCAGAGACTCCTGAGCTTTCTATCCATAATGCCAAAGGCAGGTGTTAAATACTCCAATCAAAGTGTAAAGAAAATAAATAGTAATAATTAAGACATGAGAAAAAGGGATTTCATTTTTGTTTCTTGGTTTTGCAGCAAAACTTAATAAAATAAAATCTATATTTTCCTGAGCATTAAAATGAATGTACAAACAGTAGCTGAGACATGGATCCAGCTGTATTGTGTTTTCCAACTGTGTGGCTGAAGGAATATTATCCACTGAGTCCATCCTGTAATGTGTTGGTGGAAGAGGCAACCTGTAGGGTAGCGTGCTGTGTGCGTTTGTACGTATGTGTTTGTGTGCGTGGTGAACATCTTTAATGACACAGTTATACATAAGCATACTGTTTGTTACATATTGCAAGCAATGTTTAAAACAAACCATTGTATTTCTCTACTGCCTTCGTTCATTAGCAAAGAGGTGGCAAATCTTTTAAAGAATTTTTTAACTTTGTGGAATATATGGGAGTGGTTTTTGCAACTTCATAGTCCCTTGGTGTAGTTTTGTGTCACAGCCCTTGACTCCTATAGATAATCTTTGTCGACATACTTACCTGAGGCTGTTTAATTTCAGTGGATTGTTTGAGCTGTGAAAATAGATCAGATTTAAGTCTTTATCTGCACCTCTGATTGTTACCAAAGCTAATTCTGAAATCGGCTTTAGGTTACATGGGCGTTGAATAAAACCCAACCAAGTATTTAACTCTACTGTACAAAAGGCTGTTTTCAAAAGCTACAAGGCTGAGGCATTTAATCCATTACCAGAGGGGCAGATGTTTATATCCTAGAAGTTCTTCGTAGTGTAAATTCCTCTGTAATAAAGCAGACATTTACCCAGAATGTTTGTTGTAGGGCAGCAATAGACAAATATTGTAAGAGCTGCTTTAACCACTATTTGTTGCTAGTCAGTAGTTTTCCAAATTATCGATCACCCCATCTAATGTGTTAATGCCAAGCATTCTTTTTGAAATACAGTTCTCTCCCAAGGCTCTACATTAAATCCAGGAGAAGTTTACTAAAGGTAAAACTGATCAGTGCTTCATCATGTGTGTTAAATGTGTATGTGTGCTGGCACTTGAGGAAGAAGGAACGGGTGACAAACTGTTCAGTACCTGTTATGTTATTCTCATCTCTTTAGATCTGCCTAAGGTGTCAGTTTATTCAGGAAAACCAACAGGGAGCATCTGCTTCATTTGGTTTTAATGATTTCTTTGGCTACTAAATGAAGAGAAGCTTCCAAGTGATTGTTCTCCCTAAAGGAAAGAAGTCGTAGGAAGACCAACTCTTGACTTCCAAGCTGTGCAGCTGTTGCAGAAAATGGAGACTTGTTTTTTAACCCCCCTCTGGCTAATGAAGAGGTTCTTGTAGGGAATCAAGAGGTCGCCTCAGTTTAATGTTGTAATTCCTTTTAAGAAAAGGCAAGTTCCATTTCAATATCTCCTGATCTTATTTTAATCTCTGAAATTCACTGTATGGCCAAAATCGAGATGGGATTTTGCACAGCATAACATATGTGCTGAAGACCTACAGAAATGGTTTGTAAACACAGAATGTGAGTTGGGAATATGTTCTTTCATTTCCATGTGCCTGCTGTGATTGCTTTTGAGGAGCAAGAATTGAGCTGTTAAACACTCTTTTAACCCATTCATTTTCCTATGAAGAAGAAGGGGATTGCTGCACCACAACAGAGAACCAAGATGGTCAGTGGAGCCACAGGAACAAGAGATAACAGAAGGCAAGCAGATGCCCATATGTGCCAGGTATGTTTTTAACAAGCTTTGCCCCCCACGACAGGCTCAGCTCTATGGGAGCCTGAGGCTTTGGGGAAATAAGGATCTCCTGTTTTATCTTGCCTGATAAGCCTGTTTATGTGGAGAGCCAGGATCAGGGGGTGACTCGCAGCCAGTGGAGTGCCACAGTGGGTGAAGTGATTAGCTTTGCCTACTTGCTAGTTTGTCTGGTTCATGTGTAATCTGGGCTGTGGATAGCCAGTAACTTTCTGCCTGATGTTTCTTAACAGTTGGTCTCTCACAAATGAGATTGACAGGTCTTCTGCAAATGAGGTGGGGAGCTCCTTGTTTTCACTGGGACTTCTTCCATCTTCTGAAATATGGCTCTGTTCCTTGCAGCAATGTACAGCAATGGTTTTGGAAAGGGAAGCTCCTGCTGAGGCTTTCTGGTTAAAACTTTAACTAAGAGACAGCAGCTCATCTTATGCTCAGAACCAGGGTTTCTAAAGCACTTCCTTTGGAAGTGTGGCCAAAACTCTGTGTTTTACAGTCAGCATGAGACTGAGGGAGTACAGGGAGGGAGATGGTTTGTTGAAAGGCAAAGTCAGGAAAAGAACCCATCTCTCCTTTGATTATGTTCCCACTAGTCCCTGCTCCTCCCACGGTTTCAGGAGGATTGGTCTATCCACAAATGAATTACAGATCATTAAGGGAGCCCACCAAAAAGCAACAACAAAGATATTCCCACCCAGGGAAGCAATTCTTCCTCCTGAGGATAGCTGAGAAAAAGTTCTCCCGCATTTAATTCCTGAAATTCTACTCCCTACGTGGCCATGACAGAGCTTCAGAGTAGGGTCAAGCCCATGTCTCTTTGGTAACACAGGGTCAGGCTAGTACAGGCATTTGTGAGCTGCAGCTCCAAACTGACAGTTAAGCAAAATATTCCATTTCCTTTGCCAGCTGGAGCTAGCCCTTGTTTGCAGCTCCTTTGCTATTCAGCAGACCATAGATTTTTCTAGGAACACCAGCAGATGCTGATCACGAGGGGCTGCATGATAGAAAGTGGGGAATGCTTGGGGGCTAAAGAGCATTCTTCTTGTGCTTCTCCCTGGGGAGTGCTGCTCCCTGCTGCAGCAGATACAATCCTTTTTAGTCCATGACCCACTGAAGAAAGTAGAAGCTTTAACCGCTGTTCCCACAGGAACCATGCAGGAATGTTGGGTTGTTGTGGGCCTTTTTTCCCCCCAAGTTGTGAGATGGAGGATAAATATGTAAGTGCTTTTTAAAATAAAAAGCTATATGATGATTTGCTAATTCTTTTCACATGGGCCACCAAGGAGCCAATATGTGGTAAATCACATTCAGCTGCTTGCACTCTCCCTCCCCTGCCTGTGGCCTGTATTTGGACTGGTGCCCTAGAGATGAAATGCTGATGTTTGTGCCTTGAGCCATGAGATATTAGGTCTTTCTTCTTTCCCTGTCTTCCTACCTCCATGGAGAATGCCCACTTCACAACAGGGGAAGCTAATGGGAGCGGTTTGTTCCAATGCTGAACAATACACACTCAATCCATGAATAAAGAGGGTTTGTAAGAGGTAAGATTGATTTTAGACAGCTGCAGTTGTAGCAATTATGATTGTTCTCTGTGTAGCACATCTTAGCATGAGTATATATATTGTAATAGATTGTTCTTGTGGTGTTCGGGGAACTTGAGCAATGCAGTGTCTGTGCACCAGGGCTAATTCTGCTCTTAAATCTGGCAAACAGAGCAGAGATATTTACAAACAGTGTTGAAAATAACATTTACTGTTAGTAATGCTGAATATAGGGAAGGAGAGAAATGCTAAGAATAAACCATGGAAGGGGAAAAGTACTTATTTTTGAGCTAAAGCTTACCCTTGGGAATGGAGCCATATGTTGTGTGTTACACAGCAGCCCCCCTTTAAACATTTCAGCAACTAAGATTGAAAGGAGCAAAACAAGACTGAGGTGATTTAACAAGGAAAGTGTATTGTGTTGTGCAAATGATCCAATGCTTTATGTTCCCCATAGTCTCTAGTTGACCATTGTAGGTTTTATGCAGCATTATGTAGCATTCATTCCCTTCTGGCAGCTGGTTAAAGTCTGTTTTTTCATGTGATGTTTATTGCATGCAGAGAGATTTCAGGATATGCCTCCCTGACTGCTTAGAAAATCTCAGTTCCCTACAGATGATATCCAGGTCCTGGCCACTGCTGCTAACAGCATGAAGACAAAGCAAAGTCAGTTCTGCACCCTGCCTTCCTTTCCTGTTCCCCATTACACCATATGGATTCCCTCAAAGTGTAATGTGTTCCATCGCTTTTAGACACTGTGCAGAAACCCAAGCCAGGAATGTTTTTCTGTCCAAATATAGTCAGGATGACAGTTCTTGCCTGGAGTCCAAACCAAATATCTGCACTTGAGAACCTGAGACCTCTAAAAGCCATCAGAACTCTGAAGTCACAGCAGCAGTTCTCTGCCCTTGTGCAAAAGCTGTGCCTTCAGGCCATCATGAAGGGTATTGTCAGCTCTTGGAAAAGACAGAGATGAAATTAATTTAGAGTTCTGACTAACTACCTGCCCTTGGCACAGGGCAGCAGTGCCCTGGGAGTTGTCTGAAGCATCTGAGAGAGGCTTAAATTCCAACAAGTGCTCTAGATTTGAGGCCACTGGTGGCTGCATCTGAGAGTCCTTTAAGCTCAGGTATCTCTTGGGAAAGCCATGATATTCTTAACCCAGGGCAGAGAAAAGGGATGAAGTGTCAACAGATGTGCACTCTGGTCCTAGTAATCCTTAAAATATCTATGGAAAAGAGCTGTGCTTGAAACTTAACAACCACAGTTTTAATGAACTAGGTATAATCCTGAAATTCTGCTTTTTATCAGCAGCATGTCACTGAGGATTCTGGCCAGGGCTCATACACCAAGGAATCCACATGCACAGAGACTTTATCAGAAGCATTGTTACTGTGCACAGCATCGAGTTCATGTGTCTCCCTGAGCTCCCCAAGTTGCATCTGTAAGTTCTGAATACCTCAGCATAAGAGCTTTCTTCATCTGACTCTTATTGCCACGATAACTGAGATTTATCTTGGCCTTGCTGCTGAACTGGTTTCTGAGCAAATACTTGGCTTCAGTTTTTAAAGTTCTAGAGGCATTCTGCAGCCAGGAGTTTGGTGGAGTTGGATGCAGAGGTGCTGAATTTCTATGTGGATGGGCACAGTGCATTCCCAGTTTATGGGCGAAAGCAAACTATGTGCTTTCCAAGAAAACCAACACTCTGATCCATCAAGGTATAACCTGCTTCCTCTGCTTGATACCTTGATTGGAAAGCAGTATCCTAAATGTGTCACAGAGGCTGTGAATCATTTCTGCAGCTAAAGATTCCCATTCACCCACCACATGTGGCACAAGAAGATGATGTACAGTAATTGTCCTTTTCCCCATTCAGAATACTTCAGTAACTCATGGGAAAGAGCTTGGTGTGCTAACCTTTAACAGCTGCATTCATCAGAGACTGACAAACTTGTTCAGGGGACTTGCGACATTGATAAGTTTAGGGTTGGTGTTGTTACCAATTTCTCAACAAAATGTTGCAAGCTTGGTTATGTACTAGGGGAAACAAATCAAATTAACCCGTTTTCATTGTTAGCAGTGCAGGAATTTTCTGAAACCTCCCAAATGCTTCAGATTCTCCCTAGGAATGTTTTACAGTGGCTGGCAACAGAACTACTTCTTCCCTGGCACTTGCTTGTGAAACCAGGAGATTGCACAGTTCCTTTTCCTCTGCCTGAATGCTCAGCTGAGGACACCCCCCCTCAGGAGCACCAAGTATCCAGACAGAAAAATGATGCTGTTTCTGAAAACCTGACAAGTTCTGAGTAAGCTTTGTAAGAAGTCCTGAACTGAGGGAATCTCTCTCATCATTCCGTTTAAAGCCATTTCCCTTTGTCACTACATGTCCTTGTACCAAATCCCTGTTCAGATTTCTTGTCAGTCCATTTAGGTTTTGGGAGACTGTTAATAAGGTCTCCCTGGAGCTGCCTTTTCTCCAGGCTGAACAAGTACAACTCTCTCAGCCTGTAAACCTTATGGAAGCTGTAGTTGATGTTTACTTTTATCTGAGTTTGTAAACTCCCTGAGCAGAATGTCCTAAGCAGAGAAGCCCTCCCTGCTCCCTCACAGCATCTCATTTTTCATTTGCCTCCAGAAGACAGCCCTTGACTAATGACAGCTCTTCTAGTGCTAAGCATCCCTAATGCAACATTCCAGGGGCGTGATGCTGGCTTCTGGATTCCTTTTTTCTACCCCCTCCCCCAATTCTTTTCACTACATAAAGCTGCACATTTGTCCTCTGTTGATTACAGTCAGTTAAAGAAAAGAGTTCATGTCCATCCCAGCTTGTTTCACTTTGCTGCTTCTCTTCCGCCAGCCCAACTTTCAGCTGCAGTAACATGATTCCACTTGGCAGAGGCTGAGAGAATCTTTGGCACATTGGAAAGAAGCTTAATGTAAAGTCTACTCTCCTCTTTCTTAACTTTTTTAAAGCTTATTGAAACTCCAGTGCTTCTGCACAGCTTTGACAGTTACTGCAGGGCTGCTCACAAATGCTCCAAATGCAAAAGGATTACCAATGCATTCTGTGAAGAGAATGTCTTAGTATCTGTCACATCTCCCTCTAAAAAGCATTCAGGAAAGACATGGATCAAGTAGAAGAGCTTTCTGCAAACAGAAGGAAGAGCTTCCTCTTGGTTGACAAGAAAAAGAGTAATGGCTGTAGAACCATGGTGGGATTTTTATGCATATTCCCTGTGGTGGCTTTGCTGACTATTGTGAGGGATTCAGCTGGAGCTGCACTTCAGGAAAGTGAGGTAGGAGAAAGGATCTGATTCTCAAATGCTTGAAAGGGGAGCGGGGATATCAAACATATGTGCATGTGTATTCTTTTAGAAGATGGATACATTCAGGAAGCAATCTAAACAGTATGAAATAGCTCTAGAGGCAACAGGATCTATTGGTGGCTGCTTGAGTCCCTTTTTGCAAAGAATCCTAAAAGGTAATTATGCATCTAAACAGAACCAGGTCATTATAGGAGTGTGTGCAGCTTGCAGGCGGCCAAACAGTGAATGCACAAAAGATTTGGGATATTTTTCCTCAGGGCTTTGGCTATTCTTCTGAGTACCTCTGCTTCCCCAACCTGGTGTGATGTGACATGCATGTAGTCCGATATCTGCAGCAGCAGTTCCTAGGAACTCCAGAGGCAGGACTCATGCTGTAAGAGCTAAACTGGGAGTTAACACTGAACCTACAGGGACCATTAACTGATACTAACTTTCTTTCAAGGTCCATCTTTAGCAAGATATTGTAGAACAGACTGGTTGGGATTCAGGAGGAGTCGTAGTAAGGCTCTGGGACTCTCAGAAGCTGATCTTAACTTTTGCTTTTAGCTTAATTTTACCTTTAATTAAAAAAAAAAAACAAAAGAAAAGAAGACAACCCAGTCTTTACATGCTCACATCCTCTCCTGCTGTTGGTGTCTATGAAGATCCTGGCAATAGCACCCCTGGTTTCATTGTATGCTCAGGACTCTTATTAACTGGTGCTAAGTCAGCTATGTTACTGCTTAGTATGAGTGGAACTGCATGACTGGGGGAGGAGAGGGGAATGAACTGCATTCATCACAACTCCGTGAAGTAAATTAATGGAGGTCTGACTGCACAGGGTGAATAACGTAGAGCAGGGATGTTGGCCAGTGTCTGCCTTTATATATGTTGGTGTTTATTGCAGTGGTTGAGATGGAGAATTGAAACACCCTTTAGTACCTTCTAAGCTTTGTGAATGTCTGAGACCTTAACCCACAGTCACATGAGTTTCCAACTGGGAGCAGCTGACCTCTTCTCCAGTATTTCTATAATCTTGGTTCTTTGGCATCCAGGCAGATCCTTTTGATCCAAATTACACTGTGAAATTTTTAACCAGGTCATCCCATTTCTGTCTGAATCCTGCATCTGAACTGCAGCATGTGTGGTACCCCCCTCCTTCCCAATTCAGTTTGCAAGACTTCCTTAATTAATTTTGCACCAGTGGGAGGTAGAACAAAGGCTGGAGAACAACAGAATGTTTGAGCAAGAGAACTCGACTGTCTTGATCTAGTGACTGGGTCAGATACAGGTTGCAGTGATTGCTCTTCACCCTGAGTCACCCTTACTTTGGTCTGTATTTGAGGGGCACATGACTTTGTCTCCCTCGCTTGTTCAGCACTTATGGCCTCAGGATTTTAAGGTCAATGGCTTCTCTTACAGCTCCAGCAGATCATTGAGACACAGAATAGCTGATCCTTCACCACCTTGCCTGTGCTGCACAATTTTCCTTTCATATCAAGGCAGAATGATATTCACAGAGTAGAATCAGAGGTAAAAAAGCCACTGGAGCGAAGGGAAAGAGGCAGCAGCCAGTTTATCTTCATGTATGTGTGCCTTGGTGAGGAAGGGGCCAGGCCTTGAGCTAAGCAAACATACAAGTGTGTGTTCCTCAGCCAGATCCCTTAATACAGCAAAGTGGTAAAAGGGAAAAGTGATCCTGTGTGTTCTTTCAAGAGCAAATTGGCATCTGAAGGCTCCCACAAATGTGATGTAATACCCTGCCCAAAAGCTTGCAGCTTAGAAGTCATGGTATTAAGTAACATCTCCATTTCATAGGTGATGCTCTATGGTGTTTGTGTTCCTCATGTTCCAGGGCTCTGCTGACTTCATGTTGTGAGTCAGAATCACAGCTTGAGCTGGAAGAAAAACTACGACTGTCCTAGAAAAGAAAGATACTGAGATAAGAACCAGGTAGAAATTAATGCAGCTCAGAAATGGGAGCAAAGGAGCCTGGTGGCCTGTAGGATAGAGTCCCTCAGCCTGTTGCTAGTGATGACTAGCTGTAGTCACAGAGAGGTGCTGGTGATTTGAGCAGTACCTGGCAGCTGCTGCTTTGGACTGCTTGTCTTTTCTTGCCATTGGCTTGCTGTGAGGCCAGAGAGATGCTGTTTTGACTCTCAGAGCCTCAGCTCTTCCATGAGTAACACAAAGTTATCAGTAAATGTCTCGGTGCCTCTTGAGCAAAGGTGACTTGGGGATACTCAGTGTCTTAGACCTGAAGAGGGGAGGCAGAGCAGGTGGGCTTCCAGAGAACAGTGTTGGGTCCCATTCTTTTACCTCTGTTACCCAGGGCAAAAAGGCTTTTATAGCTTGAATTGGACATGTCATGAAATTTGATGTCTTTTACTGTATGATGGCTTTAAATGCACTCCAGGGTTTCCAGGTTTCCTATTTACTTTGAAAGCATTTCAGATCCCCAGTGTAGCTCTATAAAGAGCTCTCTGCACAAAGAGTTGCCTGTTTTACTCATTTATCCAGTATTTCACTTTTTCCTGTGGTGAAGCTGGAGAGCAATAGCAAAGTGAAGAGGAAATGAAAACTTTCCAGGAAGAGCTGCAGCACTGGCTGTGGCCAGAAACCTACTGAGGCCTCGTTTCTGTCTGTCTCTCCTGCCTTGGTTTTGTTCAGCACGCTTGGAACAGGCACACTTTGCACAGCACTACCAGCTACTGCACTAGTCTTGTCCCCTGGACACCCTTAAGGGAGGACCAGTTGTTCTCCTCAGCCTCCACATGCCCCATACCTGGTATTTTGTCTTTTAAACTGCTCAATCCTTCTGTTTGGTCTTTTAAGGAAGATGCCACATCACCTGGGCTTCATGGAGTGAGTGCCTCTGCTTTGCACAGTGCAGCTTTCCCTCCTCGGCCTCCAACACGGAGAAAACGATACACAATCACCCCAGGACACTTGAAATGGGACCACTTCAACTTGACATATAAGTATGGATTTGTATTAGCACTAAGAGGTAGCACTAAGTGATGCCGGGGTCTTGAGTTTTCCTGCCATGGGTGTAAATATTAACCAGACAAGTATTGCTAATCCATTTGTTAGTGAATGGGTTGTTGCTAAAGCCACTCTAAAGTAGGAATAACTTCAAATGCTACACGTCTTACTTCAGCTGTGGATCACATGAAACATTGTCACTATGTTAGAAGCTAGAATCATTCTATGATTCTATGCTACACTGCTGACTGGGACATGTTGACCTTCCTAAGGACAGCAGGGGTTAGTTTTGCCTCTAAGACAAAGAACAAGTGGTTGGCAGGAGCCCAACTCCTTCACAATGAGGAGAGAATATATCTCCCTTTACACTTATCCCATCTGAATTGTCCAGGTTTACACTCATTAACAGCCTGGCTTGATACGAAACCTTCTGCTCCCTTTAGGATGTGCTGGGCCGAAGGGAGAACATAAAGAGCATAGCTAAAACACAACCAGAGGGGATAGCAGAATATACACAGCTTTTCCCAATTGCTACACTTCAGGCAATTTCCTGAATGCAGATCTTCATTGGGGATAAGGTAAGTTTCTAGGAGCCATCTATGTTTCCATGGTACAAACAGGGGTTCTGCCACCCTGCACCAGTAGTAGTCTTATGGTTCAGCTGTATTTACACCTGTGGCCTAAGCAAAACCTCTCTTGAGTCTTTCTCCCAATTTTTCTCAAAGAAAGTAACTTATTTTACTACCAGACCTTTGATATTCTGCCTGAGTGTTACAATTCAGTGTGTGCGCATACATGGCACTCATCGTAGTCTTGAGTGTTATGAACAAAAGTTCCCTGCTGCTGACATGCAGTTGTTTCCTCTTTTAGCAGCACTGCATAACAGACTGGAGATGGTAAGATAGTTTTCCAGAAGAATCTAATCTAAAATGATGATCTTGAGGGGGAACAAAAGCTGTAGTCCAGAGCTTGTGATATTAAAGAGTATCACTAATATATTAGTCCTTGTTGGGGGGTTTATTAAATCCTCTTAATACTGAGTTCACGATACTTTCGTTTTGAAGCTATTAGAGTGAACATAAAGGCTGGATTGTCTGACTGCCTTGAGAGCCTTCTGCTGGTGTTTGAGAAGAGCACTCCCTGAAGCTGTTGTATGTCCCTACAGAATCCTGTCCTTCCCAAGAAACCTCATAAACGCCAGGGACACACGCAGGGGACTGGCGGCTGCTTTCCGAATGTGGAGTGAAGTTTCACCCTTCAGCTTCAGAGAAGTGCCACGCCATGTGGAGAGCGACTTGAAAATAGGTAAGGCTGGGTGGGGACACTGTGCGTTAACTCCATCAGGGATTGTAGGGTTTCAGTACATAAACCAGAAGTTTCGAGGCAGGAGATGGTCTGTCTTTGCTGTGTGGATTCAGCAGGGCCACTTGGATAAGGTTTGGGGCATCATTTGCCCTCAGGTAGAGAAGCTGCTTTCAGTTGCTCTGAGGAAAAGTTAGTATCAGAATTAACACTTTCCTGCAGTCAGGAAGCTTTAGGTGTTTGACAAGCATTAAAAATTCTCAGAATCTGTCACTGGGACAGGTTTATCTCTATTCCACAGGTGGGGAAACTGAATATTGAAAGGTGAATGACATATGCAGGGTTGCACAGAGGCAAAGAACAGGTGATAAACTCCAGCTTCTTTATGGCTTCAGTCTCCCTTTTGTTGCTCTTGTTGAAGCACCAGTTTTTCTCTGTTACAGAATCCCAGGCTGGTTTGGGGTCAAGGGGACTTTAAAGCTCATCCAGTTCCAATCCCTACCATGGGCAGGGACCCCTTCCACTGGAGCAGCTTGCTCCAAGCCCCTGTGTCCAACCTGGCCTTGAACACTGCCAGGGATGGGGCAGCCACAGCTTCTCTGGGCACCCTGTGCCAGTGCCTCAGCACCCTCACAGGGAAGAATTTTTAGCTGATACCTAATCTAAATCTAATCTAAGCCCTTCCTTCTGCCCCTGTGTTGCTATCCAGGAGTTACTTCCAAGTTTCTTGGGCCTAGGAATAAGCTAGTGCTGAGGTATTATCTGCTCAGTCTCAACCCCAGATGTAAATTCTTGCTGGATTTATGGTCTGTGTGAAATGATGATTTCCTGTGCAGATGGCAGCAGCACATCCACTGTTGTTTCGCAACGCACTCTTCACTCTCATGTTGTGTGATGCTCTACAAGACATGTGATTTGCCTTTCCAGGGGCCTGTCCTGTTGCCAAGTGTGAGTCCAGGTGGCCTAATCCCAGAGGATGCATGGTGCACTGTGATGCTATCACAATGCTAGCAAAAGGATGGGAAGCAGCTATGGCTCTATGGCTATCTATTTATCTACATGTAAAAGGGGAATGGTTCCACCCTGGGATTGTCATCTTGCTGTCCAACTCCTCTTTAAATGAAAAATAATTCCAAATGATGTTGCAAAAGGAGCTCAATGTTCCTTTTGGAAAACTAGACTCATTTGTGACCACTGGAAACCTACATCTAGGGTCTCACAGGACTGAGTACAGTTTGCATCACACAGCAATGACAATGGCTTGCATTTATTTTTCCCTTTGTGGCTCTGTAGGTTGGAAAACCTACGGGATATCAGCAAGGGATTTTTAGTAAACCACAAGTATACAGATGTGTCCTGCTGGGCTTACCCTGCTAAATATACTAACTCATCTTCTTTCACAGGCTTCTACTCTATCAACCACACAGACTGTCTGGAGTCCCTCATTCACCACTGCTTTGATGGCACAACGGGGGAGCTTGCCCATGCCTTCTTCCCACCCAACGGGGAAATCCACTTTGATGACCACGAATACTGGATATTGGGGAACACCCGCTTCAGCTGGAAAAAAGGTAACACATGTCTTAGAGCACATAATGAATGCCTATAGGATTTAGAGGAGTTCTTGTTCTGGGATTTACCTGATCTGGGAAAGACACAGCAGAAAGGGTTGTGATTTTCTGTAGTTTTGGAAGTTGTCTGTGACTGAACTCCTGGAGGGGACCGTGTCTGGTGGCAGTGCCATTTCTGAGTAGTTCAGTGGACTTAATAGTCATGACATCTGGCTTCTGCTCAGGCAGGCACATCTCTGAGAAAGCCCCATGTTCTGTTACTTCAGCTGGCTGGCATGGCTGTTGCATTGTGGTTCTCCTAGGTCTATAGACATCTTGGAGTCTGTGTCACAGCTTGGTGGGTTATTTTCTTCTTGATTATTTTTTTAAGCAATATCAAAACTAACTCTAAATGAAAAGCAGATGGTCCTGGCTAACCAGCAAATGAAGTTCATACCATACAGCCAACTCAGTTCTTCATTCGAAAGGAAGATATTCTGCTTTTCAACAGAGAGGAGATTTTAGGTGACATAGAGGGACTTCTCCTGTCCTTGTTTGCCAGGTAAGATCTAGGGACAAAGACCTAGGAGAAATGATTTTTTTAAAGCAGGAAATGTCAGTGTCTGTTAAGAAAAGAACTGATTAGATCACATATTAGAAGTACTCAGCTTTGAAACTATGTCCTTCTCCATCAAACTCCTGACGTCTGCTCATTATATCAAGTGGCAATCGGTGTTTGTCAGGGATAATAAAAATCAGGGAGTTTGTCTGGTAACAAACCTATGCCTCAAAGTTACAGTTATCAGGGAATAGTGTATTTCCCTAGGCTGTGTTGCTCTGCAGCAGTTGCTTGACATAAACACAGATCCCTGCAAAACTTGATTCTTAGGCAAGTTTTACTAAGATTATAAAATCAGAATCCTCTTTCTTGTGGCAATGTAACTCCATTCATTTTACATAGAGATGGTCATGCAGCTGATTCACTTACAATTCAGTTGCCTCTGTGAAACAGTAACAATGCTCCTGACTTCAGAAGGTCAGTGTGTGAGACCTTGCTACTTGTTTACAATGACTGCTTCTCTTTCCAAACTGAATTAGGCACTTTCATTGGCATAAAGGAGGATGGGAACAAAGCAGAACAAAATCATTGCTCTTCTAAGTCATGTCAGAGAGATTTAGCAGAAGTGTTTAAGAGCCCTCAAAAATCCACCCACTGGGGATTCCTATTTAATGCACTGACATTTTACATGTGCAAGCTGCCCCTTGTAGGTGATTTCTTTCCATAAGCAGTTTAACATCGGAATCATGTGAGATTCTCATGGCCTGTAATTGTGCAAGATACCAAGCCAGACGTCAGCAATAGCACCTCTTGTGAGTCATCCTTCAGTTAAGAGCCCTCTCTGCTGGAAACAGGCTTCAAGCTGCTACTTCGAAACTTGAGTTTGATCTACAAGCTATGGGGCATACAGAAGTCAATTGGAGGCTCCTTTGGACTGGAATATTATAGCTAAGAATCTCATTCCCTAACAGCCGCTTCCAGTTACAGCAAAGTTAGCAGAAAGCTGACAAGAGTTAAGTGTTACACAGGCCACTTGCTTTCATATCAGACATTGCTCGTTTGGAGCAGTTTTCCTGTAGTCTGGCAGTGCTGCTTTTTGTCCTGCTGTTTGAAATGAGAAGCATGTGGAAGTAACTGGCTCATCTGCTTGCACCCAAACAGCTACAGAGATGATGAAACTTGGGTGACCTTTGATAAGACTGTATGGTTCTAGTCTAAAATACTTTCTCTGGTTCTACAGCAGGACTGGCAATTGTACTTCACCACACACTGACAGCTGGTTTTCCATGTCTCTTCCAGGTGTTTGGCTTACGGATCTGGTGCATGTAGCAGCACATGAAATAGGACATGCCTTGGGTCTCATGCACTCCCTGAATCCCAATGCCCTCATGCACATCAACGCCACGCTGACTGGGAAAAAGACCATCTCTCAGGATGAAGTTTGGGGAATTCACAGGCTTTACGGTAAGCAAAGCAGCATTTTGCTCTGGGCTGTGCTGTGTAAAGGTTTGTCTGATGTCAGCTGCATCCTGTGAAGCTCTCATGTTGTTGGACCCTCAGCATTTGGCAGGACTAGGCCTTAACCCAGTAAGCAGGAATGGTCCTACTTCTTTTTATGCAAAGCTAAAAGGGGGTGTAGTGTTGTTTCCAGCACTGCTCACTCCAGATGTGATGGACAGGAGGTTTCAGTCCACTCTGTGTTCTGTTTTTGGTTGGACTTAGATTAATACAAGATGATAAAACTTTCTGCAAACCAAACTGGCTGTGGCCAAGATTCTCTCAAGCTATGATGTATTTGCCTGTTACTCTTCAACCATTACCTAGTGTAGGATGTAGAAATGGATACTCTTGAACCACTGATGCTACTGCTCTATATTGAGACTGCTGTGCATACCATAATGGCACCCTGCTTTATCTAGTTATTGTATTCATTATTGTACTCCTTTCCTGTCCCAGCTCTACTATTTCCCTTGAACAATCTGATTTAGGTGAAATGCCCATTTGTTTCTCAGAAGGAAGAGTCTACCCTAGTCCCTCCAATGCCCTGTCTCCTGCTGTTTCAGGATGTAAAGACAGATTATTTATGTGCCCATCATGGGCACAAAAAGGATTCTGTGAGAAGCGCAGGAAGTTGATGAAAAAGCACTGTCCATCTACTTGTGACTTCTGCTATGGTATGGCACTTGTTTTCTGCTGTTCTTGGTGGGGCTTGCACAGAGGGAGAAGGTAGAAGTTAAGTGGTGTCTGCTGCAGGGATAGGCAGGATCTTAATTCCACACGAGTTCAGAGCGCATCTGGGCAATTCAGCTTCAGATAATACCTACACACCTTAAGATGGAGCATGTAACTAGTACTGCTTTCTCCAGGACAGAGGTATTATTTTAGACCAGATTAATGCTAAAGATGCAGTCATATAATTACAAAGCCTTATATTCCAGGGAACTGTTCATACACTGTTCATACTCTGCCATATATATGAAATGGGCAAGTTGATTTTTATCTACCTCATGCCACAAAACTGTTATCTTTGCACATGAGTATCTTACATGTCTGCCCAAGAACTGCTCAGTAGGAATTATATAAATATATATATTTATAAATTGATACATTTACGGTTCCTTAGGTAATAACATAACTCTGTGTTTTGGAATGCCAGGAGCTCATCCTGGAGATCTGCTGACTTTTATCATTTCTTTCTCTCATCTCTGGTGGACAGAATTCCCATTTCCAACAGTCCCCCCAACTCTGCCCCCACCAAGGACAAAAACCAAGACTGTTTCTGAAGGCAGGAATGTCACTTTCCGTTGTGGACAGAAGATCATTCATAAGAAAGGCAAAGTTTAGTAAGTACTCTGTTATTTCCTCTAGTCCTTTAGGAAGCTTTACAGTTTACATACCAAAAATGATGAGGAATGATAGCAAAACCATGTAAATAAGAACACAGTTTATCTTCTGGAGCATGGCACTGTCCCATCTGATACCAGAGTAGAGGCTCACTGTGAGAAGGGAGCTTGCAGATACCATCACAACATTGCAAAGCATTGAGTCTGAAAGCAGAGTTGGGTTTGAAAAGGATAAAATCCAATTTAGCTATAGCACAAAGGTAATACTTAAAATCAGTTCAAATTCCCTGGCTTGTATTTTGTAAGTCTTACCTTTACCCTTTCAAGTTAATAGTTTGTTAGCTGTTACTGATGAACAAGTGTGTTATTTGTGGATGTATGTAAAATTGAGTGTCCATGGGTTACTTTAGCCTGAGGATCCAAATTCCCATTAAGGTTCAGTAAGAAAGATTCAAGCTCCTGAATTACTCAGTTTAGTGCCCTGTTGTAATTTGACCTTGTTTTGTCCCATCTTTGCTGTATACTTAATTCAGCAAAACATACTATGAGAAGAACCACTCCCACATATTAACTGGTAGAATGCATTCTGGAGTTTAATTTATATTCTTTTCCTTACAACAGCTGGTATAAAGATAAGGAGCTTCTGGAATACTCATATCCAGGTTACTTATCCTTAAATGAAGATCACATGAGCATCATTGCAAATGCAATTAATGAAGGAACTTACACTTGTATAGTAAAGAAAAAAGAAAGAATCTTGACTACTTATTCCTGGAGGATCAGACTGAAGCATTAACAGAGGACTGAGAGCTTCAATTCTGCTTGTTCTGTTTCAAATTCAGAACGTTTCTTTGGCATTTTATACTTAATCTCCAGTTGTGCAATTGAAATTCTACATCAGCTGCTTCCACACCTTGGGCAAAAGAGACTCTGAGACTTGATTACTGGAATGTAAAACTTCCAAATGATCTTTAATGATAAAGAATTTATCAAGTATGTGCTGTACAGAGAATTAAAAGACTTGTTTTTTATGAGGGGTCAGATTTTGCAGTTAAACAGTGTGGAACTCCACAGACTGCTGGAAAACAGGAGTGTCCCTTCATCAAAGGAACAGACAGCTGGATTGCTGGCCCAGCTGCTGCAGTGGAGACAGAGGTACTGTGGAAGGAAAACAGCCAGTTATACTCTGTGTTTTGCTGACCTTTGTTTTTATATCCTGGTACATAGCAATAGCAATAGCTATGAGAACTTGAGAAAAGTGAAAGATCCAATATTACCTTTTAAATTTGTGACCAAACCCTTTTTAATGATGCCATTCCACATATTGACATGCTTAGTTCCAGTATCCACAGAACACCTTTTGTTCCTCCACCCACTTTCCTGTGGTTTGTATTTATTACTCATGTAATCTCATCCTTGAGGCTGTTTACCTCTGTCAGCAGCTCTAACATATCCTTCAGCTGTCTGATCAATATGCCTCTTGCCACCTTCAACAGAGATGAGGTAATTTCCATAAGCAATTTCCATCACTATCCTCCCCCAGTCACCAAACTATGAACTAAAAGTGCCACATCCAACAGGAAAGTCAGTTAGTATTGGCTGGCAACACCCAGTGCACTCCAATGGCCACAGTGATGGAGCATTCCCTCACAGTAAGGAATCCCTGACAGTCATGATATTTAAGCAGGATTAAAGCACCTGCATTGCTCTTTCCTTAGGTTCAGCCTTTTCCCTGACTGCAGCAATGCCAAGGAAGCTAGGAAGGAAATAAATAACTTCACAGAGTGCAAGAAAGATGCACAGCCTGAAACATGAAATATACACACTCTAATTCTCTAGTGCTTAGCCCAGCCTATGGTTCTCTTTTCCTGTACTCTGGGAGATGTTGCAGTAACACCCTGCTTCATAGTAGGTGTTACTGATCTCCACCCTAAGAGGAAATCTTACCAAAATCATGCACATTTCAGTTAACAGACCAGCAATAAACTGGTTTTCCTTCAGCACCAGACAACCAGTTGGGCCTAAAGAGAAAACAGTTCTGCATTCCTCCACAGAAAAACCCCAAACCAAACAAATCCAACTAGTTCCAAAATTTACCACAGTTTTAGTACATCCAAATTCCAGTTGCAAGGCCTTTACCCAGGAAAAACCTCTTAAATTATAAACATTCTATCAGTTTCAGTACATTTTAAGTTAATCCTTTTATTGGATTGGTGCCTAGCTCTGATTGCACAAATACCTCAGTATTTTCCAAACCTTCCTGTTCCCAGAAAAGAACAGCAGCATTGTAAATCAGAGACTCAAAAAATGATGTGATAGTCCAATGTGATTCCCCAGGAGAAAGGACCGGGATATGGCATTATACAGTCAGTAAAGCTGAGCTCTTCTTTTTATGAAAAAGGGGTGTATTTAAAAGAACTTCCTATAGAAAATAAAGTTTTGAAGTCTCCATATGAAATCTTGTTGATTTACAAAACAACAGCGTACTCCTTTTGCACCAGCACTACTGTAAATACATGTATACAGCACCACAAACCACAGTCAGCTCAGCAGAGCACCAGAAATACTGCCAGGGAGAAGTATCAAAAGTCTAACAGGAAAGAAACCTCAGGAATGGAATGGAGTTTTTGTCCTGAACTATATTCAGACACCTCCAATTTACTAACACCAAACATAGTAGGAAAGGGTTGTTTGCCCAGGCTGACAATATGCTGTAATAGTGTCAGCACAGATAAGTTTACATTGCTGCATGTGAAGAAATAAAATCCTTCCCACTGTTAAACAATTAAAAATGTATTTTAATTCTACAAATTTACAAGGAAAAACAAACAAAAACCCAACAAAATAAACCCAATCAAACTTAAAAATAAACCAGAGACTGTTCCAGGATTGAACTTCAAGTTTTGCTTTGTCAAATTTTGTAATGGATCCTTGGCTTTTCAGGTTAATTCCAGTCCTCTAATGGAATGCAGCAGTCATATTCCACACCCAGCAAGAGCCTTTGCATCTGTGATGACACTTGACTTTTCCCCTGTGAAAAACATCTAGTCTCCCTGATGTGAAGAACAGAACTGGGGCACTCAGAAATCCACTCACATGAATGGTTCTTTCCTTTGTTTTTTCATCCTCTTTTCACACTGAGTTTAAAACTTGAGGCTGAAGCCAGGTCCTGCAGCAGATGCTCCTTGAGTGGTAGTGGTCAGGTGAAAACCTGTGTCTTTCAGATCATCATCACCCTGCAAAAACCAAGCACAATTCATTTATCAGTAAATGTCTGTTGCTTTTTGAACCCCCAAATCTAAACAATGACAATAAAACCCATCAAAGTATCTTTAGGAGATGAGAAATGTTTGAATCTGGGGCATCACAGCCCAGTGCAGCTCATGTGAACTGTTCCTAAAGCAGCATTTGGACATGTCCAAGGACATCACAAGTCCAACCCAAACCTTCTGTGATTCTAAGTCAATGTCAGCTGCTGTTCTCACCAACTGACTGTATCCAAGGCCTCCCTCAGGTGGCCGAGGGCTGGTGCCACGTTTCACTCTTTGCTGTTCACTTTTTGCTGGCCAGGTGGGAAACATGGAAGGGTCAATGGGAAGCGGAGTCTCCCGGAAATACTCGTGCTTCAGTCCATCCTCAGCAGTAATTCTTCGTGCTGGGTAGTAGGTCAAAAAGCTGAGAAGAAATTAGGAAGACAATCAGACAGGGAAGAAGACTACTGAAACACAGTTTAACTTAACTGGACACCCTGGGGTTGAGTATTTTAAACCACCTGCAATTCCAGAACATGTTTTACTCTACTGTTCATTCCACACAGCAATATGTTTTACACTTCTATGTTTCTGCAAGTTCCAGACCCACATCAATACTATTTTCTTATCCAAAATAATGAAGGCAGACATAGCCCTCTCATAACTAAAGCAGTTAAGAAGTAGATGACACCGCTGTGATGTCTATCTGTCTTTGTTAAGAAGCCAATATATTATTCACAACTCAGTCCAAAACCTGGAGCAGCGCTAGTCTTAAAAGTGGGGAGAGTGAAAAAGCTCTTATTTTTTTAATAAAGTTCTAAGATCTGAAACAATCATTTACTTCAAATCATGAAACTTAAAGGGAATATTAGGGGAGAATAAAAATCTCTCAAGCCACTGTCAACTTTGTAAAGAAAAACTGAAACGCAATCAGAATGCACCAGTAGAGTTAGATGAAAGAACTGCCGGAACGTCAGATGTGATGGAACTCATGAACTTGTGAAAATGCAGGAAAAAAACCCTATTTTTTAGGGGTCTTTTTAGGATTTGCTGTTTCTTAATTCTATTAAAGAATTCTATTACAGAATTAGGAAATTCTGTTAAATTTCTGAATGTACTGGGTTTTTTTCCTCTTTTTCAAATTGTAATTGGAAATTGTAACAATTGTTTAAACAACTGAATTGTTTTAACAAGATCCATAAGAGCAGACTCACCATGTAATTAAACATGACATGAATGAACTAAAACTACTACTAAAACATTTTTCTGTTCTTCTAGGATATAGATGTGCAAAAATAATCTTGGACTGAGATTTAACAGCAGGTGTTAAGAGCATGGTACACTGAATAAAGCTGCTGTGAGAGAGAGCGAGGAATAGCATTGCAAGGGATGTCTCAGACAAACTTTGGCAGCATCAGCATGTTTTGACAAGGTCAGATGCACTGAAATACCATGTCTCACTA
The DNA here is from genome assembly GCA_002631895.1 of Agapornis roseicollis. Lineage (NCBI taxonomy): Eukaryota > Metazoa > Chordata > Aves > Psittaciformes > Psittacidae > Agapornis > Agapornis roseicollis. The sequence goes on along the minus strand of NDXB01011647.1, from coordinate 161,366 downwards.
TGAATCATTCTCTATCACTGTCATAGTATGTGAGTAGAATTCACAGTGATGCAATGAAGCACTTACTTGTTCATTAGATCAAACCCCTGATCAGACAGGAGGGCTCCAAATCTCTTGCGCAGGTTGTTGTAGGGATACTCAGTGAATGTCATCTTCTTGACTGCTGGCAGCTCATTGTAACCAGGCCAGATTTTTTCACTTGGCGTACCCAGATCCTGCAAAGTAAAACACCTCTTTAATAAGATCATTCTAGAGGGGAACTCTTCTACTTACTCATTATGTAGTTATAGGAGTTGGTTACATATTCTGAGAAAACAGAGCAAACCGAAAACCATGATCATACTCTGCATATTGTAAAACAAGAATCAGAGTAATGAGTCTGTCATTAAGGTTGAATCTAAAGAGAGCAACAAGCACTTTTTATATCTTACTACTCTCATGTACCTGTCTCTAACCCAGTCAGTCAGAACCCACTGGTGTTAAAAACCTTACCTTAAAAACTTTGTTAATCTGGTCGATCTCTGACTTCCCTGGAAACAGGGGTTTCTGTGTTAACAGCTCTCCAAATATACACCCCACCGACCACATGTCTATCGCTGTTGAATACTCCTGAAAAGAAGGGATATCTGACATTCCAGTACCCAAGGCATAGATCTCTGTATTTGAAAGTTAAAATTACTGTGAATTGTGAGTAATACCCATGTACACAAACACTTCAGGATGAAACATAAATCTCCACAATGCTGCCTTTCTTTTTCACTCACACACAGCCATCACAACTAACAAAACACTCTAACTTGCACTCTCTTGCAGAGATCTTTAGCCTTTATTTTGCCACAGGAGCAATCTCAGGTTATGGGAAAAGCCTGGTCCCCATGGTACGTTTCTTAAATGTAACAATTTCTATTAAAATCATCATTGTAGGACAGCACAGGGCAGTATTTTTTCCTGGAATGGTGTCTGTCACTGAAGCCCCATAGATTTCATCTGGATTTCCGTTATAAAATAGGTAATCAGTAGGGAACATTGACAGACTGTTGTTACCTTGTTCTGCTCTCTAGTGTCAGTTTATACACTAGCATTAAAAATACATACAAATCCAGCTGCCCAAGGTGCCAGGGACAGTTTGCACCAGTCCAGTACCACCACATCAGCACTCTAACAGAGGAAACTGTATCTGTCACCCACCCACCTTCTGCCTGTGAAAGATGGAAGCTTTTTAACTGTGTTATTAGGAAAAATAATACTGAAGATTCAGAATTTCCACCTCTATATCAATTTAAAGCATTGAGCATACTTATACTTTGTTCATAAATTACACTGTCTGAAGTGTCATTCCTTTAGCAGCCAGAGGAACAAGGAGAAACATACCTTTGCTCCAAGCAACAACTCCGGAGCCCTATACCAAAGTGTCACAACCACTGGTGTGTAGGGCTTCAGTGGAGATCCATATTCTCGGGCTAGTCCAAAATCTCCAACCTAAATGAAAACTGGTGATCAGTAACATTTCCAACATTCCAGTGCCAGCTTGTGCTGGCCGTGTTGGCTCTTGCAGAGCTTCCAGCCTCCAGAAACAGCCACATAGAATCTGCTGTTTCTTATGGCCCTTCCTTGTCTTTTTCCACTGCTGGGGAAAACACATTTTTCCCTGCCTGGGGCCAAGTAAAAGCTCCTGTTATTGATCATCTCAACAGAAAGCTTGTATGGGAGGGTGAAAACAAAGCCAAAACCAACAACAGATGCTGACTTCAACTTTGCAAGCAAGGGAAAAATTCGAAGTCCAGTTTTCCTGAGAAAGGGAAAGGCTTAACAGCAGCTGCAAGATGTAAATAATGGCAATATACAATCAGCATCTAGAATTCAGATGTAAAAATGGAAATGTTATGTCCTGATCTTAGTACTGCTTTTCTCTTAGATTTTTGTGAGTCAGTGAAGGTTTAGAATCTCCATCTCCACCTGTAACTGCATAATTCAGCACTACTATAGAGACTTAGATTCTTTTTTAGCCTTACAATCTCTCAAGCTCAAAAGAGCAACCCCCATTCAAACACTGTGATGCTGATACAGAAAAAGTAAACGACATTGTCACACACGCTGCATCATCAAGAAGAGACACTATAGATCTTTATAGATCACACTATAGAGTTCAGTATTCACTAGGCCATGCTTATTGGTCACATCCCAGCATAGATCTTGCTGCTGCAGCAAAGCAGTCTCCTCAGTAGTGAAGTTCACTTCTTCACAACTGTATGTTTTACGCCTCAAACCTCCTACAGATTAACACAAAACATCCTGCCCAGCTCCTGACTTCGCTCTAATGCAGTGTAATTCTGCATCAGTAATTCTTACTTTTAAAATGCCTGAATGACTGAGCAACAGGTTGGAAGTTTTCAGGTCCCGGTGAAGTATCCAGTTGTCGTGCAGATGCTTGACTCCTCGCAGCAACTGAATCATCAGGGTTTTCACTTCACCTGAAATGGTGAAACGAAGCCAAATGCATTTAAAAGCAGCACAGTGTAAACTGCGCCATAAAAATATGTCACCGACCAAGAGCAGTTAAACCCAGAGAGCTGCCAATAAAGCAGAATTCATCTGGATAACTGGAATGCTCCAAACAATGCTCAGAAATCAGTGCCTCAAAAATGCAGGAAGTGGCCAAGGTTAAACCCCAGTGTTCTTTTCCAGTTTAGCACAGGGGAAACTCCCTTGATCTCACATCTGAACCTCCACCCTAAGCAAACTGGATTCATCAGCCAAATGTCACTATGAGTATCAGCACTCCCCACCTACAACCCTATCTTGCGTTGGTAAAAATCAGACTGAACAGAGAAAAAGCAACAAAAATCTCTGTTCCAAAGAGCACTCAATAGGACATTCCAAGGCAATACACGTCACTGTACAATGCTAGTTCACTGATGTCAGTACAGCCCAGGGACACTGAGGTTTGTGTTGGCCAGTTTGCCAGTTCTGAGAATTATAGGAGACTATGGCAAGCAGTACCTGGTAGGAATGGTTGCTTCATGGTTTCCATCAGACTCTTGAGATCGTGCTCTACGTAGTTCATTACAATGTAGATTTTATCCATATTGCTGCCTACGACAATTTCCTGTAACACAGAAACAAATGATCAAAACAAGCACACAGGATTTTAAAGCATGCAAAAATGAGGTTTAGAGATTTACTGGCAGGAGGATAAATGGAGCTGCCATTGCTGAAATCCAGAGAAAAATCAACAAAAACCCAACTCAGTTTTGCTAAAACTCAGTTTAAGTAGAGTCATGTCTATATGGTTTTATGGACAGTACACAGTTGTTTACAGAAACAAGCACTGCTATGGATGCCACCTTTTTTATAAGGCATTTTAAAAGCCAAGAACAAAACTACTTTCGAAACAGAAGATTTGAGCCTTACTCTGACAGTGACAATATTTAGATGCTGTGCTTTCAGAATAGTGTTTATTTCTCTCAGAGAAGTAATGGGGAAGCCTTCCTTCTCCTTTTCCATCTTCAGTCGCTTCAGAGCCACAATCTCATCTACAAAGGAAACAGAATTAACTGCAGATCTTCCATCACACAGCTAATAAAATACACATTATAAGGTACAACAGTGCTCTGTCACTTAAACTCGAGTGAAAACTATTAAGACATAATGTTGAACCAAGAAGCAGAGTCAGTCTCACATTAGCAAAGTAAAAGCAAAAAAAAAAACCCCACAACACAACCACCAGAAGATTGACAAGTTTAAAGACTAAAATCCAAACCAACAATACAACCAATGCATTTTAGTGTATTCCAATATAATTCACCAGGAGAGGAACCAAAAGTGTATCTCTAAACTCCTCACCATCGTTGGGAAGGACAGAGCAGACAGAAATGCCTCAAATGCAGTTTATCTCTGTTTAAAGACCCAACTTAAAAGGTGCTACTCAAAACATTACTGAAGTGCATTATTTAAATACATCTGCTTTTTGCATGATATTATGGAGAACAATGCTTGTGTTAGTCTTGGAGCAGACCTCAAGTCAGAAAGGGAAAAGAAAAACAAGCTCATGGTAGTTGTCCAGTAAAGAAGTAAACCCAGAGAAACCACAATGCCAGCTGTGTGCTTCTACTCCCCAGAAGAAACCAAATGGTCCTGTTATTCTAAGACAAACAGAACCACCAAGGCATCCAGAAAACTGAAAAGAATGAAACTGAAATTTCTTTCTACAATAAACCACTGCAGTGTATCCTCACCACTTTCATGACTTCTCTAACCCATAGCTGTGCTCACAGTGACTCCTGGTGGAATACTTAGAGCAAATTATGAAAGATTCCAACCAGGTGACTATCTAGAGCAGATCCCAATCCAGAAATATCTGCCTTTGGAGCCAGAAAGTGTCCTACACCACACTGGGCAACACAGAGATCACTTCTGAACTCAAACAGCTGCTAGTGAAGCCTGCATGTCAAAGTCCACATCCTATTAAGAAGCCTAGATTATTCCTGATAAAAAAGAAAGTCTTACAGACATATTTTATTCATCAGTGAAAAATGCAGAACTAACTTGCAGACCTAAATACCATGAAAACAACAACTGGAGACCGCTTGTACTAACCAGTCTTCTTGTCTTTTGCTCTGTACACCACACCATAAGTTCCTTCTTCGATCCTGTTCAAACACTGAAATTCCTCCACGCTACGACATCCCTGAAAACAGATGGACACCAGTTACTCCTCCAGCATCTGCCTGGGTGGTTTAAGACAACATACAGTAAACTTCAACACCTTCACAGGAATAGTTAACATTTACCAAGATAACCCAACAATGTGGCTATGCTGCATGAAAAAGGTGTCTGTGAGGTTAATTTTTGCTTGTCTTAAGTAATGCCTTTAATATCTTAAGGAATCCCAGACAGAGTCTGTGTTTTAGTACATTAATGAGATCATTTCATTAACTCATCACTCATTCCCTTTTTTGCAGAGACTGAACTGCCACAATGGCAAAGGCAGCAGCTCGGCACCTCAGCCTGACACCTTTCACACAATTGAATTAATAAAAACATGCTTTCTCTTCCTATTTCTACACTTGTTACCTACAAAAACAACCCCATCGGTTTATTTTCACATTAACAGAACCTCTCTCTCTCACAAGTATCTATTTTCAGACAGCACTACCAAGATACCAGAGTATCAAATGTAGTATCACATTCTTAGCAATCTTAGCAATATCTAAGAGAGTAATCACACTTTTACCTTGTCAGAAAGGGCAATATTTCACAGAAATGTGTATTTTGTGATGTTCAATCACTAAGGCATATTGTTCCCATAAACTATCCCAGGCACAAAGGTGTTTATGCTGTTAAAACAGCTAGAGAAATCCATTTGCTTATGGTATTTTCAAGCATCCTTTAAGTGATTCTCTACCTGAAGTGCAGGAAGATACTTGGGCAGCTCTTGTTTCAGTTCAATGGGGGAGGAAGCTGGTGAGTCAGGAACATAGTCTCCTTCTGTCATTGCATTGGACTGGGGGGTTCCCTCCCCTACTTCTTCTTCTTCGACTTCACTTCCTGCTGAATCTCGGTCAAATCTCGACTCTGTAACTTTAAAGGTCAGAATCAGTTCTGGAAAGAGGAAGCCCTTGGGACAATTAAGCTCAGCCTTGGACAATTAAAGGTAGTAAAACTCTGATTACAAGGTACAGGTGTGCAACTTATGCAACTTAAGCTCCTGTAATAATAAAGATCAGTAAGAAGCCAAATTTCTCCTCTTTGCAGAGATGATGCTTTTAAGAACTCATTTACAATCATGTACACACAACTTCCAGTGTTAAATACACCAGTTAGAAGAATAAATCTTTGCACTAACAGAATGAAAGCGAAAACTGACCCAGCATCTCTCATTCTGATTGCAAAGCGATTTTGATGAGAGGACAGGACAAGAGACCCAAATGAAAAAGAAGAAAGCCTCAGTCCATTAGACTAAGAACTGATTTCCTCCTAACACAGACCTCAGAACAGACTGCAAGGAATTTCTGATTCTGCTTTGGAATGATGGCAAAACTGCAACAAGAAATAAATTCAAAGTATTTTTCAATACTTGTAGAAAGATTTCTATGGCTGCAAAAACTCAGCCCAACCCATCTTTAATTATTCAGTATTTGCATTGTACCAACTGGGATGTGGTTTCCATTCTCCCGTTCCTCCTCTTCACTCATTTCTTCTTCGCTCACCTCTTCTACAAAACATAAACAAGTTCAAATGAACAAACTCAATACTTTGAGTGTCCTTGTAAGGCAGATCACTACTGAAAAGCTTTTATAGCTCACCAGGCCTTCACCTTCTTCACTATCTAGTTAGTGGCCTTATAGTTCTGTTTCCCTTAAATGCTTCTTCCCCTAACTCAAGAAAACTGCACCTTTCAGCTTCCAACAGGGAATACAATTCTTGCCAATTATCTGGGAATCTGGGGGGAGGGCAGGTGAATAAATAAAGTTAGGAAACTGATGAGTATTTGCTTATGAACTGTAACTGATTTTAAAGAAAAATACCAGCCATTAGAGCACAATTCTGTGCCTTTACTAATCAATTTCAAGAATGGCTGTAAATAGACTTTGTTATGAACCTTTTACATTCATTTACTGGTACTGGCAAGAAAACAAAAACAAAGTGAAATTTGCAACAGAAAATAAATCAAAATGACAAGAGACGTTTGCATTTCACCAACCCCCAAATAAATGCAGACTTGTTCTCTATAGAACAATGGTTATGTTATACAATTACTTATACTATAGCTTAACACCATTGAGGAAGACAAGAATGGCTTTCAGTTCTCTAATCAAATAATTGGTATCACCACTATATAAAAGGATAGAATATTACTTCTACTTGTTTTTCTTTTTAGTTATCTTGACCTGTGAGGTCTCAGCCTATCCTAAACTAGGAGAGAAGGAAAAGGTTCAAATAAAACAATACGGCAGAGAAACAAAATCATAACACACCATTCTAGGACCTGTTTCATGTTAACTCACCAGCTGACTGCTCAGACACTTCCTCAGAATTGCTTCCTGTTTCCTCTTCCTCCTCCTCTTCTTCTCCCTCTTCCTCAGAGCCTTCACTGCTAGACTCTTCCTCCTCTTCTTCCGAGCCTGATCCAGATTCTGTTCAGGAATGATGAAACACATAACTAAGGAGGCACACACTCTAGCACAGAGCTTCTTCACCAGACAACGGTACAATTAATTACATCTACTAAGTTGTATTTCATCACCTGATGAAGACTCAGCTGAGCTGGTTTTTCTCTCACTGTCACTGATGTCTTGCAAGTCTGAAAGAGGATCTCTCTCTTCCGGTTTCTCTTCTTTTACTGCTGAGAGCACAAAAATTAAGAATAGGGTGTAGACTGAGAATCGCTTCTACTGCCAAGACCCTGAACACCCAGATAACTGCTTTACTTTCTGTGGTGCTGAAGGTGCTGCGTTGGACATACAGAGTGCAAAAAAGGTTCCACACTGCTCAGAAGACAAACAGCTTTTATGAATTGCAGCAGAGCAGAACCAACAGCCAAAACTGTGAAATATTGCCCTTTGGGGATTTTACATAGGATATATGCCAAAGCTCCAATGAGACTGAGTAAAAAATAAAAAGTAAATTAAAAAGTAATATGGTAACAAGTATCACCACAACACAGTCTCACTAATGTGTGTACACAGAGCCCTTCTACCAGTGCTTACTACTCTAACGCGGTCCCTCTTAATCACCATGAAATAGCACATGTGAATAATTTGACTGATTAGACAGCAGCTTCCAAGGACTTGCTGCCTCTGCCTCCACCTGGAACTGCAGCTTATTACAATCTGCAATCAGCTGCACTGAAACAGTTACACTTAGTTTTGCAGCTACACACATTAAGAGGGCAGACATGGAGCTTTTCCTCTTTAACCAAAGTCACTTTACTGTCAATTGTGCAAGTTCTCTACTCAGTCAGGACCTCCGAGGCATGGGAAGGACCATTTTCTGGCTTGGAAAACAAAATTCACCATCTCAGCAGAATAGTGCCTTAAACATTTATTGTGTTTTACAAGATGACAATATCAGTGATCCTTAAACTCTATTGATCCCAGTAAGGTAACTTTTTTAGGTAGCTTAGTTCCTAACAGCAACCCAACTGGAGCTGTGTAAATCCCTTTCACCTTCAAGGGAATCCAACTACAACATTTAGAAACTCAAGTCAGCCGCTTCTTTCATCACTGAAAAAAGTAACTCACTTTGAAACTTTTTACACTACTACTTCTGTTACTTAAGGAAGGATTCATTCCATTTATCACCTGCATATTTACCTGCAAACCCAGCATTGCTTTAGAAGACAGCACGTGTTTACGAGTAGTCCAGTTTTGCCACCAATGCAGTGGACAACACTTTCAGCAGAGTACCAGGGATGTGTGCTTACTACTAGAGATTAAACACTACACCTCCTAGCCCCCAGGCAAAGACATCATAAAGTGGCAAATGCTACCTGGTTTCCTGCTATCTCCTTGCTCAAGCTTGTCTCTCTGCTGTCGTAATGGGCTGCGACTCCAGGGTCTCATTTTTACTTTGTCTCCATATTCTTCCCTCACTGTTCTATGGTGTGCAGAAACTAGTGAAAACAAAACCGGAAGAAATTGTTACATCTCCCTGCCCTAAGCAGAATGTTTCTGTCTGCCACAACCTCCTGCTTTGCACCCTTTAGGTTCTTCCTTACAACTAAAGGGTAATGGAGAGGTGTGGAAGTGAAGCCTAACTAGATCTAGCAGAGTAAAGAACTCTGATTTACCTCATGCATAAAAAAAATGGATTTGTACTACTTAGAGAAAGGTGCTACCATACTTGGGAAACAGAAGCAAGATGCCCTACATATCACACAGTAAACACCCTGACACTAAGCCATCAGTGACAAAGAGAAAAGTGAACAGACCAGGAAAATGCATAGAAGAATAAAACCAGGTTTAGAAGGAGCTGACAGAACATTTAGAGCCATAAAAGTAACTAAAATGAAAGGCCAGGTAGATTGAGCAGTATCAGTGCAAATACTAAGCACAAAGAGCTGTTTGGTATGAGCTGAATGAGAAATAGCAGCAATAATATGGCTTCTTCTGGTCCAACTTGAACAGTCTCTGTCAGTTGATCACAGGAATGGGCACTGATTTTTACCTCTGAAAGCTGGCACAGAGATCCTTTAACCAGAAAGTATCTGAACTCAGACGGCAAGTATCCTCTGTGCTATGCAAAGTGAGGCTCGTGCATAGAAGTGGATTTAAATTGCTCAGTTATCAGATCTTTCCCACTTGACTCCCACTGCAGCCATTTTCATGGTTGGAGTACTTACACAATATCTCTCTCTCCCTTTGCAATTTATTTCCCCAAATCCTTAAAACACTTACTTTTGAGACTTCAGTCTCTGTCAGATTGGGTTAGACTCAGCCAAAGAGTTCAGAAGCAACTGGGATTATGATGGATATACACACACATGCACACACACAGAGACAATGTCAATTAAAGCTTGTTTCTATAGGAAACCAGGCCAAAAAAGTGGCAAAGACTCACTTACTGATCATTACGTTGTCATATTTAAGGCATGTGATATTGTACAATTTAATAGATTGGGATTTTTCCCCTCCAACACAGAAGGTCCCCCCCACTTCAATATTCTTTCTTTACTCTGGCACTCACCTAAGTAAAAGATGTTTCTACACCTGCATTCCCCACCGTATCAGCAGATATTAAGCCCAAACAACATTAATACAGACACTTACCTTCTCTCCTGGCTTCCCGTTCCTTACGTCTCTCTTCAGCTCGTCTTTCCCGTTCCTTTTGCTCCCTTTGTTCCTTCTGCTGCTCTCGGATTTTTCTCTCTCGTTCCCTCTCAAGTTGCTCCAGACGATCTCTAGAACATAATTATCTGCTGTTATGCTACAGGTCACTAAAAACTCAGCTTATGAAGGAAAACTTTCTTGCTATAAGAAACTAAAGGGCCATCCGATTTCATCAGCTATACCACTGACTGCGTATCAGTCAAAATGACACACAGCTTCTCAGCTGATGCTTTAAACACAGCATTTCAAAGACAAAGTCCATGAACTCTAACACAAAAGCACCTTCCCAGGGTTTACACAGAACTTCAGCAAGTTCTGCTAATAAATCCCCTGGTTCACACTTTTTTCATTATAGTAGAACACTGGCAATGAATTCACCTACAAATTCACCACTGGCAATGAATTCACCTGTTGTAATGAAGCCACTTACAAAAGTCATTAAAGCCAAGAACACATCATCATGAAGAACACATTCAAAGAACATGGCACTGGCACCAGAGCTTACAAGCTTTTGCTCTGAACTTGTCATTTCAGAACAAGGAAAGGTTAGAGACAGATTAAGAGAAGGAAGCTGTTCATCTCTGCTGCTTTGTCACAGGGCAGGGAGGGATGGATGTACCTCTCCCTCCTGGAATGCTCCCTTGCCATTTCTCTCCGTTTCTGTCTTTCCCATTCACGACGGGCTTTATCCTGCTCTTCTCTATGTCTCTTCCTACGCTCATGTTCCCGTTCTTTCTCTTTCACTCTGGCATGTTTCCCTAAACAAACAAAAACGAATTTTGGAGTGTTACTATTCAAAATATTAAGTGCTCCTACTTTTAGAAAGCAAAGCTAGAAAGATGAAGCTCACGGTAAGCTACCGTCATGTTCTCTGCTATTTTCTTAATAGAAAAAACCTGATCTGAAAGGGTGTTGGAAAAATTAAAGACTGGAAGATCTTGCACAAATACTGACATTCAAATAGCAAAAGGCTGTTAATAACAGGAATGCAACAGGGATGTTCCCAGAAAGAGTGTTTTCTCTGTTATAGTCAGGTAGAACTCACTCACTCAGTGAAGCCAGGAAAGAAGTTTAACAGATTTCAAAGAGTAAAAGTAGACTCAATGTCCCTGTCCCAAAGTGATTTCTGTCCTCTCAAACACAAACAAATCCCTGTCACTGCCATAAGGGCATTAAACAGAACCAAGGAAATAATAAAAGTTTAAACTTCTCTGTCTTCTCCACTGTCAGGTTTCCTTTGGTTTGTAGTCACTGTTATTTACTGCCTACAGAGCCCTGGGTTTGGCTTCACTTCAGGAAGCTACCAGGAACGTTATCCAAAAGTAAGAATAAGAACCTTCTGCTGAGTGACTGCGATGTCTGCGTTTCTCTTTCCTCTTCTCATCTTTTCTGTGATGGGTTTTTTCTTTCCGTGACATTTGCTGGGGTGGTTTTATAGCCAAGGAATCATCTTCCTCTCCTCTAAAACACAAGACAAAGTAACAAAGGAAGGTTTCACGGACTCTCAAGCACAGTGTGGGTCAGTTCCTCTCTTCATTACGAACAGAATGCCTTTTTCCCTATTAATTTATATTATTTCCATAACGCCCCGAACCAAAACATTAATGGTACATTACAGAGAATCACAGTCACATAGGCAAGAAGTTAAGCTTTTACTACAAGCACATTCGGAATACACAAGCAATTGGAGAAAAATTAAACATTAAAGAGAACTTAGCAGGCCTAGCCTAACAAGTTTTATTTAAGTGAAATATTACTAGGTAGTGGTCACAACTGGAACACAATACACCATTAAACCTTAATCAGTACCTCAAAAGATATCCTTGCATGTTCTAGAAGCAGCACATGGCACACCTGCATTGCTAAAGAACTTGAACTTGTTCCCTTCAGATATTTTTAAACCCTCTTCTCAGTCTTCCTAAGGTTAAATTCAGTAACTCTTCCTAAGGTAACAGCGATTCTCTTAGCCTTACCTGTCTTCCATAGAGTCTTCTCTCCTGTAAGGTGAGTTTCTGATGGTTATTTCCATGCGATGATCCCTCAACTCCCCCTCTTCGAGAGAATCCCGCTTTGAATCCCTATCATCTGACTGCCACAGGAGAACAAGAGAAAAATCAAAATGCAATTAATCGCTATACCACACAATGAAGAAAATAACACTCAGAAGCCCTGCTCTCATGGGGAAATGAAGATACAGACCCTGAATGAAACTCAGGTTTCATCAGAAACACACCAAAGGGCAGCTTACGTTTTTCATGCGCTTTATCTCTGCCTTTTCCTCTTGCTCCTTCCTTCGTTTTTTTTCCTGAAGAATTTCATCTAAAGTTTTCACTTTCCAAGAATCCTTTTCATCACCCATTGGAGTTTAAAACAAAAAACCCTCTGAAAAAGAGAACAACGTCAATAAACCTACACAGTCCAACACAACTATGTCAGTTTTATACTGGCTTTCCGTACACAGATAAGTTTACTTATGAATACGCTTAATTCAAGTCAACTGAGCCGGGACTTAGCTTGAACCAGAAGAGACGCTTTACCCCCGGCAGCTCACACCACCCTCACTATGAACACAGGGGCCTGCTCGAGTAAACCCCAAACGCCGTTTACGAGCAGGGTCTGGCGTTTCTCCACCGAGGAGGCCGCAGTGGCGGTGGAAGGAGCTCAGCTCATCACTGCCCGTACGGCTGCGGTACGGACCGCTGGACACAACACCCCCCGCAGCAGACCCCGTTCCGCCCGGTACGGAGCCTGCCCGTAGTCAACGGCCGAGGGATAACGCAGCCGGTATGGCCCGCGGCCGCTTTCGCCTCAAAGAACGACTTCACCTGCAGGACCGGCCACCTCCCACTCAGCCCTGCGGCCGCGGCTGCCCAGGGTCCGGCCTGGCCCCACAGCGCTGAGGGGAGGGAAAGGCCCCCGGGCCCACTCACCGCTACCGGAGACTGCGATGGGCAGCGCCGGGCAAATACGTCACTTCCGGCCGCCGGAGCGGGCTGATGACGTGAAGGCAGGCACCCAGCCTCAATGCCTGCAGGGTAACGAGTCGGGGCCGTAATTAACGAGAGAGCGGCCGCGCCCCGAGCACACGCACCGGGGGGGCGGTGAGGGGAGAAGCCGCCGGCCCCCTCGGATCACCCGGGTAAGTACAGAGAGAAACCGGAGTTAACGTTTATTGCTCATTTGAATAACGCAGGGTTCCAACGGTCGTTTCAACACGTCACAGAATGGCAACACAAGTGAGGGGTCACGAGGGACAATTTACATCCAGTGGGAGAAGGGCAATTCCTATACAGGAATATTAGTTGAGAGTATGAGGACAGAACTGAATTAACTTAATGAACACGTTAATTGTGAATGGGGTGAGGTGATGGAATGGTGACCAGAGTTTACGCACAACATGCCATAGAAAAGATCATCACACACAGCTACTTTATTATCTAGCCATCACTTTAGCTGGGAAGCAATGTCATTTCAGAGGCATTGGCTGCTGCAAGTCACTGTACGTTTGCAAGGTTGGACCTGATGATCTTAGAGGTCCCTTCCAACCTGGTGATTCTGTGATTCTGTGAACTCACAGTTTAAGGAAGAGGTGCTGTTCCTATGAGAATGCACTTGACAAATGTAAACCACATAACCCACATAGCTGCAGCTCCTGGCTCGGTGCACGAGGGTGCAAGAAATGCCACTGAAAGAATTCCAAGAGCATTCCAAGAGACTGTTTTCCAGAAGAAATCAGGCAGCACTGCTGCCATCGTGCAAAGCAACGGGAAGACAGGTACCTGGGGTGTAATACTGCAAAGAACAGAAACCCTCATTTACCCAATAGGAACAACAACAACAGGGAATTCCTCATATGACCAGTGCAAGGAAAGGTCTGACAAGTGGACAGTCAATAAAGAGGTTGGTTTGTTTAATCTAATAAAGACCAACAATACCGCATAGAAAAGTACATAAGATCAACCCTGTGCAAACAAACTCCATGCAAAAGAGGATTATTGTGCTGCCACAGAACAGGTGGGGCTCAACCAGCCACTAATAGCTTGGACATGTGTCAGAAATAACAAGTTAAAATCCTCTCAGCTGCTAGGGTCACACAAAGTTCTCCACAATAGGAAAGGCAAAAGCCTGTGAGCTTTCAAAATTAAGCTCCATCAGTTGGTGAAGGGGTTCACATGAGAATGGAGCAGGGCAACTCGCAAACCACTTCTATTTCACTTTCAGCATGGAATCATGAGGAATCTGATGCAAACCACTTTGTTTTCTGCCAACTACAGTGAGAGTCTTGAAAGCATAACTACAAGACAAACCACAGAGCTCCACCCCTCAGCTTTTACTAAAGGAATAAGAATAGAAAGAAACAAAATACCCACAGACATCATATACACAATGATGAAAAACATCTGATATCTCACTCCTGCTTAAATCTCCATGGATATGCTCCAGGGAACCAGACACCTATAGGAATGTGCCCTGAAGTAGGCTAAGACAAAACAAGCACACAATAGTGAAGACAGGCTTCTTCAGAGACTGTCTAGGAACACATTTCTGCTCCCGCAGGAACAGCTTGCTACAGCTAACAATGTTTCACATGTGGAAATGTTAAGCTTGAGCTTAAGACTTTGCAGGAACTCCAGTGGTAACTTCCCATTAGAAATTGTTTTTCCCATAAAGACCACTTTATCTATGCTTCTAACTCCATGTTGCAGTCAGAAGAGTAGCAACTAAGAACCAGATCATTTTAGTTGTTAGTTTTGTCACCAAAATGTCCATTTGACTGGTTTTGTGCTTCTTTTTTTTCTAAAACTAATTGCTAATACTTAACGGTTTTTTTAAAGAAAAGTTAACCTTTAGTTTTCCATCTACCACAAAACAGAATTTCCTTCAAAAAGAAAACTTAGGAGCAGTAGAAACTAAGATCAGCCTCAGTTTATGGTTAATGTTCCTCCCTTTAGTGACCGTTCTTCCGTCTGTGGCACAGATAGCTCTGAGCTTCTTTACATAAGCAGAAATGAGAGAAACACTCTGCACATAGGTCACAATTATAACCCTGAGTTTCTAAACGGCAGCATTTTGTTGCACTTTTAGAAATAATACCAAAATATTTCCTCATAACAGAAATACACAATAAAATGCAAGAAGTTTAAAACAGTAAAATGGTTTCTTATGGAAATACAGAGATCCTGCTTCCTTTGTCACCAGAATCTTTCAGTGTTTTTTACCTCTAAGCAACTGCAGATACTAAATTCCATGCTCCACTTATACAGTGTAGGTATAGGTGTGTACACTTGCATTTCCGTATTGTCAATGCAACCAGGATGCAATATTTCCATGTTATAGTTCAGTAGAAAAATCACTTTTCATTCCTAGCTTTGTGGTCAGAAATAGCTGCTCATCACTGCTTTGGGGCATGGACTCATTGCTACAGTTCCCTTCAACTAAACATATACCAGAATAAGTCACTTGTTGGGAGAGGAGGGGCTTCCTTCTTCCAGCTCTAGGATGCACACAAATAATGGAGGATGCAGGCAACATAGAGTAACACCCAACTATCAGTTATGTACCAATCTCATTCCACTGCAAGTAAGTAAATTACAGTGATGGGTCTATGTTTTCACAGTATTTTGATGGGGAGGGAGAAAGGAATGGTTTTCCCACAAGACACTGAAGTTCCTTTAATACAGGCTTGTATGTTACTTGCAGTCAAAGACAGACAATAAAGCCCACATTCACCACGTTATATGACATTAGGTCCTCTGTTTGGTCCACCAGTTTCTCAGTATATCCAGGCTTACTGGATTCTTCCCATTGTTTTCTCTCTGCTTCAAGTCCCAGGCTTGACCTCCCATGAACTCAAAGGTACTGAATCAGCATCAACAGTTGAAGAAACCACCACTTTCAGGAAGAGTTCCTTCTTCTGAGTTATGCTAGGTTGGAAGAATGAATGGCCACATTAATCATACGATTCCAAATCCTTGGAAATCAGTGGCTCAGTATCTTCAGCTGTACTTTGTGCAGACTGTGGGGCTGCAGCTGCCAGGCTGTGTATAGTCTCTTGCTGATGCTGCTTTGCCTTGTTATATAGTAGAACTCCAATTATCACTAGAACAGTCCCAATGGCTGAGAGACTTGTGATTTTGTTACCAAAGACAATAATACTTAGCCAGATTGACAGCGCATGCTTCACGGTACTGGCAACACTGGAAAAGGGATATAGAAATTAAGGTGAAAGAAAGCTCTCATATCCCACATACAAGTTTAAAACTTTCAGAGTTTAGAACCAGGATTATCCCAGAGGCCCTTGGGCTAGCCATACAGAAGAGCAGTTATTGAATCAGAATTGTGCAACAGCCTAACAAAGTTGCTGATATCTGACAGTGTAGGTGGAAGCTGCCTTTAAATTGCACATCATTCAGTAAATACAGCTTGAGACGTTCCATGCTTCAGAAAAAAGGAAGACAGAAGTAATTGCTCATATTCTGTACTGGAGCAAATGGCAACTTCAATGTTGGATCTAGGGTTCCTCATTAACCAGCTTTAAGGAATGGCTGTTAAACCCAAATAGAGCACCCCTGTTCCATAAACAAAACAGCATAGCTCAAATGCTGCTCTCCTTACAGCGAGGGAGCAAATCACAAGTGTTGCCACCAAGATGGTGAAAAGTTTTCTTCTTCACTTGATGCATTTATGTATTTTCATTATTTCTTTCTTTGCACAATACTTTTACTGCCTAGTTCTCAAGAGAAATACTAAGCAAGAAAAAGAGAAAATAAACCAGTGTTCCTGACACAGGAGCAGTTTTACCTGAAAGTCACAGGAGAAATCTTTCCCATCAGGGCATAGGCTGTAACACTTTGTAGGTGGAACAAGACTCCATCTATTAAGAGAAGTATGACAATATCTTGGTTGTAGCTGAAACTCCTCCCACTTTTCCCAATCACAGGCACATCCTGAACAACAAAAATAGAGGAATTCAAAAGTTTAGTTTATAAGCAAATCTAAAAATGATTTCCCATTCAAGTCATTATTATTATAAGCAGAGTTTTACAGTTAAGTATCAGCAAAACAAAACCTAACCCCAGTTGCACATTCTGCTCACAAGTGAAAAAAGAGAACATAAATCTGTGTTACCATGAAAAATATCCAGGCTGGAATAAGCATAACCACTGCAGCAGCACTTGTGTAGAACTGAAGCTCTGGGGCTCTACAAAGGGAAAGAAACAATGATTAAATGATTAAAAGCTTCCTCTTTCTTAGAGCTGAAGAAGGCTGCATCATTATTGTATTTACAGGTACCAGAAGTAATAAATGCCATTTACCAAGCTTTGGGGACAATCAATTTAGCAGTGTCTTGCAAGGATAGTGTTTTGCTTTTTGTGTTGGCTGAGATGAAGATAAAAGGCACATGCCTTCAAGGCCAAAACTAGCACTTGTTATATAGTAGTATATAACTGTGTTAGAATACATACACACATCCTGTGTTAGAATACATACACACAGCTATATGTGTATTTTACCACAAGTTTTGACTCCTGGCTCAAGTTTCCTACGCTTTAAAACATGAAGTGAGTTCTTGAGTTCATTTCTACATGCCTAATAACATTAAGGGATGGTTTATGACAACAGGGTACTGAGTTATTTCTGTGCAAAGATAACTCACTGTGGGTATGCTGAGAGTCTTAATCAGCTATGAAACTCAAACCTGCTGCAGTGGGATCTGAGGACAGGGGACTTTTCTTTCCCTGATAAAATGATTTAGGTAAACAGTCTAAGAAAATCTTGGTGCAGTATAATCATAAAGACATGGTTTCTTATGCAGCCCAGATTCCATCTATAAGCAACACTGAAATATTTTAATACTTACGAAAACCTGTATTTATCTCCACTGAGTAGTTTTTTGGAAAAGACATTCTGCAAACTGGAAAACACAAACAAACACCATTTACCTGTCTTTTAGTTAGGACAAATAATCAGAAAGTTGTTTCCCATAGATGGGTAGGTAAGTTTGACACACATTATACAACTACAGAAAGAAGTTTGGTCTAACTCCTGTAAACTAAGAGTTGTCCTATTTTTTAATCTCATTAATGCTAGCAGATGTGATAGAGAATCTCTATCTTCTGTTAAAATAACTTTAAATACCATCACTTTAATGTAGTGTACAAACTCAGCTACAAGCAACAACTGTTTTCTATCTAAAAAATATCTTTTATTCTACAATGTGAAACCATCACTGCCTTACCAGTCCATGACATTAGTAGATAAAGCTGCCGAGAAACCTAGAATGTTGAAACTGATTTCAGTAGCTGTACACAGAGCTAGTCCACCCATAACAGGAATCAGGGAGAGATTAACCAGCAATCCTGCAAAGGAAAGGAAAACCTGAAATCTGCGTTTAATTCATGTACTTCCAGTTACAGGTACCAGATACTGTAGTTTTTGAAAGCCTAAATTCTACCTTACTTTCTTTAGTTGAAAGAGTGACCAACTTATGCGACTGAATTTTAAAGCACGGAGGTTCTAAAGTACAGAGATCTTAGCCAAGAGCAGGGTGCTCTTGAAAACAATATGGACATGTGCTTACTGATAAATCTCCCTTGGAGAAAGATAATTGATCTTTAATCATGAAATAACAGGAAAAACTTATAATCTCCCTGTTTATTCTGTGACTGAATTAACTCTTCTTCATCTGGCTCATTCCAGCCTTTTTCCATCTGCATCACAAAGCAATCTATACATGGCTTCTGTATTACTTCTATGACTTACATCTTGTAAGAAGCAAAATCTCTTCAAGCAAAGAGCATGAGATTGCAAGTGGAAATCACATTTCAATGTGAAGTACTCACCAGTGTATTCCCCCAGTATCATCCGAGACATGATAACAGTAAAAATAGGTGCAGAGCTTTTCACAGTTTCTGCAAATGAAACTGCCACGTTCTTCAAGCTGACAAGACCCAAGACAACTGTTGCAAATCTGCAGTGGAACACCACATGAGATGAAGCAGAAAAAACAATGCTTTAAGAGCTACTCTTAGACATCTAGAATAAAAAAAGAATTGCATTATAATTTCTTTAGGTTCAGAAGAATGATCTCTAGGAATTATTTACCCACTTACCTCATTAATCCAACAAACAGCATTATCATGATGAAATTGGGTGGATAAGAGATGCGTGTTTTGTGTTGATATAAGCAGCATGGAACAAACATTTTGATACAGCCGATGAAGGTGGTTGAAAGCATCTGAACAGCACCTAAAGAAAGATGAGAAGGAAAAAAGCATAAATCACAAGAGTTTATTTTCTGTAAAAACGCACACTACCCTCCAACACAGAAAAAAAAGTGCACTTTGCTTTATGGCTCTTAGCTCTCAGACACCACCTTTCAGGAAGCGGAGGAAAGACAGTGCCAGATTCCTCTTCACAGGCTGAGATCACAACTCTTGAATTCCCAGCCCTGAGATCCAACCCACACCTCCTAACTAGGACTTTTTCACTTCAGTTGAACGATTTTGTATCTCAGTTTTATATTGGAGAAAGTGGTATTGTCAAATATCTTAACTGGAAGTAAAGTGTAACAGAGATACAGTTACCTAGCATGCTGGGCTCTCCTTCCAGCAATGAAAGAATGTATTTGTTAAGAAAAAGGGTGCAAAAGCTGAAGAAAAACCACAAAGTGAGGTAGATGAGAGCATGAGAATTCCAGATGCCCAAGTCCGACTCAATGACCGTGGTCTCTGTGATGGTTATTTTCAGCACGTTCTCCTCTGGCACACTGTCACTCCTAGCAATTACAAACTTTTCACTCCTGTTAGCAAAGAGTGAACCCAAATGAAACAGTGATTTTCCCTTTGGCTTTTCTTCAAGGGGAGGAGGATTGGGTTCCTCTGGTGTCTGAGTACTCGTCACAGTTGACATGCTGACCTGAAGAAATCAGTATTTGTCCTTAATACAAACCAACGTTGACTTAGCACAGAACAGCACTTGGATGAAACAAAACTATCATGTGCTCAGTGTTTCATCTCCCACGGCCTGAAGAAGTGTACTTGGTCCTCCAAATTACATCTTGCATAAAGATGAACTTCACATGCTGCTTTGTGCGGTCTATTCCATTTTTTTCTGCCTAGAATGAAAAGAAATAGGGAAAGAAGTAAAAAAGCATGTAGCTCTGAACATAGTGACATCTGAAATCCCTGAGGCAGCAAAGATACCACATTTCACCTGCAGTTTACAAAAGCTAAAAAATAAGACTTTAGTAGCGTGTCTGTCAGACTGGAGTTTGCACTCCTAATACGATCCCAAGACTAAGCATGAACTTAGATAAGGGAGATCTAAAATAGCATGCACAAACACAGAAGACTTCACAGGTCAACAAAGCCTTTTCAATTACAATGAGCTCCTCTTCAAGATTCTAGGTTCTTTGGTCTCAGTCTAAGGTCTTCTTGTAAACACTCAGCAGAAAAATCTTCACAACCCAGAAAGTCTGGGCAGGAGCCTGTTCCCTTAGCACTAACTGACGTGTTATCAACTGGAGTCAATAATCAAGGACTGCAACTTGTAGCAATCATAACCACAGTTACCCTGGTAAACATGAGCTTGCAATTCAATATTAGTATTTGCAATAATTCTTAAAGCCTTTTTAAAAGATCTGACAGGAAAAGGCATCAAATCATTTGCAACCACAGGTTTCTCCTTTTGTAAATTACCTGAAGTATGACCAGTTACAGTAGAAGAGTACAGGGACTAACAAAAACATACAGTGACCTTTATTCTTAAGTCATGTACAGTTAGCTGCTATCATAATGCTAACAGACTCAAAGTCCATATTAAGAAAGAAAGAAATTGCATGTGAGCAGCTTATCTACAACACTAAACCACACCATTGGCTTTCCTGCTTCCTATTTTGCAGTCTGTGTTTTAGGAGCAAAAGTAAATGGGATGAGGCAGATGAGAATGGATGGACAGGACCTCTTCTGCTCCTTAACAAACACACACTAGGAGAAGCTACACTTGAAATACTTTTATCCAGAAGGAAATTTGCTGGATAAACAAGACGGAGGATGTTATGCAGTTAAAAAGTAATCACTGGAGGGGGATCACTGGACATCTTGGAAAAGCTGCCTGAAATGAGATCATAGCACCACAGTGCATCATACAGTGGCAGCACAAGAAATAATCAATGGCAAGCAAAAATACAAGAGCTATAACAAGAGCTGCTGCTGAATTTGTCAGCATGTGAACAGGATACAGCATCTCGAAATAAATCATAAATATGTACTAAGTTGTTAAACACAGTGCTTCAGGGTTGATTTCCTAAACAGCAGCTACTTTACACTGAAATTCTCCATCCCTCCAGTTCTGTTTCTGGTATCACAGCCATGCACATAAGGTTTCCACCCCTATCCCCTTAATTTCTTGCCATTTTACCAGGAAATCAAGCCAGCAGTGTGCTGAGGTACAGGACCCTCTGCCACATTCTTGTTAAAGCCCTATACTTGTATTAAAAGCCCTCCACATTCACAATAATTATCACAATTTTGTAATACTTTTTCTGTTTCTGCTACTCAATTAAAACCAAAAGCACTTATGCACAATGAAACTCCCACCCTCAGCAGCACTGGTATCATATTTGATAGCACTGATACCACACATGGCAGGAAACACAACAGCAAAAAAGAACAAAACTACATGCTTAAATTACTGACCTGCTGTCTGAAATCAACTGGAAGGTCTTAAATGAGCTGAAAGAGTTCTCCATCTGGAACTAATTCAGTCATCCTCCCTTAAGACCAACCCGCAGCTGATGTTTACCAATAGATGAAAACGTGGCAGTGGTTGGTTCTTGGATGACACACACAGAATCAGTCTTGCAGCTCAAAAGAACAGCAGCAGGCAGCGTGTTTTGCGCTCTTCCTTGTATCCTCTCCAACTTTTAACTATGTTAGCAATAAGAATGTTGCATTAAAGGTGGAAAAATACGGAGAATAAGCTTGGCAAGAGATAAACCCAACTCAATATTGAATTGTTTCAATGTGATATCACTGACACATGTCAAAAACCCTCATAATGGTATTCACTTAAACTTCCTTCTCATAAGAAACTGCAGATTTAACCCTGTTTTTAAAGAAATTATCAAAAATTTAGAAGCTCATCCAATGCCAACCCCCTGCCATGGGCACCTTCCACTGGAGCAGCTTGCTCCAAGCCCCTGTGTCCAACCTGGCCTTGAACACTGCCAGGGATGGGACAGCCACAGCTTCTCTGGGCACCCTGTGCCAGCGCCTCAGCACCCTCATAGTGAACAGCTTCTTCCTAATAACTAATCTAAATCTCCCCTCTAGTCAGTTTAACGCCATTCCCCATTCTCTTGTCACTAAAACAGATCTTAACATGTAAAATAATATGCTAGAAGATGGAAATAGCTTAGTACTTTCTCGCAGTCCAGCTTTACTTCCAGTCACTCACACACCTTCCCTGCCCTCATCGGACCGGGTACCGGGCAGACCCGCGGGTGTTCGGGACCGGCCGAGCATCCCTAACGGGAGAGTGGCTTCACGGCGGGTCAGATCCCCTCCCGGGAGCGGTGCTGTACCTCGACCTTCAGACCCGACTTTCCGGCTCAAGGACTCTGCAGAGCGCACCTCCTTTTCATGAAGCAGCCCCGATCCCCCGCTCCTCAGGGCGGGCCGCCGCCGAGACAGCACTCGGGTTGCGGATCTTCCCCTGCAGCCCAGCCCAGCCCCGGTGCTCCCTCCCAAAAGCCGGGCAGCGCTCCCAGGGGGACCGCTGCCAAAGCCCCGGCGCTCCCGGTCCCACCGGGCGGAGCTCCCGCCGCCTCGGGCAGCGCTCTCGCCGCGCAGCGCCCCAGGGCCGAGCTGCGGGGATGGGTGATGGGTGATGGATGGAGCGGGCGCGCTCCCGGGAGGTAACAGCCCCGGCGGGCAAAGCGCCTCGCCGGCGGCCGCCCTCCGCCGGTCACGGAGCTGGGGCCTGGGCCCCTTTGTCACAACGCCCGTTTGCTGCCCTGACGCGAGGTGCGGACAACGGAGCGCCATTTTGGGGAGAAAACCACCACAATACAACAGCAAGCACAAAGGAAAAGAGGTTACAGGGGCCGCGGGGGCGGGTGCGCCCGGCTGAGCCCACACACGGCTCCGCCAGCCGCTTCGCTCGAGGCCCGCGCCTCACACGGAGCCGGGCGAGAAGTACGGGCCCGCCTGACCCTGGCGCGGCCGCTCCGCCTGGGGAGCACCCCGAAGCGTGCGGGAGCACGGTGGAGCGCATCCCGCTACCCGGGACGGGGAAGTGACGTCCCGCGCTCGCCCGGCCTGCCCCGGAAGTGCGGGCGCTGCCCGGAACCCGCGCTCGGCAGCCGCAGCCATGTAGGTCCCGTTACCGTTACCGGAGCGGCCATGGAGGGCGCCGAGGACAGGTAGCGGCGAGAGCCCAAGGAGCGCCATCGGCTACGGAGGGAGGGGAGGCTGGGCGGAACCAAGCGCGGAGCAGAGGGTGGCTCTCGGCGCTCCCCCGCCCCGTTACCCGGGAGGGGCCTGGGCTGCTTCTCCGCCCCCTCCTCGGGTTGGTACGGCCCACTTGTGAGGGCGCAAGTGGTCCCTGCCGGCGGGGCGGGCAGTGCCGGCGATCGTTCCCATTCCCGTTCCCATTCCCGTTCCCTGTCCTCTGCAGCGGCAGCGCAGCTCCCCCCCAGCCGAATCTCACCCCCCGGCACCGGCAGCTCATCCCAACGCCCTGTGGCCCAGTGAGTACACCGTCCCGCGGTGACTGCTTACGTCCCCCGGTAAAGCCAACCTGAGAGTCCGAAAGAAGTCGGGGGCGTGAGGGCAAACGAGGTTTATACCCGTTAAAACTGTGTTATCAAACAGCCACTGGGCTGTTGGTGCCTCGGTCCAACCGTGCAGCGACCCGAGCACTGCCATGTTCTCAAAACCAGCTGGTTTTACTTAAATAAACCTGTTTAATAATAATAAACCTGTGATTTCCAATAGCCAACATGTAACTCATCAAAAGCTCCTGCATGTGCAAAAAGCAGCATTCCTGGTGTCCATGAAAAGCACAGCAATCCTATGTTGCATGATCCCAATGGAGCCGTGGCTCAGCCTGAGCTCCCAGTAACTCCAATTCCTTTTTGCTGTCACTTCCAACATGGAAGCAGAGCAGGAGCAGCAGTTAGCTTGTACTGCATTACATGTTTAAGAATGTTCTTCCTTTACAGATAAAGCCTTGGTCAGAGCTCTCATTTTCTGTGAAGATCTACTTCTGTGTCACTATCTTGTCTCTGCTGAGTGTCATAGGGCTAACCATAGAGACACTTGTTCGACAGACTGAGGAAGATTTCACCATTTCTCTTATTCAGTTAATTGGAGTTGGTAAGAAACACACTGTTTGTATGTTAAAACAAATACATTTTCCCCCAAGGCAGTAATTAAGCAGCAACTGAAGTTTCTTATTTCAGTCCATTTGGTCTGATGCATTCCACATAGAATCTCCGATAGCTCAGCACTAAGAAGCTAGATGCTTTTCACACTGTGGCTTTTCCCAGTGGTATTTTAATGAAAGGACCATTAGTAGATGTGGTGTCATCCACAGTAGATTCATGTGTGAATAGTATGAAAAAATACTCAGGTTTTAGGAAGTTCTGCTATAATTAGCTTTCTCACTGGCCTTTCCTCAGGCAGATGTGGCAATGATTTTGCTTTCAGACCGCTGTCACTCCATGTAAAACATACTGAATGTTCAGAGGTTACCATTTTCCATTTTAATGTGTGTGCCATAATATGCTGGGGAATTCAGAGATGCCCAAGTTCCAAGGCTTGTCATAGAGCATACATCTTCTAACATGAGCCATGCTTATACTGAGTTGTAGTTAGCTTCAAGGCACCTTCTTACATGCCAAGCAACCGAACATACATAGCTTGATCTGAAAAAGAAAACATCAACTCATCTCTCCGTGGTAAGTTCCTGCAACTCTTTTTGCCTGATCATTATTGTCCTTCTGGAAGCAAAAGCCAAACTTCCTTCCGTATTTACCATTAGAGCTTTAATAGAAACTGATGTTCATATTCCTGGGTCCATTTGTATTAAGTAAAAATGAAACTTAACATTAAAATAAGTACATCTATAAGTATTTTAGGGAGTCCTCTTCAATGGCTTTAGCAGGTCCTAGCTGTTGGCTTGCTGGCCAAAACAGTGTAGAAAAGAATGGACTCTGGGAGTACTTCCTACACTGGGAGTGTAGGAAGGAGCAGGGCACACTCATCATAATCAGTCATTGCTTCCCAGCTTTCATCCAGAGGGAACAAAGACAATAGATTTGTTCTAGATTCTATAATTAGCCACATCCAAACAATACTTTTATCCCCAAACACCATTTTGATTAGCAGCTTTTCACACAGGACTCAGCTTACCAACACAAATTGCTACATTAGAATAGACCATCGGTGCCTCCCCTCTGACACACTGGTTTTGTTAGCAACCACTGTTTTGGGCTTCAAAGGAAAATGAAGAACCTTTGTAACAAACCAGATGAATTCTGTGATGTTATAAATGGGCAAGTTGAAAGCATGTTTGCTAGTCTGTTTTTCCCCCTCCTACCTTCCATTGATTAGTATTTTATGCTGCAACACACAGGCAGGAGGACATGCACCCCTCTCACAAACCTCTGGTTTAAATCAGGAAAAAGATTTAATGTGTATTTTTAACACATTGCTTCAGATTTCAAAACTTTAATGTAAGCAGAAGTTGTTGTTCCAACATTTTAGTCAGTAAAGATAATATCATTCATCGAACATGTTAAAACTATGATTCGCCTACCTTGAGATTTTGAGATGTGTAAATTAACCTCCATAAGCATGCAAAACCCATGTTTTCTATGGGGCAGACAGACTGACAGAACTGATGATAGCTCTTTAAGGAAAAACAGAGGCCCTGGCTGTTTCTTGGATTTACCACTTGAGATATTTACCTTAAAGAGGGATTGGGATTTAATTTGTTGAAAACTGTTCACTTACTAAAACCAAGGGGATGTCCTTGACTTCAGAAATGTGCATCTGCTATCTTTAAAAAAGTCTTAATCCTCATTAAAAGTTGATGTTTCCAGTTACTTGCACAGTCTTCCTCTGATTTAGGTGCTCAATTTGCAAAACAAGGAAATACTGACTTAAATCTGTCAGGTCTTCCTGAAGTCATAAGCATGCCAAAAAATCCCATGATGCACTTTGTGATTTCCCAGTAATTTGCAGTCTTCTCAATCTCTGCTAATAAAAGTGGGAAAAAAACCCAAAAGGAAGTTCTTTCACTGGAAGGTTTGTTTAGAGAGACCAAAGTTATTATGTTACCTTGAAAACCTCTATAGTACTTTGTCCCAACCTAGCAAAAGGAAATTGATGTGCAGAATTAAGGAAGTAGCCCTGTGGAAAAATAAATCTATTGTTACTTTGTTTACATTAAGAATTAGCTGGTGTTTCCAGGAGCATCCTAGATAAGAACAAAGAACTGATTTCTGCTTTTATGAAAGGAAAGCCTTTTCCTTATTTAAGCTTTCTCAAAACAGCGTGGACTTCAGCAATGAGAGCAGTGTATTTTACAAAAACATAACTCAGAACTTTCCTGAACCAGTTCTTTTCTGGACTATAGTTTGCAGGTGGGGTGTTTCAAAACTTCCACAATAGAAATGAACTATTAGGAATCCAGTTGAAGTTCAGTTCAACACACAAGCCATTTACAGTGGTCAGAACCACACAAACAGTGCTGTAAAGGTATGTGTACGAGTAATAAATTGCTTGTTAGTCACTTGAATTACTCTCACTGGGAGGATTATGCAATTACAGTTCTTAATAAAAATGCTGTTGCTTCATTTTATTCAAATACACTACTCAACATAAAGTTCAGTAGAGTATTAAGAGCAACACCCCATAGCTGCCAGTTTGGATAGCACAGATGGCTTTTTTTTGCATGCTAAACACAAGGGAGAACTAATTTTAAATATGTGATTCAGGCTCCTTGGTAAGAGTAGTGACACTTGACTGAGAAGCCCAAGTTACACAGTTTTAATGTTTCCATTTTGTCATCTGGATTGAGTACATTGAAAAACTGCACCACGTGCAGTCTGTGTTCACCTGGTAACTGCCCTTTCTTCTCCTTCCCAGTGTTCTGTGTATACTATGTGACTAGAGGAATCCTGCAGGAGAATCGCCAGGAGCTCATCGTCTTTGTTCTTTCCATCCTGCTAGTGATGTTTCGGTCCATTGTCAACTTCACAGTTCTCTCTGCTGAGCAAAAGCCAAAGCTCCTGGTTAGTCTCCTTCTTTAATTAACCTTTCTCCACTTTCTGAGTTTGAAAATCAGGCTGAATTATTCCTATCATTGAGTAACAAAATGTGCACTCCCACAACTGCAACTCTCTTTCTTTAATCTATTCTATGGGCTTCTTTATGACAGTATCTGAAACTAGTATGAATGTCAAATAATTTACTCACTGCATGGCCAGTCACATCCTTATTTCTCTCTCCCATCAGGCCCGCTTCATTCTGATCCTCCTTGTTGGCTCCTTTGATGTGATCTGTGCCATCATCCTTATCCAGAGTCAAAGCATGATGGCCTTTCGAGTAGGGGGTGCTCTAGAAAGCCTACAGTCACAATACTTCATGGTGAACCTCTGCTTTTCTATGTTGACCTTTGATCTTCAGGCACAGGTATAGATCTCTCTCTGCCTGGGTTCTCTTCTCTCCTGTTGAGAATGTCTTAAGACTGCTTAGTTTGTGTCAGGTATTTTTTTGGTGGGCTGTATGGTCTCAAACCAGTAATTTTACCAAATCTTTGCCTCTTCTCCTTCAGCTCTGCTTGTGTGTTCTTCTGATAAGCCTGCATGAGATCACCCTTCTACATAACATCATCTCAGCAACAGGGGTTCTTTGGGCCTGCCTGAAGGTGTCCATCAGCATCATCGCAGTAAGTGTTAAGCTAACAGCAACACTAGCAAGTCAACAGTCAACTTCTGAGACTGCTACACCCTGAGCAATTATCACAAGCTGAGAAGGCACAGCCATCCCATTCTACATAACACTGCTAACTGGAAGGGCTCCAGAATGGATCCCAGCAGAAAACAAGAGCACCAACAATAATGAAGTCAGGTTTCTTGTAAATCTGTTTCTCTCGAATAAGCATACAGGGTGAAACATCAGACTGTCATCATTCCTTTCTCAGGGACATTGTTTTATTCTCAGTCCTTGATCACCTACTTTAATGAAACCTGTAGGATCACAGTGTCTTCAAGATTTCTACCTGTCTGACAAGGTTAGGTGGAACTGCCAAAACTCCTCCAAGTTGTTAAGAAGATGGATATACAGACACAGTGAGATTACATAGGCCTTACATCCTTAGGAAACCTGACCAAAAAGATGAGTAGTCCTTTACTGGGGCAGCTTCTTTCAAGGTCAGTGACAGTGTTCAGGTTAACATCAGGATTTCTTTTGCCAGTCAGACAACTTCCTCCGGTATCTTGAGAACTCTGTTCCAAGAACGATTGCAGAGGCAGGGCCAAAGTACATCAGATACCTTAGTCTTTTATTACCAGGAAGGAGTTCAGGGAGGCTGGGGGTTTGTTGGTTTGTTTTAGGCTCCTGGAGTATTTGCTTTAACCGTTCAGGTAAATTGCTGACTTTGATGGCTTTTCTTGCTAAAAATGGAGATAGCACCAAGCACTGAGCTTTTCAATTAGGTTGGTAATGTTAGGTGAATAGGAGCTTCTTGTATACTTTTGTGAAGTACTGTATCTTTGCTTTCAGTTAAATTGTAGTATGTGTGGAAAGAAGGGAGGAATCAGAACCAGGTCCGTTTTCCTGCTAGGATTAAACCTTTCAGCTACTTTTCTTCCACCATCAGAAACAAAGTTGGTCTGACCAGTTGCTATTCACAAATTCTTTGCTTTGCCTTGGTTTGCTTTATAGGTATTAAAAGAGACACTTCCTTTAAAGAAAGAGGTGCTTTAGTTAAGTCGTTTTCTCTTTTAACATACTAGCTATTCCTTATGCAATAGCAAATGTATTTCTTAATAGTTCAAGTAGTAAATGTCCTAAGGATAAGTACATGTTCTTGCCCTTTGCCCAAAACTGCCCATGTTAGAACCACGTGAAAGCTACTTTTTACCCTGTCTAGGTACCTTTATGTTCCTCTATTGGAAGAAGTTAACAGCTTCATGTCTAACTAGAAATAGGAAATGCATAATTATTAAATACAGCATTAAATTATTTTTCAGTAAGTGGCAGCACTGCAGGGCAACAGCAACTTAAAGGTGGATACATTTCCTGAAAGTCTAGTAGCTTTGCATCCAAGGTAAAAAAGATTCCGTCTCAGACTAGAGAATGTAGAGAGCTTGACAGAGGGGTGACGATAAGAACTCCTTTTCCTTACCCTGTTCAGACAAGTTTTCCACAATTAGCTTCTTGCAGGTGATGCAGCAGTAAAGGCACACACATCATGGTCTATTTTGGTGCTCTCAGAAGCTGCACCTGCTGTGAGGTTATTGGGTAAGAACATTATGGACATATACATAATCCTCCAGAAAGTACAAGCATAATAGAAGGGAAAACTTGGAAATGCCTCATACCCAGTTGTTTCTGGTAACTGCAGTACCTGAAAGCAGAGCTAAACCTCTTGCGCCCTTATTTCTGGGTTGATGCCATTTCACAAGTGGATTATTTATTATTTTTAATTCTATTTATGTGTTTGTTCTCCCATTTACTTTAGTGGATTTTCCTAGCTCCATTATTTCTCTTTCTTCTCCCATTAATTACTAATTTTCTCTTTTCTCCTCTTGTTTCTCAGCCTTTTTTTTACTTTCCCTTTTGGTCTTATCCTAAGAGGAGGACTATGCAGTGCCACAGAAAATGGGAACACTAGTAGAGGTGGCAGAGAACAAACTCTCTTACAGGAGGGATAATCCCCTTGATGCTTTTGTAGAAGTCTGCATCTTGACCATTGCAGAAGGATCAGTATTGGTCTGGGGGGGAAATCTGTGACTGATCAGATGCATCAAGTCTTATCATAGCAGTGGTGCTGTCACTGCTTTCATTCCCAGTGACTCAGCTGATTTTCTATCCTTTGTTCAGACCTGCCCTTCCAGTTTAGGACAGCTGCAAGCTGCTACCTGCAGGAAAGTCCCAGTGTTTGTTGTTAAACAAAGTTTTCCTGACAGTTAAATCCTCTTGCTTCTCCCACATTTGTTTCTCAGTGACTTCTCTGTGGTAGAAACAAAGGTGGAGAAAAAAGTCAGAGCACTTTCAGTCTGTTAGCTATGAAAATCTTACTTTGTTTAAGTCTGAGAAAATCCAAATAAAAAGTACATCATTGGAAAACAGAGACCACATTTCCTCCTAAAAACATAGGTGGAGAAGGCAAGTGGAGAGCAAAGTTGTAACTGAGAACTCAGCTAGACCAACACTTCAAATGCTATTGAAAAATCAACTATATGTAGCCTTACAGAGCATATCGCAAGTTATAAACCTGTATATACCTCATCTTATTTTACAGATTTTAAAAGAACTGAAGCCTCTAGTGTGGATTTTTCTGACTCAGAACATACCTGAAGTAGCTTTTCTCATCTACCTGCTTTACACGGTAATTCATCCAACTTACTTGCTCAATAATGAGGAGCAGAGCTGGAGGCCTCTTCAATACTGCATGTTCTACCTCTTCAGGATCAACTTTTCAACACAGAAACCAGGCCAAAGTGCTCTTGAACAGATTAGTCAGAGGGAGAGGCTCTGGAAGTCTCTTCAACTGGCAAAGTGTTCAGGATGATTAGGGAAAGATAACACAAAATCTTCCAGTAGAAGATACATAGCTCCTAAAAAATGCCTCCCCTCCTTCATAAGAGGTCTGAAGTGGTGCCAGAGCATCTGACCATCTGCAGGGCCTCAAGTCATTATATTTGAAAGAATTTCTTAGGCAACATCTCCAGTTCTCCATCCTGAGTGTAGCCAAAACAAAAGACAATGTAAGCCAAACAAACTCCAGTGTTAGGCATTTTTTTGGCACTGTAATAGTGATAAAGCACTTATCACTAGGACACCACAGCACCTCCCACAGCACATTATGAAAGGAGGTAAGGAAAAAGAGCAAGGGCAAGGCAGATTATTCATCATGGCAAGGGTTTAAATGCTGAGAGGAGCCAATGTTTTTCATTCTTCATGTAAATAATCTCCTGATACTGATAAAAGTCCATCCAGTCCTTTGGGTTTTATTTATTGAAGGATGTAGTCAAATCAGGCTCTTCCAATTACTCATGGGCCTGTTTGATCTGGCAAAGCACAGAAGGACCACATGCTGTCTTTGATGGCTATACTTGTACCGCAGTTAGGAAGAAAAGTACAGAGGATGGCTTCTGATACAGGAATAACATAACAACTTGAAAGTAGCTCAGTCTCCTTCCGTTTTTTGCATGATAATGAACACACAAGGGTGACCAGCAAATGAGAACATGAACATGCAATGCAATACTTCTGTGTGCTAGATCTGTAATATAGTCACTTCTCCAAACCCAATTATTTTAACATCTCAATTTGGGATACACTATTAGGTTTGCTAACAGATCAAAGGAGTCAGAACTGGGTATTTTTAAAATCTCATCCTGATAATCACTAACCCTGTTGGAGCAGTGATCCTTCTTCAATGCAGCAGATAGCTGCAGGATATAAATATTGTTGCTTTTAATTAAAATTTGCCATTTTCTCTGTGTCAGAGCACAGGTGAGGCAATTACTAACATCACAAGCACAGCAATCAGGCCAGCAGGGAATGAAAATGGGATCATGAAGCTGTCACCCCCAGACACACATGACAACAACAGTACAATGACAGCCAGGGAACATAACTCCATTCTGTATTTTACAGCAGAAACAAACTTAGATGTAAGATGAAGTCCGGTTCCCTTATCTCCAGTTTAATTGCTTGTTCAATCTGGGCACAGTACTGTTTCTCATATGACTTCAGTGATGCAGAGATCAAAAGGTATAATGCATTTAGCCTGTCGGTTTGCAGCCAGGGAATCATGTCATCAGGAAAGCAAGATGGTTTAAAAGTGAATGGGTTTTTCCCCCCATATACTATCTAGTGACTCCTTTCACAGATTTAGTGATTGATTGCATTTTACGGCTTCAAGGTTTTGTGGCACTGGGTGTTAATTGCTGTATGTCTCTCTTTTCCTGCAGGTGATAAGAGAGTGGGGAAAAGGGAATTCTTACACCCTAGAAGCTGCTTTCGTTATCGGCTCTTTCATTTCCGTTGCAATAAAATCTGTTTTGTTTTGGGCACTGATTCATGTCTACCGCAGCTTTGGGCAGGGGCTGAGAGAAAGAAGTAAGTACTTCAGAAGTTTCACTTCACTATGAAGATTAAGTAGCGCTTGTTGAGCCAGGAAAAGAGAGATAATCACAAGGCAGATCCCTAATATCGGTCACTAGTGCAGCCTTAAAATTTACTGGTGTGACAAAGTTCAGAAGCTTGGGTGAAATATATGTGATTTCTCCTTGAAGAAAACTGGTATAGTCAACCTATGCAAGAACTGCTGCTAACCAGAAAAAAAGACCTGTGTGGAAAAATCTCTTCTATGTAAGAGATATATGATTTTTCTTCTTTATCACACTATAAGATGAACTGGCTTACAATAATGAAAAGAGAGATAGTAAAGTGACCCAGAGAGCCACTATTCTTAAACTACACAAACCTCCTTTTACATGAAGGACATAAATGCTGCTAGGCACTGGTTCTTGACTGATCTTCTTTCTTCCCACAGTGTTTTCTTCCTATGGAAGGATTGACTCCTGAGCATCCCCCGTGTCCTATCTGCAGCTCTTACAGAGTGAAATCGCAGGGGAAGGTCTGATCAAATACTTGCATTTGGGATGTAAGACAATGGGTCTCTCTCACAGAGATAGAGGAAGTTGCTCAGAAAAATGTCTATACATTTCTTGGTTCATATTGTGCTATGGAACTTTAACAGTGCAGCTGGTAACTTAGTTTAAAAAGCAAAGTGCTCTCGGGAAGCTAACAGTAATCCTCTCAATTCAGCGAGTTCTGCTGACAGGACAATGCATCTTTCACTCGTTTTCCTGCTGTTGCTTTGTAACCACAGGAGGTTCACAACATGCATGTGAGTCGAGACTGATGTTAATATAAATGCTGTTTTCTGGATAAACACAAACATAATGAAAATAATTTGCACACCATCTTACAGACCTGACTCTGGAAGTGGATCATCCTGCCATCATTTCTTACCTCCGATCTGTTGCTGAGCAGAAGTCAAGCCTCAAAGCTGCTTTGGTGGCAGCTGTATTCCCTGACTCCACAGTTGTGTGATGGCTTAACCCGAACAGAATGGCTGGGGCTCTTCTTCCTCATCTGACTTCAGAATACTTACTTTTCTTAAATACCAGCTACACCTGAAAACTACACAATGTAGTCCCATGCCTCCCTACAGTGTATCTAACCAACATGCCATTTCATTCACCACTGTGACTGTTAAAATAAGCCTTTAATATTGTAATTGAAAAGTTTGGTATTTTATTCATTTGAACCTTTACCTACTTACTGGCTGTCTATTTTTTAATAAAGTATAAGCACAGTTTGCACATGGATAATTGTATCTCCTATCAACAGCATGAGTTCAGTGGGAAGCCTCTTTACAGACTGGGTGTGGAAGAGGATGGAACAGCAATCAACATTGAACATTGCCATCACATTCCTCTTTACATACATCTTTAATTTGCAGATACCTGTACACTGCAAAAAGTAGTTCAAATAGCTGACTGCAGTTTATTAAGGAAATTTACAAGGATTATCTCAAAATTTCTATTAAGAAAGTATTTTTCTCATCCTTGTCTTGTAAACCTGAAACAGATCTACTTTATAGATGGCACAGTGGAGATGTGAAGAGGTTAAATGTCTATGGTCAGGCTGCACACTGCTGACGTCAAAAGAAAGCACCAGAGCACCAGCTGATGACTGTGACTTCATTCCACAAATCAAAATGTGACTATGAATTGTTACTGAAATGAAGGAATGCAACTGAAAGTATATTCAGCCCTTTTCCAAAACAAGCAAACGTGTCTTCCCTAGAGCAGGACCAGTAAGGGAACACTTTGATGTTGTAGTAAGCCTGTAGTTGGCCAAAATTAGCTGAAGAAAGCAAGGCTGTGCAACACCTTTTATCTTCATAGTAAAGAGATTTCAGAAACAATCATTAAAAGGAAAAAGGTTGAGACCACATTCAAACATTTATCTCCTCAAAAGCAGAAATGGATTGTTATAACTTGAAGAATTTACCTTCATATTTTCACAGAAAAGTATTCTTACTCCTGACTTAAGCCTTGTTTAGTTCCTGTGGAAATCTGCCTGTTCTTTTCACAAGGTCCTGAAGTTAACACTTCTGTGGATAAGAGCTTCTAGGCTCAATCTGTGAAAGCTTCCTGATACACAACCTGCAGACAGTATCTTTTGCCCACTCTAAATTAAAGCACTTGATTTTTTTGTTCAGCCACTCTAATCCTAGATGTACACAGTTGTTAAACCAACTGGTTCAGACAACCAACTTCACATTTTCTGTTGAGAAAATCAGAAGACTCATAAGCAGACTCAATCCGAATCACTAGCCAGGAAGTTTCATGGCAGAAGCGTCTAGAACTTGGTCATGATGTGGAGAGGCAAGGGTTACAGTGGGCACTTAAATTATGTTTTCAATCTTAAGAAACTGGACATCCAAATATTCAAAAGATTATTGCAGATTACTGCCCTTACCTATTTCTTTCCTCTTTTTTCTACTCTTAAGCCTTCAAACAAGCAGTTCCTGCAGCCCAGCTGGTTGTACCTGGTTTAGCTTGCACAGCAAATCCAGCTTTTATTTTGAAACTTTGGAAAAAAGACTGGTATCAGACATGTACATTCAAAAAGCCTTAGGTGCATGCCTAGAAAACAAAAGCTACTGTCCCCTGAGGCAATGTACCAACCCCCCTCCCCCCCACTCTGGACATTTCCCTTCCAAGCAAGTAATTCCCTCATTTTATACTCTCAACAGTCAAAGTGCTGCTTTACAAATCCAACTTTACAAAAAGATTTTATTGAAAGGATTGAAAAATATTTGTTTTCAACAATATTTAAAACAAGTTTTCAAAGCATTAACAATATGTAACAGGATTTTTACCTCTTAAAAATTCAGTACACTGCTTTATTCCACACTACAGGTGTTAGTAACTTCTGAAAGTCTCTAGTAGAAAATAACTTTTTAAAGGGAAGAAACCCCAAATTATTTTCCCCGCTTCCATTTTGACCCTTTGTAGACTGGAAAGGATTTGCAGGTATAGTGACATTTACAAACCCTTAGAAACACAGCTCTTAATCAGCAAACCCCTATGTTACCAGTACAGTTTAAAGAAGCTACTTTGAGTAAGCTACATCTGCAAAATGAGCTTCTACTGACAATACAACCCAGTCTGCATTACAGCTGGTTAGTTTTTTCTGGTTGTGCTGTGGTTTGCACAGACATTACTCACACTTTAAGGTTAAATATGCACATCTTGGGTGCTGTTTAAACCCCACTAGCCTGCTTGTGAGCTGCTGGTTTGCAGATTAAAGGCCTTGAAAAGGGACTTTGTACAGTTGGTTAGATAAAGTTGTAATGTATTAACACAATTTGGGTTGTGTTTTGATATAAAGCAGCTAGTACAATTATAATCAACACAGCTTTTTGAAGAAAAAGCAAAGACTAAAGTCATCGTGTGACTTTCTTTCCTTTAGTGGGCGACTGTGGCTCTCTACTTGGCAGATCAATGATCCAAATAACATTGCTATCGAGCAGGAATAATTGTACAAGCAAAACTGCAGAAGCCTCAAAGCCAGTGATGCAATTGCAGTACGTGATAAATTTAAAGACAACTCCTAATCTAGATCTAATCTAGAGAAAGTAGTTAGGTAAATTGTGATTACAGATTTCATGAACTATGCACTCTGAAAATCAAAGTTCGGCAATTTAGTCAATAATAGCTTTACTATTATAAAAAGCATAAATAAAAAGTGCTGAATATAATTTTATCTTTAAAAAAATACTAGTTAAGGCTCATTAACCATTTCGCCTCACCTCCGCAAAATGATTTCCACTTCCTAGTGTGCCTGCTATCCCACTTAACAATACCTTTACCTAGCCACCATACCCTGTTCCTTTGCTCAATTATTGCATGTTTAAATAAAATAGTTTCAAAGCAAAAAGTCTGACACTTCTAGAGTTCAAAAAGTAACCAGTTATTTAATAACTGAATACTTCACCTAGGAAACCCGTAAGCAGCTTCAAAACAGTGATAAACAATCGCTGCAGATTCAAGTGAAAGAGAAATCCCAAAACCTATGTGGGTATTCTCCAAGATAGCACAAAATTCATCTATTTAGACCAAATCAAACCAATATTCTATTTTACAAAATTTACAAACTGAGTATTAATTTATATTAACACATTTTTTACTGTGATTTGTAGCATTAATAGTTTTGTTTCTCTTTTATGGAAAAGCGCTCTCACCTGGATTTAGCAAAATCAAGACAATGGAAGAGACATTACTTAAACCATCAGAGATCAGAGGACAGCAGGTTCAGCAGAGTTTGGAAATGAATACATTTCCCATTACCACTTTGGACCACATAAACAAGGTAAGACAATCATGAAAAGTTCTCACTCCACTTTCAAGAAATCCCACCTTAATCAGTAAATTAATTCCTCCACAGTACTATGCCACAGGCTTAGATTTAACCGATAATGTCCATTCCCTTAATGACCAATGCAGCAAGACTTTGACAATGCTGAAGTTTGAATAGTATGATCATAAGACTGCACCAACAGAGAACATAAATGTAAACATTATAGTTGGGTTTTATGTTTTTCAGTTAAAGTACAGTACAAACCCTTTATTCCCAACTAGATTTTTTGTTGGGGTTTTTTCTTTCATAAAAGCACATACAATAAAATATGTACATAGAGAAGTTAGAAACATCTGAAAGCATCTTATAAAAGTAAATACAAGACTTAGAATATCTTGAGTGTGCTGAAGGCACCATTGCTACTCAACTGGGAATATGTCCTCTCACGTATCTACCTGCCTATCAATGCAGCATCCCTTTCTCTATTACTCGGCACCAAGAGCTGGAAGGTACCCATGGAAGTTGAGGGCATTCAGGGCCTAGTATAGGATACTCTTTATTCAAGACAGTAGTGAAACTAGACAATATAGTAGTAATTGAAGTCCAGATTCTTCTTGAACATTTGGAGAAATGGTTTTTTGTGATTTTATAGTCTCTAATGCTACAATGTATTCCAGAGAATCAAAAACAATGGTAAGAAAAACCAGCACATTGATGATTCCCACCAACAGGAACTGCAGAGCTATGAACTAGCTCAGCTACAGAAATTGAGATCTCTGTAATAATCAACGCAGTTCACACTAATGCTTGTCCATGCTATTTGTGGGCAGCCCAGGGTCAAACACTGTTCAAATGGGAATAAGAAACACACACATATATATATATATTAAAATATATATACTTTTTTTAACTTAATTAATTCCATCTATTAATAAAAAAAATATTCTTCATGGGTGTTTCTTCATAGTGTGTCACATTTGCAGGTAAAGAGAAAGTATTTTAAGTGCTGCGTTGATGTGGAGCTCTTCTGGACAAGTTGTATTTAAGCTAACAAAGAGGAGCTTCTTTTTTCTCTTCAAGAAAATTTCTTAAGCCTTTATATGCACAGCAGTCTTAAATGGAATTACAAATGTAGCAAATGAAACAGAATATTTTAATGCCACTTTTCTATTATGTATCTACATTCAGCCTACCATATTACTGGTAAGTTATAGGTTACAATCAAATCTACAGATGCAGTTGTCAATACCAATCAGAAAGAATCAATCTTCAGATTGCTCATTTGAAGGAAATTCACACTGGATTAAACAATCAGAGCCTAATTTCTTCCATTTCTACTCTTGGTGGACAGGAGTAGCACAATAATTTCCAGCCATCATCAGATTAGACAAATACAAACTGTTATCACTATATATGTCTGAGATGGTGACCACATTTGTTAGCCAAAAACCTTAAAATCCAAACATATAGAAGGGATACTGCCACTTTCCATTCCCATGAGTTTTGTTAGATGGAGACACTCAAAATTCTTCTTCTTCAACAGCAAAGTTATTTTGCTTCTTCCGAACATTCCAGTGTAAACACTCAGCCAAGCTTTCAAACCAGTCGCTCACAGGATCTCGGAAACAGATGGAAGGAAGGGGATAGCAAGAGGTAGTGATGCTAATACTGCAACAACACAGGAACACCCCAGTTAGTCAAGGGCAATCAACAGCATTTGTACAAAAAATAATCTTCAAGTCACTAGCTAACATAGTGCTAGGCTCAGTCAAGTTGGTAAAGCAGCAAGTTTCCATAATCAAGCAGTAACTAAGCCTGCAGCCTCATCTAAAGAGCTTAAAATGGTTAACAGACACACTGTGGACAGCATTCTTTTGACACGGTGAGAATACTGAAACCACTCCCTGACATCCTGCAGTCTCTTGCTGGTTTTTACACCAACAGTACAGGGACAGAAGAAAAACGTATGTCACCACCTCGGCCTTTGAGTTTCAACTAAAAGCAACAGCACCAAGTCTAACACCTAACAAAGGGACAGAGATCATGTTTAATTGTTTCTAGTCTCATGATTTATAGATCTTTCAACATCAGATGAAATGCAAACAACTCAAGATGGGGTGTCACAACAGCTATACGTTTTCCTTTCTAGCAACTTGCATGGACCAAGAACAAAAGCCACCATATTTTGCACATAAAAACTGAAGAAACTTCACCCACTGCATTTTGCTCACTCAAGGCAACAGCATCAGAAGTGACCACAACCATTCATTAAGTTCACATAGTTTAAGTCATGTGGCATTATTCAGAGCCACTGCTTACAATGCAGCTCCTGTTGCTTTACACCTTGTGTTAAATATATAGAATTTTCTAAAGACATGTCATCTCCCTTGCTAAGCATGCAATGTTTATGTGCTTTTATCTTAACACTTCACTTGCTTGCATAGACAGATCTAAAAAACTTGTTGGAAATGAAACACTTCTAGTGCAGTTTCTGCTGTCAGAGGTGTTAGGGTTTATAAAAGCTTGTTTCTTCAGTGTTAGCAACACTTTAGACGTGTTAGGTGATGACAGAAGTGTATGAATCATTATTTTATACACTTCTTCAAAATTGCTACAATCAAAACAAAAAAAGCCTGACCTGTCTCCATGACAAATTTCCTGCCTCTTCCTTCCATCAAATGAAACCCATGCTGTATTCCTGGCATCTGGGGAGAGCATAATCTGAAAAAGAGAAAAAGAACTGAACTTCAGGTCCAAGCCCTATTTTTCAGGAGCAAGGAACAAACAGCTTCTCCATCCTCTCTCCTGAGTGAACAATTGACTCTCCATAAGATTACAGTTGCACTGATATTTGTAATCTATCCATAATAACTGTACAGTGGCATGCCACACAAGTTCCAACTTCATTTTATGTTTGGTATATATATACATAAGTTTTCTACATGCAATAAACCTCCTTTTATAAGTACAAGGTTATAAACCAGAAAAACCCTTCAGTTACAGCCAGTGCACAGTTCAGGTGAATGAGTTAACTTAGCATCTCTTTCAAGAAAAATAATAAAGTTAATAAAGAAAAATACAGTTTAGTACCTACTGAATCCAAAACTGCCAAATTCAGAAAGTTTTGCTCATATTTAATATACATGCCCAGGAAGAGAAAAGAATTGATTAATATGGGCCAGTAACAGCCACTGACATGAAAGTAATTGCAGACAGAGCAGTGCCATGAATAAACAGTTGATTTATATTGTAAAGCCCCAGTACACACACATTTATTTCTTAATGATAATCTTCTAACATCCCTAGAGGAGCACTTTTAAGCACACTAGCTCTCTTCCCACTTAAACAGACTGAAGGCTTGTAACAGATACAAGCAGCAGCAAAGGTTTCTTTCTTACACATAGGTATTTGTTAAAAACACACATTAACTAAGTCCATTTTGTATTCAGGTAATATATGCCTTTTTTTCTGTGAGAAAGCATGAAAAGTAATTACTGAATTACAGATAACTCTACAAATATACTCAAAATCTGCAATATTTGTCGTTTCAGCCATGGAAGTAGAATTCTTCATTCCCTTAAAGACTGATTTAGATACACTTTAGCTGAAATGGCATAAAATTTTTACAGTCAGCATGCTAATGTATGCATTCCCATTTTGCAGAATGTTACACAACTACAGTCCAGTAGAAAACAGTGTGAAGTATTCTGCTAGTGGGTATATTATTTTAAACAAAGATGCATTCTTCAACCAGACTTGATCTGATCCTCCTACAAATGAAAGAATGCAGGACATACACGGCATTTCCTGACCTCTTCTGCTTTGGTCTGCTTCTGATTCACACAGTTATTACAGAAGTTTTTAACTTAGAGACATAACAGAAGCTAACCTTGAGTTCCACTCCAGCAGGAACAACAATAGGTCTGAACGACAGTGAGTGAGGGCAGATTGGGGTGATCATTATCGCAGGAACATTGGGATGAATCATAGAAGCTCCTGCTGCAGCTGCATATGCAGTGCTACCAGTCGGGGTGGAGACAATGACTCCTGTGACAGAAGCAAAAATTTCACTTACATTAGCATTACAATCAATGTGTTACTTTGGAAGATCATTAAGAAATAGCACCCTTAGGAAAACAAAGCACAGAATGTATCAACTTGTATTTCACAGGAGAATTGCAGCCTAATACTCAGAAAGTCAACAGCTCTCCTCTAATCCTGACACAGCAGGTTGGTTCTATGGCTTCATATAAGTTGCATAAACTTCTAGATCTCAGATTATGTAACTTTGTAACAGTGACATTCATTTGCTTTCAGGGTAAGAGTTTTAAAGATCAGCTTTTGTATTTCATGAAACTGTTGCTTGCCTTCACAAGTCCATAAACAAAGCTTACAACACTTGCATACTTTGTTGCAGAACACTACCAGTGAACACACACATCTATTCATTGCACACTCATTTCTGTCACCAGAGAACTGAAGCTTCAGACTTTGTTTCCATGTGAGAAAATCTTCCAGTAAAATAGCAACAGTCCACACATGAACTGATAAACAATTTAACTCAAGAAGCAGACTCACCATCTCCTTGCACTGTTGTTATCAGGTGCCCATCTAGAAAGACATCTACATTGGAAAGATAAGATGAAGGACCACGATCCACTACAACTTCATTTAGGACCTGCCATGACATCAAACATTACACCAGTCAGTTATTGCTGACTTGGCAATATAACAAATAACAAGCTGAAACATGCTTTCCAAATCTTTGAAAGAATCATGCTGATTTAGTCCTTGCCAAATTAGACTCTTTACACCTCCGCCTTATCAAGTGCCAGCTGAAGTTTTCAGATGTTAAGATTTATTTCCAGAAGCTGGTTATCAACAGTGTGCTGGGTTTTTCTTTCCACTTATACAAATCTTTAGGATACCCCATTTTAGAACTACTACTTTGTTTATAAAAGGAAAACATTACTCCAGGAAAATAAAATATTAGCACTTGTGATTGCAGAAAGTATCAATGTACACCACTTCCTCATTATTTAGTGCCCATATTTTGAATCGGAGCAATATGGATCAGTCCCACACCACTGAGATAATGTCAACAAACTAATGAAAGGGGAAAATTTGTAATAAAACAAGTACAAAGCAATTTACTAACACTTTAGTAGTTCTTTTGCTTATTTTCTCCTCTGACCTGATATTGCATAACTTGCTTGCCCACTTCTTTCTCTATGTTTGTAGACACCACTCCATTTTCTTCTATGCCATTTTGCACTGTCATTTTCTCTCTGTGCTCTTTAACTACTTTCACTTTCAGCCTGCTTCGTAGAACCAGGGCTGCATTGCCTAGAAGTGAAATAGAGGAAAAAGTACACAAAACCAACATGCTGGTATAGTAAATATAACCCTGCAATGACTAACAAAACTGTATGAAATGCCATCACCTATTGCCCAACATTCCCAGTTTCATTTGCAAGATAATTGTCTACACTCGGCTAAAGCTCAAAACTAATTTTTAGTATTAATGAACAGAACGAAAGTCGAATTTGAACTCGGTCTTTCTTCCCTTTCCTCTTCAAAGTTTCATGTGGACATGATCAAGATTGGAAAACCATGTTAAGCTTACATGATCTTCACCAAGACAAAAGCTAAGCTTAAGGAAAATGCATTAACTATTAAAAGACAATATCCTAGCAATGTGAAAATTTTATATTTCTTTTCAGGAATCTAGTTTGGATTCAACTCAGTTTTGAAGAAACAACGTATATTTTTCCTCAAGTATTTTATTTGCCCCACTTCCCAGTATTTAATCAGTGTCCTGTTTAGAGAAACAGACTATCACAGACTTCATAGTTACTCTCTGTTTGTATGTTTAGCTGCCATATAACGTAAGTTCTGCACTACCTTATACTCATTTACCCCACAAACAACCAAGTAATTTCTTAGCCATTTTCCATTACAAAATAGTATGGAAAGCAGCACTGGATAGGTCAGTGCAATGCAATATGTCTGTCAGTTTAATATCTATTTCTTGAGACTCAGTCTTATGAGACAACCTAAATGAGTTAGTTAAGAAAATTTACTAGCCTTGGAAAAAGCTACAGAAAACACAACAAACAAACACAACTTGTGCCCTTCAATTTACCTTCTATGACCTGAGTGACTTGGGACTGGAAATTCTCAAAATTAAATGGAGTAAGAAATCCAAGGGATCCCAGATGAAAAGCCATAACTGGAGGTACGCTACCCTATCAAGAAAGAAAAGAATTTAAAAGCTTCTGAATAAAAGCATTTCATACTTCAACTAATTGCCTGTTAATATTTTGACTATTGATGTAACTTCAACTGTGCATAATGAAAACAACACAGCACATACATTATTTTCGAAATATATAGGGTAAAACAGGCCTGTTTAAAAAAGGGAATGAACAACAAGGGACAGATATGAACTCAAAAAAAAAAAACCCAAACAAAAACCCCGCCAACTTTCAAACACTTCAAGAGATCTTTAAGTCTACTTCCCAAACAGACCAACCTGGAAAAGCGAAGAAGCATAAAGCAAGGTCCCGTCTCCTCCCAGGCATATGATAAAGTCTATCTGATTGGAGATATCATCATAATCTAGAAGCAACATTGAAATCCAAATTCTTAAGTTTTATCAACAGTCATAATTTCCTACCATAAATTAAGTGCAGCATGCTAACATTCACTCAAGTATAAAATAAAAAAACCCAACAGAAACTAGTAACAGCAAACTGCAAACAAACTTAACCCAACCAGTAAGGAAATAAGGACAAATAAGCGCTATACTTCAGCTCTACTTTCAAGAAATCACTACTATACCTTCTCTGAAGGTGCAAAATTTCTTCTTCACTGGTCCAAAATTCTCATCATTAGCTATAGCAGGGTCTTCCAATACCTTTTTTTCTACATACACTATCATATTGTTCTCCTTAAGAAAAGTAAAAGAAGCTTATTAATATCCTCTTAAAATGATAAAATATTTTGACTCTCTCC
The DNA here is from genome assembly GCA_002631895.1 of Agapornis roseicollis. Classification (NCBI taxonomy): domain Eukaryota; kingdom Metazoa; phylum Chordata; class Aves; order Psittaciformes; family Psittacidae; genus Agapornis; species Agapornis roseicollis. The sequence goes on along the minus strand of NDXB01011647.1, from coordinate 117,832 downwards.
ATAATTTCCATTAGTTTCAAACATATAAATAATACTTTACAGGAATGGTCTGCATCTGCTGGTTGGGGGGGGGGTATTTTTAATGTGTGGTCAATTCTAATGAGAGTTTTGCAGCACACAAATCATCTAATTAAACTTTGGAACACAGGTTACATGATACAGTAATGTTGCTATGTTTGTTCAGGGCTTAAAGGATTAAGCTTTTTATATCCTTTTCCCTGCAACTCAGAACTGAAAATAGAACGAAGGAAAGTTTTTACTTTACTTTTTTTTTTTCCCTTAAGCTCTTTACCTAAAGTACTTAAGTATTGATCTTAAACTCTGAAACAAGTTTTACTACTTTCAGTGGGAGCGAGTATAAAGATTTGTTTGCATTGTGCAATTCTGTTCACTCCACATTCAATAAAAATCAGTAACGGACACCAGTTTAGTCTTTGAAGTACAGCAAAAATGGAATTTACATTTTATTACCTCAGTAAGATACACACAAAGCTCTTTGAAAGGCTGCAGCAGACTGGCATCACGGATCTTTTTAATAACAAGGACGCTCTTGGGAGGTTTGTTCCATGTCAACCGCTGGCTTGCTGGATCCTGAATGTGCCTAGAGAACAGAAAAATAAAGACAATGTTACTACAGTTTGCTCTGACAACATTCTGGTCTGTTAAGAATATCTCTTTCAGTCCAATTGCCTGCAGACCTAGGACAGAAAGAAGAATGCAATAGTTTGTATGCAATAATCATCTGAATGCAATAATCACTGCAATGTTGTTTCTTCCCCCATGAAACCAATCAATGCTTTACTTTGTTAAGACAGTAACACAATATTAAGGTGTCCACTCTGGTAACTGCCACCATGCTAATAGCACATGCAAAAAGGGATGTTAACAGAAGCACTACAAAAGCTCATGGATCTTCATAGTCTTTTCAATGCATTTTGAAGCCTGTACATGCAGACACAAATTCTACAGGTTTTCCTAACTAACACTAAACAAGACTATCACAGGAGAAGGGCAAACGATTACGATTTTAGTACTGATCCCAAAAGGAGTTTATCTGCTTAAAGTAGCACAACAACTACTTCAAATATTTAAAATAAATAAATAATTAACTTTAAGAAGTATTTTAAGCTACTGTCTGCCTATTGCCAACATTCTAAGACTTGAGAACCTCAAGAACTAAACAAGTAATTTTGCAGCTTTCAAAGGAGTTCAGTAACAGCACCCTCAAATTGTTCTATAACACACATAAGTTGCTTTAGGAATACCCAGCTGTATTTTCCCTTTTTTTGTATCTACTTCTAATCTACCTAATTTCACAGTTGTATCTCACATATAAAAAGCATCCCACCATTTTCTATACAGTGCAGATATAGCCCATAAAAGCAAAGCACATTAGTATAAACACTGAACAAGCCAAATTTACAGAGATCTGGATTTTGCACTGCAAGGATTAAAATCAAACAGATGATGATGCCAGAGATGGAAAAAACAGTTCATTTTACTTTCCAAACCTCCTATATTCTACATATAAATACAGCAGAAACTGCAGGTTAATGAATTAGTCACTGCCAATAACATTTACTATCAAACAATGCTCTCCTTTCAAACAGAACACTCTGCCTACTCCAACTGTACTCACCAATTCCCCGTAGTTCTACTAAATGAAAGATTATTCATAACATGCTTTAAGATCTTCATGTTTCTTTCCAGAATACAGACAAATGTAACAGCCCCAAGGAAAAACAAAAAGGCTTTTCACTTATTAATAAAGTGCTACCTCAGAAGGAAACATTTTCCTCAGAAAGTCTTTTTTCTTCCCAGTTAAATATTTCAGTCATTCCCAATAAAAAGTTGTGAGGCTCTACAGGAAAACCCTGCATAAAATGTTTATTACAGCTCTTCAGAGGCAAGATCTCATAAGAAAAATTCCATTTCCAGGAAGAATTTAAAAACAGGATTTGACCTCCCCTCTCCTCAAGAACACAAGCACCTGATTCTGTTTTCACTGCCTAGTCATTCAATTCACCTGGTCATCCTATAGAACAATCTTCTGAAAGCAGGCTTTTCAACACAGTCATCAAGACCTTAAAAGAGACACCAAGACCTTCGCTAACTCACACCTGTAAATAAAACCTAAATTTTCTGTTAAAAAAAAATCTCTCCAGTGAAGAGAGTTTACTAATATTACTGTCTGTAGAGAATAAAAACCCAAACAAAAAGCTTTGCTTTGCTTTTAGAAGCCAGAAAACAAAAAGCCCTTAGCTGTGGTAAGAACAATTCACAACTCTGTCTTCAAGCAGTTCTTTCCTTCAGTGATCCAGATCATCCTCTACTCCCCAGCTTAAGCTTCTGAACACTGCTTAAGTAGTCCTTTCCCTGGCAGGTAGTGTGCATGAGTACTGCTCACAGCCTCTGTGCTCAACTGATCTTGACACTATCATTTTATTGTACCACACTGACCCACCCTGTGGGGAGGAGCATCCGCATGGAACCAGACGGGTAAACACATGAGGCAAGCTGGAGTTTGAGATGAACCACAGCTCTCCAAGCCCTTACTTCAGAACAGACAGAAGGAACAAGGAAGCCCACAGTTACTTTACACTACATGATTTCTGCCACGCCTTTAGAGGAAAAGCTGGGCTACCACCAACCTGTTTGCAGGAAGACTGCTACTATTTAGGTAAGGATTTAGGCAAATAGATACTTCAATACTTTGTATTTAACTGGAAGAACAATGAAATATATCCTAGTACCAACCACTAACTTGGTTAATCTGTAGAACCCCGACATACCTCATCTGACCAAGCCACCGTTTATTAAGTATAAATACATGCTGTAAAAGGCAACACCTTTTATGCCACCCAACTACAAGATTAAAATGTTTATATGCTTACGAAGCAGAAAGCAACCCTTATTCTCACATTAAATTTATCAGCAGTCTAAAGGCAAACTTACTTTGACGATATTCATATGGCAAAAGTGCCATAGCTCAAGTACACAAATTCAAACTACCAGCACTACTCACATGCCCTGCAGTGCTTGTATGTGAAATGGTTATTATTTTTTCTTCCAAAATAGATATACTGTTTAGGTAGAAGAGTGGGCATAAGAACACCACATGAATTAGTAACGTAAAACCAGCAAAATTAATTTCCTTTTATGTCTGTTACCCTGCAGGAAATATTCCAGCTGACAAAACCACTACAAATCCACAGAGAGAAACACTGCTCCTCCCTTCAGAGGAAAAGTACCTGACGATATTCAAACCTTTATTATACTTTCCAGCCTGCAGATCAAGCTAATGCACATCTAATGGGAGAGTACAGTTAGCAGTGCTATCCATCCTGCTCTGAGACTGACTTGTTAAAGGGTCAATGTGTGATAAATTGCAATTCTGGTAATGCAGAACTCCAGCTGGCAATCGAGCAACATGGAAAAATCTCTAAGTATCAGGTAAAACAAAACCAGTGCTGATTAGGGGGTGAATAGCATAAAAGCAAGCTTTTCTCTTTCACACAGAATAAGCACAATCCCATTCATTTGATTACTTACATAATTGTTTTAGGATTTTGCAGCATACAGGCCTTTGGTCCAAATGTGGTCACTGGGCATGGTCCGTGCAAGGAACGTGTTCTCCTGAAGATACATATGCAAAAAGATAATCAGTAAGTAAAAGAAATGTGATCACAAACTGGGTATAACGAGCTCCCCAGTCACCAAACCAAATCCTCAGATCACCAACTTCTTTCAAAAAAGCCACACTAAGCAATAAACGGCTAAGAACACATCTTACACCTACATTTGTGGTTGACCAGCCAAGGTAATTTTACACATAGTAACTCACACATTTCAAATCTAACATTTACGTCCCATATCTACTCCTTGAGAGTGAATTTAATTGAAGCCCCATAGTTTACATCCCCTCCACAGAGTGAGTAATCACTTCCTAAATATTAGTTCAAGGCATATTCTTGTATTTGTTTCATCTTCACTTTGCACAAAGGAAGCATCGCAGCCTCAGAGAAGATATGGTCAAGTTTTCTCAGCTTGGTTCTGCAAATTCATGTCAAGGTTCTATTTAGTTTCAAATCTTCTGGACATTCAGTATAGAACAGTGCATGCATCTCTCAGAGACCACAAAAACATGCAGATAAATTAGGTTTCCCAGTGTAAGTCTTGCCAAGCATTTACAATCTCCAAAAGCAAAACAACTCCTTCAGATGTTTTAGCCACAGTCAAGTCACAGTAATGGTGTCCTGATCACTTAAATGCTTTTTCTGGTTGCTTAAATCTTTGCACTTAATAAAATGCATATCCTTCAATTCTAAGCTTTATGGAGATATGCATGTGCCGTTCCAGGCCTTAGTTTTGAACAGACAGGAAAAAATGCTAACTTTTATCATTTATTTATCTAATACCATCTTTGTCTTCAAATAAACAGGAACTCTGAAATGCCATTTATCCCCAGACATAAATCCCAGCCAGAACACAGGATTACTCTGAGCTGTAGGATGAGATTATCTGGAGCAAGTCAGAACTGTTCTGCCTTACTTCCCCTCCCACCTCCTCCAGCAAACTGTAAGCAGGAGTAGAACTTGCTCAACTTATGGAACTGTTGAAATACTATGTAAATGCTATTAGAATTGTTCCATTAAAAGGAAGGAGGAAATATGCCTTTCCTGTGCTTAATTCAGTTAACACAGGAATTGGTAAATAACCTATTGCTTGGGAGTAACAAATCATTCCTGCACTGCCTTCTATTGTGTATATTATAAAATAACTCAGACCAGCCTGATGATTCACTTTTAGTACTAAAAAAACCTCAGAAATCTAATAAACATCAAAACCAGATGACAGATTAAACAAAATATAATTAAGGAATAACAGCAACATCTTTGTTCTATGTCTAGTAAAATATGCATGAGTTGAATTCCAGTAATGAAGATGAGTATTTAATTTCCTATATCTAACACACAGAAGTGATTTGTTTTCTGCATATACTGTTTTCCATTTTTAAGTCCAACCATTACTTAAAATATGCACATGACATTCATGACATTCCAACATTTCTTTACAAGTTCTAATTCATAATTGGCATATATTTTTATTGAATTTTTACCTGGTTAGTTTATGCACTATTCAATCAACAGAAGGCAAAATGAGTGAACAGGATTTAAAGTTATTTGTTGTAAGACTGCCTTTGCTAAGAATAAGCAGCGATGCAACGGAACTTACACATCTTTTGCATCAGTTCAAAGCAGACAGGCAACTACTTCAATCTGAATACTACATAGCAAGCCTGAGCTATTTTCTGACATTCTGCTAAGTGTCTTGTGACAATTCTGCACTGAATTGAAGGCAGCTAGTGAGTGAATGCACAGCAGCTTAATGGAAAAAGAAAATAACCTTGTAAACAATAACCCTAATTCAAACCACAATGGGCAAGATCTACAAAGATCATTTAATTTCTAGCATAAAAGAGAAAAAGTAGTTATTCAGGTAGAAGGTAATAATACACAAAAATTCAGCCAACATGGCCTTTTACACAGGTTGTCTGAAGTCTACATTCTTGAAGGTTTAAGTTCATCGGGGAAAAAGCCCCAGCTTTACAGCACACTTTCAACCTGAAGCTTTATACATTGACTATGGCACACAACATAGTAGCTAGAACAGTACAGTCAGAGCACAATCCTTTGTGAACATTTCCAAAAGCATTCAAGGACACTGACGTTCTGAACTACATACAAGTATTTTCCTAACCTTTTAGCCTCTTCAGATAAATGCTTTTTTAATGCCTCCCTTCACCATAAAGCTTTCCCCTGTGATCTTCAGCCTCACCCATGTATGCTCTGCCTCACAAGAGCATTCCTACCAGCAAAGCAGTAGCTCTGGAAGGGAATTTTGTCTGATGAGTAACTCCTCCATGATTTTGTCCATAAATTCTGACCTTACTGTAAGTAAGGTAAAATTCTGCTAACACTTCCCACAGATCATGACAGGCTGCTGCCACTGTGTGTTATTCAGTATTTGCAATAGGTCCAAAGATCACAAAATCTAAAGTTCCATGCAAGCTGTCCACATGACAGGAGCCTTGCAAATAGATTAGAAATTTGGCTCAAAATAAAAATGGGCATTTCTCACTGCTGTGAAACAATCTGCAAGCTCAAACTTACTTTGTGCTGCCCCATGTTATCCTATAACCCAATTACTCACACAGGTTTTTAACACACAGTGCTAGAGCATTAGCAGAAGTCTGCAGAAGCATCTCTACTGTTGGCTGATTCTTCTTTGAGGCTATGAACTCCACAGATACCTCTTTTGACAGCCATGGCATTTTGATTACAGGTCTGCTCTTCATCTACCCCCCACCATTAATTTCCTGCCTTCATTTTGGGCTAACAACCTTCTGAAGTGCATTTTAGGCATCCCTTAAAAGCAACTCATTGAGCAAGTGGTAAAGTGCTCCCTACTAATTAAAGATCTGGAACAAAGGACAAAACTGTTCCTTTCTTGTGACCTGAGCTACTATCCATCTATGACTTAACAAAGCTCAGTACAGATGTATCTGTATTTTCTTTCTGGAAGGTACTTAAGCCTTCTGAAGCTAGGTTGAAATATGACAAATATCACAGTATTTAAAGTTCAAATCTACCCCCAAACCCTGGAAATACTTGGACACAGTGGGTTCCTCAAATTTGAAAATTAGTATTTTGTGTTTATCTGCTCATAAACAGTAACTTTTGAAGCTTTTAAACTTTAAGAACTTTCCCTAGCTAGAAATAAACCTATACTTTCTTAACTAACCTCCTTACTAGGAAATGCTTTCAATACAGGACACTACAAATAACAGTTTTATGTACAGTTTGCCTTCAAAACAAAAAGATCTATTACATTTCACATACCCATTTCTAAATGCAAATTATTGAATCCAGGCTCAGCCAGCCTTTAAATGGCATATACAAAGCAAATCAGTAACGTGCTGTCTTGCTGAAGTTGTATATGCACATGGAGAATGTCGCTGAAGTATCTAGAAAAAGCAATTTAAGATGTTCCAAGAAACAGGAGATAGGCCAGAACTAGCCAGACCCTATTTACATGAACATCAGTTTAGAACTGATCACCTACATGGTCACTACTACAGAAAATCAAGTTCTTTTCACAGCGTGGCCCACAATAGGATGGTTCACTGATCATCTCCCTCTCTACTTATTACAACAAAGCACTATTTTTATTTCATTATCACTTGCTACAGCTCCCAGACTACAGTTGTTTGTCATTTTTCTTAAAGGGAGCAACAATAGAAGAGCTAAGAGCCATACCGGAATTCTTTGGTGCTTCCCAGAGCTGGTGAAGCAGACAAACTTCGTGACTTAGCTCGTCCCCGGCTCGTGTTGCTCCACTCCTCATCATCGTGACACGTTGAGCAATGATAGGCAGACTCTGAGCTCACATCAGCCTTACTGGTACACAGTTTTTCTCGATTCATCTCCATAGTGGAAGTAACCTCAGTGAGAGAGAAATTCAATTCCTGTGGAAAAACACCAGGAGAAAGGGACAGGGGGGAAAGAGAGAAAACCCCTCAGTATTAGCAAAACTAATAGGGTAAGTATTAAACACTGAGTTTACACACTTGGATAAAAACTTCTCAAAAGGATCTGGGCAATTGAGAAGTTCTTCAAGGTAATCTGAAGCAATGAGAATTAAAACACATGTTCTCAAGATTCATAAGAGGGTCAAGACAAAGTTGTTTCAAGACCAGCACAGATTCACATCTCCAGTTACAAATGGGATAAGAAATTTATTTTAGATACTGAAGAGGAAGGAAAGCTTTAAGTATTTGCCAAGGAATTAACACTTAGGAAAAGCCAAAGTCTCCTATTACATGATACATATCTTCAACAAATAAAACTACAATACCCTAAGCTATAGCAGAAAAACCCTTGTCAAAGTAAGCAAAAAATAATGCAATAGAGATAACCTTAATAACCTTTAGTTCTTCAGAAATGTAAGTTATTTCCATGCTGACAAGAGGCAAAAACAAGTTGGAGAACGACACCAAAGTTCTTGCACTATTTGGGACAAACTGAGGAGATGGTCCAAAACAAATAAAATGAAAGAAGGACAAATGCTAAGTATTTCACTTCTACAAATAAGCAGCACAAATAAAAGATGAACAGCTGGCTAGGCAGCAATTCTGCAACATAAAAAAAACAAACCCCAAACTTTAACGAACTATCCTCCCCTAAAGTTGTTTAACCACCCCCCAAAAGATATTTGGGTGTGAAGTTACCAGAGGATGGTAATGACCACAATTTCACAAGTTTCATGTTTACAGCTTGCAGATAACAAAAGCATCAATGAAATGAAGCTGTAATTTCAGAATGAGCACAGACTCATTACTAAATTAGACAGAACCACCACCTAACCAAATCAGAAAATACTTTTGCTCCTACTGTCGATTACACTTACCCTGAGAGAACACCACTACAAAGAGGTACGATTACTGGCATCCATTAATAATTTGTAAGATCCTGCACTTGTAAAGATATCAATGTGTAGCTCTTGATTACTCATTGCTTGGTATCACTTGTGCCCGTTACTTGGGAAACAGTCATTTCAACACACTGATAACTTTTTTACAATTAAAATTTGAAAAATCTAACTCCATTCTTAGACAACTTTAAGCTCAATATAAATTTTGTGCCAGTCAGTTGATTTATGTACACAATTACCCTGATGGTGCAAGCACATATGTAAAAGAGACTAAACTCTGACTCAAACAACACAAGTTATCTTTAGTAGACGTTAATTTGAATTACCTTCTATCACAAGCTCACCAAGCTTCAGGAATGGATCTCTGACTGGTTGTTTCTGAACCAGCTACATAAAACAAGATGTTCAGATAACTGAGCTTCAGAAAAGTCACTCTAAAAATGAGATATTCAGTATCTCTGAATGAAAAGGGTCTTTCGGCATCTGTATGCATATGAAGAAAGTTCTTATCCTGTTTGTTCTTTAAATCATAATCTAAATTAGCCCACCGTTTTTTCTTCACAGATCCCAAACAGACCTGAACAAGAAACTGGAACAAGACTTAGAAACCAGGTGTTTCCAAAAGAAACCCCATCCTTACAGAACTACTCTAGGAAATTATACAAAATAGTTAGGTTAATCTATTGAGTGAGACTGCTGCTAAAGCATTTCAGAAGTATTAAGGGTGACAATCAGTAGTGAGCAATGTCTCATTTCCTCCTCCCTATCCCAACCTGCATGTTTCTCAAGGCTACGTATGTATCCACATACACATGTCCACACTACACATCCACTCACTCAGTCAGAATTACAGGTAATTACTTTGCACTAAATCTGCACTGCAAAATGGGCACACACAAAAATGTGCAAGTGCAGGTAGCTAACACTACATCATTTTCTTTTGCTTTATCATCACACAGGTTATAAACGCCTCATTCCTTTTTATCCTAACACTGAGAGCTTGACCTGGGCCTAGGAAAATAAAAATTACAACCATTAACCGAGTGTATGGAAATACAACATATGGGAATACAGTTTCTGAAAAACTGGTTCTCAGTAACTTAACAGCTGATGCATATTCCACATCATCGCCATAACTGTAAGGTGCAGAGAACAATAATTTATATAGTAAGCAATAAATAAGGTGTGTTTCCAGGTGACTTTGAAGTATCTTAATCTGACAGATGCTGCCAGTAAAGAAAATCAGATTAGCGCAAAACTGGAAGTAAGGAGGTGTACAAACCTACTAAATACAACCTGAGAACTTGATATTCCTTCTATGTAATACTTTCCAATTCAGGATGTTTTAACTACAATTGTTTTACTAACATTCCCTCACAAGACCTTTATTAAATAAGCAGACTTGACGTAAGGACAAAGCTATCACTGAACAGCTCCCGGGACCGGATCCAAGAACTTTAAGCACATGTCAACAAACTAGCAAAAAGGCTGCTCTGGTCTAAATCATGTCCAAAATTTAAATAAAAAAATAAAAGGACTTATATGTTCAGCATTACAGGACAAAGGACAATTGAGGAAGTGTTAACATTTAACATTAAATGACTGTGATAGTGACATAAAGTAGCCAGATACCCGACCTTTCACCTTCAACTTCTCTGTCATTATAAATGAACCAGAACTTCAGAGTTTTCAGCAAACCATCCTTATGTAAAAGAATACAGCACCATAATATCCCCCAAGTTTTACTTCACTGTTCAACTGTCATTAAGGAATCACTCTCCAGGTCGACTGCAAGAGTGTTAAGGACAAAGGGAATCTGAAACAATTCTGCTAAACTTCCATATACACAGGTGGTCCACACACAGGTGGTAAGAGGTATGTGTGCTCACATCTTCAAAACTCATCTTCTACTCACATCACTTTTTACACATCTTCAGGACTGCAGCATTGCTACTGATTTCTTAGGAATTGCATCAACCATTCAGCACTTCTCCTTTTGTATGTTATTTATCAACTTTGTGTTAGGGCATAAGAGGACAATGTTATATCCAGAAACGAAAACACATGCCCAACTGCTATAAACCCCTGTTTGCTTAATCACTTAATTCTGCAGAGAAGTTTCTTTATTACTGTATTCTGCTGCAGAAAGAGCTCCAATAGAGGTTACATGCCTACGACTCCACCCCTAAGGCACTAACCTTCCCCCTCCACCTCTTCTCACCCCCAAAAGAAGAAACAACTGCAAGGGGGTAGGCAAAGCTTCCTTTTTGGTGTAGTTTATAACTTCATATTCTAGTGTGCGCATAGGAAAAACAGCAAGGTAACGCTCCCTATTGAAATGTAGCCGTCTGACAGCGGCTGAAATTTAGCAGCGTGGTTTTTGATATACTCCAGTGCTATTTCTACTAAAAACCGGGCAGTATGACCATCACGTGTTCCATATCGAGGGAAAACAAGCTCATTTGTTAACCCTGCCGCTTCAAACACCAACACACGCACCTACAATACCAAAGAACAAGCATTAATAACCCAAACCTCACCTTGTAGCCAGCAATGCGTGTGTTAAACAAGCGAGGAGCCGGACCGCACACATCTCATGTGTGACCAGAGACCGCGGGGCAGATTACGCGGTTTGACTCTTTACCCTTTCGGGAACGTGTCCCATCTCAGGGCTGCTCGCCGCTCACGGTAACAGCGGCACGGAGGGCACAGTCCCGTTGCAGACACCTCCCGGAGTTGCAAGCTAGTGACCGACAGCCGCAGCTCTCCGGCTATCACGGGCTCAGGACCGCCGCAGCTCCCGCCCGCCCCGCGCTGGCTCCAGGGTCCGGCTCCTGCCGCACCGCCCGCCGCGGGGACACGAACCGGGGACACGCAGCGGCCAATCCCCGGCTGGAGGCCGCTTGGCCCGGTCGTGCTTCTCTGGGGGCTTCCCCTTCAGCGAAACACCCTGCCCGGCGCGCCGGACTCACCGCGCCCTCGGCTGCTGCCCGGCCCGGCGGAGCGTCCCGCCCGCTGTCCTCAGAGGCCGGTGCGTCGGCCCCGACCGTGATGGTGGCGGCGGCCGCGGCGGCTCCTGGACAGTGAGCGGGGCCGACGGACCCTGCGCGCCTCCATCGTCCTCTCCCCGCCTCCTCGGCAGCGTCGGGCCCGCAGGCGGGGCAGTGCGCATGCGCCACAGCGCAGCTCCCGGACCGGCGGCCCGCCCCTGCGCAGCTAGGAAGGGCACGAGCTGAGCCGCTGCGCATGCGTGTGGAGCGGGGTTTGTGTGTGGAAATCTGTCCTTTCCTCTGTTTTTACTTTTAATCATAGATTATGTGGGGCTAGAATTAGAGATCAGCAGAAAATCGCAATAAAAGGAGCAAGGAACGGGCAACCCCCCCNACGGGGAAGAGGCAGCGGCGAGGGAGCTGCAGCCCCAAAGCTGGGGAAGGGGGGGAACGGGCGGGACACCTCGGGCAAGGTGACCCCGGGCCGGGAACCGGGACCCCCCCCCCCCCCAACCATCTAACACAAAATGCACCGTAACAGTACTGACGGGTGGTGGTCCCGCTGAGGAGAAGCGGCTGCGTCTGCCTCCAACACACTCCAGGCCAGGCAGTCACTGGATCTCGAAATCATCAAGAACTTGTCACAAACTTCAACAGAGGTAGGTTGAAGGGCCCTATATAGATGCCAACAAGAAAAAAATCATGCACAGATACCAAATCCAGTCAGGTTTTCTAATTTCTCAATTACATTTTCAACCAATAGTACTTTAAAGAGATCATATACGTGTAGCTGGCTGGATTGTAGATCAGGAGAAACCCACAAAGTGAGAACAATCACACCATTTGACAATGTGGCAATTTAGGATTTTTTTTCCTTCCTTCCTTTATGTAGAAGTTCATGTTTTCAGGAAACGGGGGTGCTGCCAAGAAGTGACAGTCAATAAATGACAAGACAAACATGAAAAAGAGGAAGCAGTTGCTACATGTGGGGAAATACCATAGCAATGCTACACCACTTTCTAACTGGAATATTTTCAGTCACAATGTCTCTTTAATCCTCCTTTCAGACAATGCTAAAAGTCCAGTCTACAGGGAATTAAGGAAACAATACACAGGTTTTTGCAGTTAATGGTATCCCGGAGACTCAAATGTCTTTCACGTGCTGAAAGTGATATTCAAACCATAAAGGGACAACACGAGGAAGGAATATAGCAATAAGTTTTACAGAGTCAATGCATCTTAAGAGCTGCAGTAAAACAACATGTTCCAGCAAAGAGGAACACAGTGCCTGTGTTAACTGTCCATACCCAATTACTGACTACAAAAGCTAACCAAAGAGTATGTTTTCATTTGAATTGGCTCTTGGGATGGATTTTTCCAAATTCATTAAGATGATAAATCACCAGTAGAGCCATTTTCCTGAAGGATATACATTGGCTGTTAAAATATTAACATTTCCAAATGGGAGGGGTTTTTTTCCCACACAAACTTCATGCAGTTGCTCAACATTTTGCAAGAGGCATGAACTGTGACATAATGAACACTTATCCTCATTAATCGGTGGAGATAAGGCTGCTAATCAGCTGAGCCTATCCTATTTATAAAAGAGCTACAGTTATAACAGCAAATCTGAGCTGTCCAGGTTCAGGAGTGACCTTGGAAGTTCTGTTTGCTGATCTGGACAAGTGTAAGAGGCAGACTGGTAACATCTCTTCTGCCCTCCACAAATTGAAGTGCTGTGAGAAAGAGAGGAGTCTTAAATTGCTTTCAAGCATGTCCTCCCTAACAGCATGATCAGAACAGTGTAGCTCAGCACACTATCCCAGGTTGCGCTTCCTTTCTTTCAGGGAAGACTGGAGAAAAATAAAGAGAAATGTTGGCAGAAACACTGAGAAATAAGCATCAAAAACCACACTGCATTTTTCTACTCAGGCTCTCAGTTTTCTGAAATAGAATTTGACTGGCTTTAGGTTAATAAAAAAGATAATTATAAAAGTGTTATTGCTTGTTTGACCAGCTGGACAGAAGACTGGGGCCTGATAGAGGCTCTGCTCAGCCTCCATCTACAACTCAAGTCTATTCAGCAGAAGGTATTTCTGTTGAACAGGAAACAACAGATTGTCTCTGTTAGCACTTAAGAAGGTTGATGAACATAGTTCTTACCTCTCAAACTTCCTTTCAATCTCTGGTGATTCAGAATTCCTGAGGAATCACAACAAGTTAAAATGGACACAAAAGTTAACTTCCCGTGAAAATGGTGGCACGTGAGCGTGACAAATGAGCTATTTATCAATGGCCACAAACTACAAAGCCACTGCCATAAAGGCAGAGAAATATATGCTATAGCATTGCATTATTTGGGCTGATTACAGACATCTCTAGTTGTTACATAAATATGATTATCCCAGTTTTAAAGACTGAACTGGATTAACTGACTTGCACAAGGGTTAAGGAATCTGTGCTGGGCACAGCTGAGATAAGCCATCAGGAATGTTGGCATATAGCCCCACACTCAATCCACTTGACAATACAGATCTTCTTTGATAATGTCAGATGATGATTGAAAGCTATTGGAAGCCAGTAAAGAAATCTTAGGTAATAGGGAGTGGGGAGATTTTGGAGAAATCTAACATGTAATAATACCAAGGGTTTGTATCAAGGAGTAGCTCCCAGGATTTAACCTCCTATCTCATAGCAGAATTCAGAGAAGAGACAGACCTATGGAGAATGGCTTGGGATACAGCTCAGGGTGTTCTGGGAGGCGTTCCTGTCTCTCCTTGCATGACTAATAGATTCTGTTTATCTGCCTTCAAAACAAGTAAAAATAATGACTTACCTCTCTATCAATCTTGTCAATACTGTGATCTCACTACACAGGAGTGATACAGGAAATGCCTTTTGGCACACACCCAAGGAGCACACAGTCCTTATATTATGCATTTCCAGTTGCTACCTTAATACAAGTAAGAATTTAAACCCAGGTCTACTTATGACACCATTTTACTGTTCACAGAAACCTGGTGAATTTTTTTAGGGAAGACCTTGATTCACAGGAGACGTTGATTATTTTTAAGAAAGCAGCTTTATGAATGGGAACATTTAAAAGCTTCTAGTTGCTCCAGTTACTCCAGAGGAATTAGAGTAAGGTGTTTGCTAGGTAAGCACACTGCTGCAGCACTGTCCAACATTTATGGCCCAACACTGGAATATATGGGGGGGTTCCCTGCCCATGGAAGGGGGTTTGGAACTATATGATATTGAGGTCCTTTCCAACCCTAACTATTCTATGATTCTATGACTTGTGACATTAACATAGAAGAGATGTCAGAGTCCAGCCATATAGAATTCTAGTTCTCTCACTGTTTCAAGGAATCTGCTTTATTTGTATCTCCTATACTAACATGGGAACACACACCTCATCACCATAACAAACAGTCAAAAGCTACTGAAATTGCAACTTTAGCTGCTAGTTCGCTCTTGATAATGGGGGAGCTGGTTGTTGCTAGTCCTTAACTTACCAGAAGCCAGCCAAGTCAAATGAATAACATGAACACCCTGTTGCAATAAAGGAGGAAGTTGGGTCACAAGCTTTCAGAAATGCCCAAACTCTGAAAATAGTTTGATGAGCAGCAGCAAAGAAACAGTAAGATGGTTCCTTTACATTTGATTAATGTTTGTTATCTTGTATTACCAATCACATCTAGAGACTGTTATGCAGCCACAGAATGATTTTAAATAGCAAGAGGCACAAGTGAACAAGTGACATGAAAAGTAACGTGGCAAAACCCTGTTCTTGTTACTAACAATGGTTAGGAAGTGAAAGAATTATCACTGCAGGCTTTTCTTGCTTCAGTGTTATACAGGCATGAAGTACCATGCTCTTGTTCCAGTGTAGATGGAAACCTCATTCTTCTAAGTAGGTTACCACAACAAAACCTTATCACATCCCAGGTGACTGCAGTAAGCACCAAGTAGTCATATGATAATACGTGTGCAAACACACACAGCCATTCCTTCGATGCAGATGGTGACTGTTAACTCATCGTGAGTTAACACATTTCTGCTCTGGAAGTCAGGAGGGAGCCAATGTGCAGCTTGCTCATGAAGAAAAAATGTCCTTCCAGCCCAGTTGTAAGTCCAAGAGCTTTCACGTCCACCATCAGCAAAGTTACTCGCATCATCTTACTATGTGGTTCTAAAGTCCCTGGAAGTCAGCACTCCTTTGCAATGGCTGGCTTATCAGACAGTGTACTCTTGTATTAAACACTGTTAGAACCAAAGCAACACAAATCAGTTCCTAGATTAAAAACCTACTCTTCCTCTAATTTTTTTTTCTTGTAATGGAGGCTCTTTGCTCCTCTGACCTTTAGGTTTGTGCTGTCCTACGAATTATCTAATAGCACAAGGAAGTGACTTGGTATCACCATGACACTTGTTTTTAGGTTGTTGGGTTATTTGGTATTTTTGGGGTTTTTTTTGTGTGTTGATAAACCTTGCTAGAAGGTGTTGTTGATAAAATCTTGACAGAAGAACTTCAAAACAAAGTGGCTGGATGCTGATTTGCTGAGGAAGGTCATTTCACCAACACATGAGCCAAACTAAGGCCGATACCAACACAATCTGGACTTGAAGAGACAGAATTAATGCTTGCAAAACTGTATGCAGAGGGAAAAATTAAATATATNGTCATTTCACCAACACATGAGCCAAACTAAGGCCGATACCAACACAACATGGACTTGAAGAAACAGAATTAATGCTTGCAAAACTGTTTGCAAAGGGAAAATTTAAATACATTCCGGAAAGCAGAAACACATAAAACCAGCTGATGTGATCAGTACAACACAAATGCAGAGGAAACCAGTCTGGAATCCAAAAGCTTCACTGTATGATTGTATTAAGTCAGAATGTAAGCCTTGCATCAAACCCTTCTAACTGTCAAAACCAGAAATGACACTAGTCTCTGCCAACTGCTGCTTTATTTGCATCAGAATTCTCTATACTCCAGCAATATTAACATTCTCCTTTTCATGTATTCAGCTCCCTCGTGTTTTGCAGATGCTCAGATCACAGATGTATTTGAAAACCTTCCCATTCAGAACCTTTGTTCTAGTTCACAGAAAGCCACAGAAAGGTGATGAAGATGTCCTTTTCCTTTGGTAGGTATAGTTCCTTTTGTGCAAACACCCCGTATTGAAATAACAACGTGCACTATAGTTGAATGATCCTTCATAGAAAAGAGGAAGGTAATTTTTCAGATCAAAGAGTGCCACACTCAAGAGATCTGCACCTGCATTTACAATAGCTTGAGTAAAATTACTGGTCCTACCACCTCAGGCAGAGGCTTACAGTGACTGTGGACCCCAGTGAAACCCATCCTTTCCCTGAGACATTTGTTCTAGAAAAAGTACCAGAATGAAGCATTTTCCATGTCTCATGGCTACTAACTAGCTACCCTTAGGCACCGGCTTCCCTTCCTTCTTCATTCACAGATGATTTTCACAGTTCTGTGGTCAGGCAGCTTTATATATTTAAAGAACTATCAGGATATCATCCCTGCGTGTTGCCATCTCCCACCAGCCCTATCTCCCCACCTTCTTCCACCAGGTATCTATCTTTGCCTTAAAGACAAGTGTTTTCTTTTTAAAAACTGTGTTTTCTTCAGGACACATCTTAGTTTCCTGTTTGCTGGTTTCTTTCTCTACTGCTAGAGGACAAGCCTTCCAGCATGTCCAGTTCTGGCTGTGATCCTCACTGACCTTCAGAGATGCCCAGTAAGCATGGCTGATCCCAGATTACTTTTTCACTTCCTGTTTTGTCTCTTAAGTATTCACCTATTGTGAAACAGCAAATTGGTTATCCAGAAAACATCTCAGTAACCAGGTAAGCAACATAATGCTTTTGAGTCTATTACTAAATAACTCCTAACCACAGGAAAATAGGACTTGGTGATACTTCAACAGGCCATACATTTGTTTGCCCCAAGGCAGGATCAATTCTATCCTTGTCACATCTAGCAGACATCTACCAAAACAGTTCTTTAGGTTCGCTAATGGTAGAAACACTACAGTAACTTAAGGCTACTTATTTCAGTGCTACTCCTAACTTTTACATTAAAGCTATTTCTTGTTGACGTGGGAGTCACGGACAATGCTGAGACGATCAATGTGGTCAAGCGAGTGCCATTTTATTAGACAAAGTGTCAACCTTATACAGAGATTGTTAGCACAGCTACAGTGATTTGGCAATTGTTGACTGGGCACCTTAACCCTTAACAATGCTAGGATTGGATAACACCGTCCTGGGAACTCGAGCCCCAGAACTTCTCAGCTCCCCCTCTCCTCCGCCTGCCTCTGAGTTCTTACAGCTGCTGTTTCTTTTACTCCCTAATCCATGGCCTTCAGTTTATCTCGACTCTGTTTCTGTTCTCAGGCAGGCTGCCTTACACCAGGGTCTCTGGATTGCTCACAAAATGTCCGTTGTCAGACAGCCTGTCCACAATTTCTAGTGCAAAACTTCCTTGATACATTCTGAACTCCCATTACCTTTTACTCTCTCCATAAGTTATGTTCTTAACATGTTACCCAGAAAAGCTGTGTCTGCCCCATCCCTGGCAGTGCTCAAGGCCAGGTTGGACACAGGGACTTGGAGCAAGCTCCTCTGGTGGAAGGGGTTCCTGCCTGTGGCAGGGGGTTGGAACTGAATGAGGTTTAAGGTCCCTTCCAACACAAATCAGTCTGGGATTGTATACACTGTGATGTGGGACTGTCACTTGAGGACAGGAGCAGCTGTCTCTTTGCCCCCAGGGGTATCCAAGCAAGTCTGTGACACAGGTAATGGCAGAAGGTGCATTTGCTGCTGTTCCTACACACCCTGCTCCAGAGCCTGCACAGAGGGGAGCAGGGAGCATTAAATCCCAGAATCCAGGGAACAGCTGCTTTAAAAGCTGCAGCAGTGCCCTCTAGCGCCTGTGGGATGCTGCAAAGTCCTTAATTGACCTTTCTAATTAAGCTCAGAAGGTTCAAGCACAAAAGGTGAACTTTTTAACCAAGCTCAGTAATGCTCCTTACACAGCCTGTGACAGCAGACTGGCCATCGGCCACGAATAGCTCATTTTGGTGTTTCTCCCAGACAGTTCCCTGCAGGTAATATTTTAGGTCATCAAAATTCATAGCTAAAAAGCTTCTGATGAACCTCAGGGGCTGTGCCCTGGCATCTCTTTGTTTCCTTTCATGAAATATAGTGTGAAATTCATGCACATTCTCTCGAACATCACACTGAAACCAACATTTCAACATGTGACCTGAAACCAAACTACTGAAGTAACATGATAGTTGATTACACAGTTAGGACTACAAGGTCAGAAGTGAGACCCCAGGTGTCATACAAGCCTAGGAGAACAGGTATTTAGTGTTTGCATATGGCATAATCTTCAGTTCCCAGCAGCTGAAGAGTCTGTACCTCATCAGTCATGCAGGTAAAGTTCCTAAATAATGCATGGCACTCCTGTGAGTGAGTTCTTAATCCACGTGCTTCCTGTTGGGATCACAGCTCTCGTGACTGCAGTCAGCAGTGTGCATGGAGCCATTCTGGAAAGAGTAGGAAACAAATCAGAGTCACTTGCAGACTGTTTCACCAATGGATCCTGTTTCTAAAGGGTAAGCTCTGAACAGCCAGTTCTCAAAGCTTTTCTATGGCTCATGTCACTGGGCTGTCCTCCCCCTAAGAGGACACATGGGTGTCTGACATGCTTGCTCGTCCCACGTGGCTGTAGGTAACACATACACACCCCTCAGTGCACTTCAGCGCTCCAGTCTACTTTGAGCTACAAAGAGGGCTCCTTCCACACCTGGAGACACAGGTTCTTTCCTGCCTGCAGCAGAAGGGTCCTGCCAGATGGACAGCATCCAATTTCTTTACCTTTCTTTGGCCTCTCCAGCTTCAGCCCCAGCAGCTCCCATCCAGAGCCAGTGAGCGCTCCCACTGCCACCACACCATGAGCAATGTGAGGCTAGGAAGTGACAGCCTGTGTGAGCCTGCGGTGGGTGCAGCCAACAGCATCCCGGAACGGACACGATGTTCTCTGCATAACCTCTGGGAGAGGGAAAGAAGCAGTGATCATTATTACTGCAGATTTTCCCACTGGGGCTTCTGACAGCTCACTGCCATCACCTCAGGGACTGGGGGAGGCCTGGAGCAAAGGAAAAGGCTCCCGGGAAGTGGGGGGACGGACACACACACACACGGGATGCTGGAGCTGCGGCTGCTGCACGTGGTGAGCATGGCCAGGGCAGGCTCGGGGGAAGCCCTGGGGGGTGCCCGCCTCCTTCCTCTCTTCCCTCCCTCCAGCTCTCAGGGAATTCCCTGGGGCTGCAGACCGGGAGCTGCCGCACCGGGGTGCCTGAAGCTTCCCGTCCCGCACCGCTGGGAGCCAGCGGGCAGGAGGCCCCCTCTGCACCCACGGAACGGGTGCTCCCCTCCCCGATGGCTTCGGGCCTCGCTGCCTGCCGCTACCGCCATTGCCGGAGCCCACCCCATGGGCGCCGCCATATTGTTTCTAGGAAATGCGCATGCGCAGCATGCCTACGGCACGCCAGAAGAGTCGAAAAGGTGAAGCGCGACCGGAGGGTTGCAGCCACGGGATAGCAACGCTTGCGAACACCCGGAGCGCCCGCCGGCACCGCCAACATGGAACAGAGGCGGCGTTTCTTTACCGGGAAGCAGGAGCGAGGGCTCGGCACCACCACAGAATTGTGTTTCCACGTCCGCCGGAGTGCAGCGCGGAATATGAAAGCGCCATTGCGCATGCGCAGAGCACGGGCTGCAGTACCGCAGTCTGGACACAGGATGGCAGCAGCGAGCAGCGCCCCCTGCAGTACCGAATTCTGGCCACTGGATGGCAGCAGCCTGACATAAAAATTCCTTTTTGGGGGGCATTGGCCCCAAATTCAACAGTTCTCCCCCTTTTTCGGTGGGCACCCCCCCCATCATGGGTGTCACATTCTCCACACCAGACATGGAGTATTTCTATTTAAATACCAGTTCGCAAATAAAGCCCAGACCAGGCCATTGGGCCCGTCCTGTGTATTAACGTTCATGTACAGGCACCGGAGCGCAGAGGAGCTCGCCTCCCCCGAGCACCCGCACAAGCGGCAGCCTCCCCCACCCCCGCCCGGTTCCTCGCGCTTCCAGTCCGTCGTACGTCATCACTCGGCGCCGCAGAGAGAGCCCGTCCGCCGCCATGGTGCAGCTCGGTGAGTGCCCGGGGGTGCGGCCCTGCCCCTGCCCGGTCCCGGCCCTGCCCCTGCCCGTGCCGGTCACGGCCGCGCTCTCTCCGCAGGCAGCCGCCTCCTGAAGACCTACCACGGCGGCCACGTCGTGATCCGCTTCGCCCTGGGCGGCTGCACCAACCGCCCCTTCTACCGCATCGTGGCTGCGCACAGCCGGCGCGCCCGCGACGGGAAGTACCTGGAGCAGCTGGGCTGCCTCGACCCGCTGCCCAACAGCCACGGCGAGAAGGTGGCGGGGCTCAACCTGGAGCGGCTGCGGCACTGGCTGGGCTGCGGCGCGCAGCTCTCCCGGCCCGCCGAGAAGCTCCTGGGTAGGCCCGGGGGGGGTGCGGGGTTGGGGGCCTGGGGCGGGCGGCCGCTGCTCACCGCTCTCCTTGCAGGGCTGGCGGGGTTCCTGCCGCTCCACCCCATGACGGTGACCGGCGCCGAGAGGCTGCGGCGGCGGCGGCGGGCGCAGGAGGCTGTGGCGCAGCCCGCGGAGGGCTCCTCGGTGCCCGCGGGTGAACCGTGAGAGGCCCCGACCGAATGCATTAAAGTGTCATTTGCACGCCCTGCTCTGCGCTGCTGCTCTCTCCGAACTCTGCTCTGCAAAGTTGACTCTTGCTGCAGTGTAAAAGGGGGTTTCCTGCTGCCTTGTAGGTACAGAACCATTCCAGGGCATTTATGGCCTTTGCTAAAGGCGCAGCATCGGTTCTAGCATCACTTTCTGCAGCAGTGGCACAATTACTTCCCCTTGCCTGCTGCATTCAAGTGTTTTGACTCCTGGGGAGTCCTGACACAAACAAATGCAGATGGTTCTGTAGCTGCATTTCTGTTTAGTTTCTCCAGAGAGTTTCTGGGCCTATTTAGTCATTTACAAGCAGAAGGGAAAGATTGCCATCTTGGGTAAAGAGGGAGCAAGGTTTGCATGAAGCAAGATACAGATCTTACCACTTGCAGCACATTTGAACCTACCTGAGAAACAAGAAATCCACTGCAGTCTCTCCCATCTGAAGCTGCACCTCTTCCTTTCTGGGGTTTCCTTTGGTGTAACTTTCACGACTGCAAGGGTCAGGCAAAGGCAAGTTTTCAGTTGTGCACTGAGGTTTGTACCGGAATTGCCCTGACACAGTAGAAAAAACACTCTAAAGAGAGGGGCTTGCTTTTAACAACAGCACGATTCTGAGAATGACTTCTCTCAGTCTGTGGACTGCACTTGAATTCATCTGATTAACATTACTCACTGCCTTTCTTCCTACTCGAATACTGGACCATGCTGTTGCGTGTCTGATCTCACATAAAACTCCGTGGCTACCACTGCAGGGAGCCGTTAGGCACAAGCTGCATACACCAAAAGTACTCATTATTCCACACATTTCCCATTCTGCAGAGGGAGAGAGCAACTGCTCCAGCAGTCACTGGCTTCGCAAGATGTTGTACTTAATACAACCCAGCGGCTGTTGTGTTAATGGCATCTGAAAGTCTCTCACTGTCTTTCAGTCTGAGGGACGGACACCACATACATCAAGGAAGCCGCCTTTCACCAGAAGACAAATTCTTTTTTTAGTCAATAGAATGCATCTCTATGGAGTTCAAGATGACTGCTCCTTAGACAATAAACTGCCTACAAAGCTCTCTTCAGCTAGTTCCCAGTATAGCTTTTCCTTTTATACATATCCAGGCACGCAAGTTTGATGTGGTTTAAGCAGACTCGTTCTCTTCATGCAAAGATACAGCAGAAGATCCAAAATCATTAGGTTGCCTTTCCTGAGAGACACGGCAGAGGCCAAGTGAACTGCAGACACAAGCTGCTTAATTACAAACATGAGACAACTGACAACGCACTTTCTTGCTCTGTTCCTCTTCCCATTTTCCCTACTTCTGTACATGTGCTCTAAATCCATTTATGAACATCCACAAATAATCACCATCAAGCAACCTTTAATGATAAGAACTTCATCAAAATTAACCTTTAGGCACCGCTGAGGAGATTAAACTACAGCACAGCGTAAAATCACTTTCCTGCCTAAACTCATGCATCTTCTCAAACAGGAGCTCACAGATTCAGAGTATTTGAAGCGTTTACATTCTGAAGGTAAACATCACTTTGCACTCACAGCTCAACAGTGACCGCACACAGTCAGTCCTGTAAAACACAAAGTATTAAAAGGAAGAAAAGCATCAAGGAAATAAGTAATGCCTGCTACTGAACTTATTTCTATGGATTTGGTATCACTTCCAAGTCTGCAGGGTGGTGGCAGGCTCGGGTTTTTCCCAGGTATCACCAGTCCCAAATTAGCGTACACTTGATGTTGACCTACAAGTCCTATGTATGTGAACACTACATAAATATATCTGCAAAATAAAGTCTATATCACATGAAATAGGAAATGCAATGTATATTCTATGGGCAATGCATAGGGGCATAGAATAGTTTTATCACTATATAAAAGTATTTCATAGTATTATTTATAGATGGAAGCAAAGACAAAAGTTACCATCAACTACATTGATTTCATCAATTCTGTGAATCTTCTGAAGATCCTTGCTTGCAATCTGCAACTTGAGCTGCCTGGAAAAGGAAAGTGCTTACGATCCATTTAGTGCAATAATGCTGGCTGCAGAACGTGAAGAGAAAACACTGGACCAAAAGAAAGACCACAAGTATTCTTTAGTTGAAAAGGCTGCGGAGATGACGACGAGAAGTCAAGGTTACCCAGCACAGCAACGAGAAAGCAGTTTCCCAGAAACTGTCAGAAATCACAAGTGCCAAATGTGCAGTTTCCTACGCTATTCTGTGCCAGCTTCACCCTGAACAGTCCTGGACAGAGCTGTCCCGTCATCGAGGGTATGGTAGGGCACAGATTTTCCTGCAGATACAACACTACATAAGCCCAAACAACGAAAAGGAAGATGAACAGACTCATCAATCGGACCGTCCTTTACCTCTTGAGTTCTTGACTTCATAACTTCAGTGGTGTTCCTCCACTTAAGTAAATACTGAGTAGCATGAAACTTGCTTCTAAAGTAAGAAAAGTAATGCTCAGGGCCAGATGATTGAGACGTTCTTAGGAGTTGTGCATTATGCTTTCAGCACTGGAGTGTAGTCAGCCACAGTGGCTATAGATTAGACAAGTTGTTTCATCCTGGCATCGCACACAAGCATCAGAATGAACTTAGGTAAAAATCAAGCAGAACTCATTCCAAAAAAGAGACCCTCCAGAGAAGTCCCTCTTCTGGACCTAAAGTAACCTCTACAGGGATGCCATGCACAGCACACACGGTACCAAATGCCCATGAGGCTTGGTAAGCTTTGGCTGCCTATCCAAATAGAGAGGCAGGCTAACAGGGACCCTAAAAATAGTTTTTATTTCCATTTTTGCCTTTGCTCTCCAAAGACTCCCAGGCCTAACTGGTAAAGAGATCTCACCCATTGACCACCATCCAGAATCAGAATAAGCATTTTCACAGAACCCAAAATGGAACCCAAAACCATCCTAGGAGTTTCAGTGAGATACAGAAGATGCAGCTCCAGCTGACAAGTACTTGGTCACTGATCCCCATGCAGATTTCAGAATGTCTCAAGGTACAACTGTATGGAAAAACAAGGATGATGTTTTGCAGGCTTTCACACAAATGATTTCTTAAAGTACTAACTTAGAGAGTAAGCTTCTACCCAAGGGAAACTGATGCAAAAACTCTTCTCCCCAAAGCTGCGTTACAGACAACTGCCCATCCTCTTGCTAACTCATCGTAAGCCCTTGTAGTCTTACTTAGTCTTAACATGGAAGGAAATATGCAACCATCACCATGAACCACAGTCAGAACTCACAGAGCAGGGTTTGGGAGCTGGGCTCCTGCAGTTTCACCTCACAGCAGCTTCCTGGAACAGTTCTGCCGGTGCAAGCTCTGCACACTCAGGAGCACACGGCACTTGCGGAGCGCTCACACCACACGAGCAGGACCAGTCACCCTCAGCATCTTCCGGAGCCAGGCCTACCACAGGCAGAGGCCAGGACCTGCAGGTTGGCCCCACTGCTCCTCAAGGCCACGGTGATTGAGGACAGGGCCACTCTGCCTGGCCACGTGATGGCACTTTCTGCCCATCACCTTCTGCCATGGCGGTGCCCTCAGCGGCACATGCAGCCCTGCAGCTTGCTGCCACCTGAGAAATCATGGTCACCCTGCCCATGCACCAGACTTCCAGATTCCCTCCCTCAGGCCGAACACCACCACTTGTCCCCCTGGGAATGACGGCACCGTGGCACAGGTGGAGGGAATGGGGGCACAGATGGGCCTTTGCCACCTCAGGGGAAGGATGAGCGGTGCCACGTGCTGCTCACTTGCCCTCTGCCCTCCCGCGAGCACAGGGAAGCTTGGCGAAGCAGCGCAGACCTCCTTGCTGTTTGCCAGGCTCACTGCTGCCGGACTGGGGGCACAAGAGCCTAACACGCCATGGTGGGGAGGCTGAGGGTGACACAAAGAGGCAGCAGAGGCTGTGGCGGCTTCTCCCATTTATTCGTTCCGCGCGTGGGGCAAGAGCGGGCGCTGCTCTTCTGTGGGAGGCAGCTCCTCAGTGGGTGGCAGCTCATAGGTGACACAGAGGGAGGAGAAGAGACAGCCTAGGAAGGACATCAGGCTGGCGAAATACATGGCACCGCTGGCACTGCCCACAGCTGCTGTCAGTGGTCCCATAGCCAGGGCCACCAGGATCTGCGCCAGGAAGTACTGGCAGCTCAGCAGGGAGATGTCAACGCCCATCCCACGCCGTGTGCCCTCTGCCTGTGAGCCTACAAACTGTGAGGGACACACTATAAGGGGGCTGGAGGTGCTGTGGGAGCCCCTCTTCCCTCCCTGGCCCAGGACTCACCTCATGGCTCTGGTAATAGTCACACAGCAGGGAGTAGGGCAGCGTGCAGAGCGTGGCGAAGAGGATGCCATAGGTAGCACATAGTGACAGCACCACATAGACATTCCTGGAGAGTGTGGCCAGACCCGTGCCGAGCCCGAAGGACAAATATGCCACAAAGTACAGTGTCCGTGTGCTGAACCGCTCCTCCAGCTTCTCCAGCGCAGCTGCAAGACAATGGCATGGCATTTGGGGTGAAGTGCAGCCCTCCCTGCCAGTAGCCTGTCATCAGACCCAAAAGGTCCACCTTTGGGCCCTACCTGTTGGGTAGCCATGTCTCAGCAGCAACCATTAAATGTTTGAGTAATTGGTGGCTTAAACATGAGCACCAAGGACTTCTTCCAAATCCCACTGCCATGATGCAACCTTGCTACCCTATCTGTGTGGAGGACACGGCAGAGCTGAAGCCAGAGGAGCAAATGGGAATTCCTCCCCAAAGGCAGGAGGCAGAGCAGGCGGATGCACTACACACACAAGGTACTTGGCTGGTGCGTGACACGGGGTACTCTGCCAGGGGCACATGGGCACTGAATGCTGATGTTCCAGAACTGTACCTATGGTGGCTGCATGTATTTCTGGATTCAATGTACATTTAAAATGCCACTTGTGAAAGGAACTTTACACTAACAGAGATGTGCTTTCACCGGACTGCTGACTGCATCTGCTTAGCAGGACATGCTAACTAACTGAGATATATGGTGAACAAGAACAGTCTGCTTCAGCACTCATGCCATGTGAGTTGCACACAGTCTATGTGCAACATAAATGCAAGACTACTTGCTGCAGAAACACCACTTAAGGAGGAGGTGAATCCTTCTCACAGCAGTAGCTAAGATGGCTTTACCAAGTACCTGAATAGAAAGCAGCACTGAATGCATAGATGCACATTCCCCAGCAGCCCATGGTGACCCCAGCGTTGTACTTCTGATACTCATCTGAGTTGTGAGGTGCTTTAGGATTCCCTTGAAACACTACTTCTCCCATGAAGTCAGTGTAGAAGAGTAACATCCCCTCAAACGAAAGCCATCCTGAAAGAAGCCAGAAAGTCACCTATTAGGATTGCAGAGTACCTGTTTCCCCTTGCAAGCTCACAACTGAAGACAGGTTGTACAACACAAGTATTACATAAGGTTCAGCCACATTTATCTGAGACTGTTGCTCCCCATGCATTATGCTACACTGTTTGTCAAAGACAAGCAGGATTTTAAAGACCAAAGTTTATCCCTTGAATTCCTAAGCAGAATCCTAGAGGCTGATCGTAGGCCTCAGAATACTGGTTTAGCAAGACAGAAAAAGAGATGACAGCAGCCTGAGCTGCCTTCAGGTTTTGACAGGACAAGGCTCAGTTTCACAGAGTGGCTCATCATGTAGTCATTTCAGGCTGCTGTTGTCTTCCCACATTGAACTGGAAGGAGTGCTTCTTATGTCATGGCTGCAGCGTCTAGAGCACTTCTGACAGAGTTAAAAACCTCCTACTCACAAACAAGCATCACATCCCCTGATGCAGGCAATATCTTCATTCCTTTCACAGTCAGTGTGTATTAACTACCTGTTACCTTTAGCTCAGTTTCACATCAACTGGACTGTTTGCAAGCCCTTTGGAAGCATCAGTCACACACTGGCAAAATCAAAGGTAACAATGCACAGGTTCTGAGCACTCCTGCACCCCCTCACAGACTGTTCTAGGACCTCTATGCACATGCTGTCAAAGGCAGGGAGGTGTAAGCAGGGAAATACAACTTTCTGCTTGGTAGTGCCAGCTTCGGAGTGGTTTTAAAACATAAATAAATATAGGAATGTAGGCTTTACTGATCCATTGTTTGGGTTTTTATCTTTCTTAGTGTTCTAAGAAACTGAATACCAGAAAGTACCTTACTGGGGAGTGTATATGGAACAGATCATGTCCTCTCAAGTCAGCAGCCATAGATAAAACATTTAAAAGCATTCACCTGAGGTAGAGTACTTCACAGTGAAAGTAAGACAGCGCTTTCTGCATACCTAGGAAATGGTTGATGCAGAGATTGCGGAGAGCCTTGGGCATCTGGCAGATGGTGGAACAAAGGAGTTTCATGGAGAGTGGTTGCTCAGTGGTCTCGCTTGATCCATTCAGCTCGCTCTCATATTTTACACCATTCAGCAAGATATTAGCAACCTGCACCGTAAGAACTCCCAGGTCAACACACACAGTAAGAAAAACACAAACATCCTTTGAGCAAACTTACGCAATATTACACACCTGTCTGATCATCCGAAAGTTAAACTCTGCTACTGCAGCACATTGATTTGGAGATTAAGAACAGTGTGTTTAGGAGATTAAGAGCAGTCAATAAACTGTAAATTCAGCCATGGAACAAGTGTTAACGGGCAGCACTGTACTACAGCATTCAGGATACTTCAAACAGTACTCTTCATTTCTCTAGGGTATTTGGCAACCACTTCCAGATGCTAGCATAGGAAAGGCTGTACTCACAGCCAGGTGAATTTGGCTCCTGAAGTTTTGGAGACATCAAGGAAGAAGAGGCTGGTTTCAACTGAAACATATTGCTTGCTAACCTTGATGCCAAATCTCTATGTGCACAGTATGTAAACTCCTGGCCCTAAGGAAGTCTGCTCTCACAAACTTGGTCTAAGGACAATAACAGCAACAAACAAACAAAAAGCCCACCCACCCCACCCCCCAAAAAAAACCAACCCCAAACCCAACAGAGGACAGTTTACCTCATCCCGGGTCATAAAAAAATAGGCCAGCATACAGAGGTCTCAGACATTCCAAGTTAATCACCAACAGTGGGAGGTGAGGTCAGTCTTATGCCTGGGCAAGGGAAACCTCACCTCCCTGCTGGAATCAGATAGCATGACTGCCATAAGGAGAAGCTCATGGGAGAATCCTATCCCTGGCCCTATCTTGCAGGTATTTCTGTGAAAAGGGAAGACACAGGCTCAATAAAAATGTGTCTTTTTCTGCTCTTGTGTGGCAGCAACCTGGGTCATGAACCAAGGCTAAATATACCAACCTAACTTTCTCACATGGCCCGTGAGAGAAGAATGCTCCCATTTCTGCTGTCTTAACAAAGGCAGCTGACAGACTGCCAGTCATAATTCACATCCTACCCCCTCTTTTACCAATAAGGTCATAGCAGGTATGCTGTTCCCATGACTTTCATGAGCAAAGTGTCATGAGCAGTCTGAAATGATGAATTTGTGCATCACACGCTCAACACTATAGAAGAAATTAAAAGAATGCTCAGGTTTACATGGTCATATCATTGATTTTCTGCCTTACCTGTTGGCTGAAGGTTACGTTTCTTCTTCTGCTATTTTCTGGGCAGTGTCCTGTTACGATATCTGGAATGGCCAAGGTCTGAGGCCTTTTCAGGATCCCTGATGACCGTGGCTTTATCGTATCCAGTGAGCCCACCCTCAGCACCTCGCCGTCAGGCCCTGGTGTTATGCTGTTCTCCCCTTGCTCCAAAACTCCATTTTGTCCTTGGTAACAGCCATCAGGCACCCGAGGAAAGCTGACACTGACAGGCTGTCTGGGCAGGCTAGCTGGAAGTGCTACGTAACTATTGTGCCCGCCTGTAAAACAGTCTATAAGCACACTGTCAATATTTGAAGTCCCAAATGATGATGCAAACTCATTAATTCCTGTCAAGGAATTGTCTCTGCTGATAAAACTGCCATACTTGGGTGTGAGTGGGCTCAGGGGGGAAACGGGACTCGTAAAACTTGCATGTAAGTGAGCTGAGTTATGAGAAGCAAAGTTTTCATTTACACCCTCCTCAAAGAAGAAAGGTGGAGAAGGAGGGAGAGGAAGACTTGGACTCTTCATCACCTTTTTCTTCCTGACAAAGGACCTTAAGGGTCTTTCTGGAATGCTAATTAGAGTCAGTACAGTAGTGATAGTCAGTGTAACTGAGGTGAAGACATAGATGACACGAAGTTGCCCTCCCACAGCTTTTCCAAAACTGGTTTTATCCCAGTGTATTCCTCCAACAACATAACCAAAGCCACCTCCAAGACCTGGTGGAAAAACAGAGCCAAGATTATCTTCCCTAGCCAATCCCAGAAGTCAGTAACAGCACTATTTGTCTAATGATTCGTGAGTAGAATCCAAGGTGTTAGTTCTGGTTTACTACTCAAGCCCTTTTAAATTCAAATGCCGTAATAAACACAGTTATCCATGCCACAAGGACAGTCTGATGTACGAACATAGTACAGAAAGAGGGAGAAGGTCAGTGCTGTAAAAGTGATGGTACAAATAATTAAAAACTATAGTTCTTTCTTTGCCATGAACAAACCACTTTACCTTCAGCTATTTCAGTCCGTAAAACAGAAGTGTCCGCCAGCCTCGTGGCCAGGCTCTGCAACCAGTCAGCTAAGACTGTTTTCCTGAAAGTAAGTGAAAATCCATTTTCCTCACTCAGTTAGAGGAACACAGATCTAACTGTGTCCAAGACAGACTGAATCACTTCAGAAGTGTAGCAAGCTCATTATTCAACATGCTGACAGTGTACAAAACTGCCACTGCATTTACGACCAATGAACATAGAAGTTCTGAGGGCACTGGATACCACTCTCACTCCGTTAAGATGGAGAAAGGCCTATAACACTATCCTTTCTTTCTTATGACTACATTCAAGTGTGAAACTGTGACAGTGATGAAAACTAGCCTAGAACAGTACAGCAATTGAAGATGACAGCAGTGAGGGATCACAGTGCCCAGTATGTGCTTTCCCCTCCAACAGAGAGACTAAAAAAAAGGTATTTTCCACACCTGCAGGAAGCTGAACCTCTTCCCTCAAGGGATTTTGTTTCCATAGGTGTTATAAATGATGCGGAGGGACCTTCAGATGAACAACCTAGGACTGTGTCTTGTTTACTTCTGGTAATTACGAAAGCCTTTTACAGTAAGCATGAGTTTGTTTTCGAAGTTAATTAGTGTCACCTCTCCAGGTATTTGGTTATTAGGCTTATACAGGAAAAGACCAGTGATTTACACTCTGCTTTCTTGCAGAGGGCTTGTTTACTTAAGTCTCACGTCACCCAGGAAGCACCAAGACAGCATACCTGCTAACAAAGCGTGGATGTTGAGGCCCCTGTCTTGATCCACTGGGCTGCATACATCCATCATGTAGGCATGACTGGGATTGTCTGCTGAATCTGCGCTGAAGTCCATGAGGACAACACCACAGACCGTAAGAATGATACCCCATTTGTGGTTATTCACAGTGTCAGACAAGGTGCTTCCTATATCTTTGCCATTAAGCATAAGCGAGAGCCCAAGCAACGCTCCTAGGAACAAAACCAAATCGAAATCAATCAATCGACTGCTTGTAAGTAAAGAAACCTCCACTGCTCCATGCTCTAAAAGCATTACACTACCTGCACAGCTTTGCAGCAAGCACAACTGCCCTTGTTCAGACCATCACTGTCTGGGGAATGAGCGTGGCTTATAGGATATACATAACCCTTTTCCACTGTTCAAACTTAACAAATGTCTGGAGTTGGTTTTGATTACAGAAAAACATCCCTGACCCTCAAAACATCACCTCTTCAGACTGACAAGACAAGGTTTTATTGCGTGGATCTCCAGCTGCCAAAGCATCACCTTGGTGCCACTCACCACCTTCAGATCCACAATATCCAACATTTCAAAGACATTTTGTTCAGCCTAGTGCCACAGGGGATGTCACAGAAGGGAGATGGTTCTACATTCCAAGTGTTATGCCCATCGCTTCTGAAAGACGCACCTATTGCTAACACCAGAATGAAAGGTCGTCTCCTCCCGAATCTTGATGTGCATCTGTCACTCCAGGCTCCCAGCAAAGGCTGTAGCAAGAATCCTAGTAAAAACGAATCACCAGTAAGTAGCATTTTTCTATGAGCCTGTTTCACAGGGCACTTGAACTAAGTAGCTTAAAAGGCAGGTAAAGGTAGGACACCATGGCACAGCAATATCCCCAGTCAGTACCAGTCACCCAGATGCACGAACAGCATACTGCCTGGCACTGTCCAGGCCAGGGACTGAATAACCTGTGCCACTGCTCGTTGCCATGGCAGTACCTTACACACTATTTCATCTAACCCATCCTAGATGAGAAATCCCCTTAAGAATTAACTTGGAAAGATAGCAGGAAGCAAACAGGCAAGTTGGAAAGGTACTTGCATTACCCTGGGCCAGCCTGCAAGTAGAAGCCTCTCTACTCCTGAAGCACATCACACAAGTATGGGAACAGGCAGAACAGTTTCCAAGCAGTAAAAACACATCCTGTGATTCTTCCCATAGTAATACATATGCTTCCACCCCTGCTTGTGTGCTAAGGCCTGTAACAGTAGTGGCTGATGACCTCTCATTATCAGAAGGCTTTGCTTTAAAAGTTAAAACAAGAGAAGGCAATACCACCCTGCTTTTTTCACACATCCCAGGGAACTTCCTGTGTATGCTTTTTTCCCCTAGGAACATGAATAGATACATTGATCCTCTTTTGCTACTTTTTAAATATCGGAACAGAGCAAACAAAGCCTACCCCTGCACAAAATCTGAGAGGTTCAAAAGCCATTAAAAGAACCGACCTTTAGATCACACCGGGCCCATTTCAGGCAAGACACAGCAAGAATTATTCTCCATCTGGCTGTCTAAAATTATGGCTAGTGTTTCCTAACCTTGACAGCACACAGAATATACTGTATGAACAGCTGAGGTAGACAAAACAAGAACACATACCTTGTGTAGTAGAAAAAAAACCAAGAGGGAAGAAATAGTGAAAAGTTACCTAATATAGGGCTGACGAACCACACCATTCCATACAGTTGGTCTGGAAGCCCCATCTGAAGCAGCACAGGGGTAACATAGGCTGTTTCTATGGCATAGCTGAACTCGAGCCCAAAGAGAATGCACCCATTAAAGAGGAGTTCTAGGAAAGACCTCTGAGGCTGAAGATCCCCAAAGTCAATCAAATCAATAGGACATGGAGTATTTGGTGGTGGTGGTGGCGAAGGGCGAATGTGTTTTCTCCTCTTTGGATGTCTTTTGAAGTTGTTGGCCCGATGACTTATGTGCCGTGTGACCGATCCAGAGTAGCCTGGAACTTGTGACCTCCAGATTTCCTGAGAAGCCACATTTGGCAAGAGTGCAGCATCACTGACAGGGGTTGTTGTAGATGGTGGAATCATCACAGGTAGGTGTCTGGAAGAAAAATAGCTCAGAATAATATGGTTGAGTAAGAAAAACTTTGCTTAATTCCATTTACTGAAGTTCAAGCCATTTCTCAACGTTTCATATACTGAGTGCAGCCTTTGTATTAGTTACAACCTTTTCTCTCCATCTCTGAACACAAGGCATATATGTTTTGTGGGCACATCTCCTCTGTCTTTGGACAAATGAGACACCAGAGAGCCTGTCTTGGTTACCTGGGCATTGCCTACCATCACTGGGGTTTGAGACTGAAATACTTAACATCATTAGCAGTCACTCATGTCACACTTCCCAGGAGTTTCCAGAACAGCAATGGGTTTACATTTATCTGCAACTCACTCAAGCTAAATCAAGATGAATCATGACCTCAGTCTAAGTTGACAACAAAGCAAAGCTGTGGCTTGGCTGCAGATCCAGACCCCTGCTGCAATGTGAAATCACCTTCCGGGACTGATCCTACCATTCCTGCTGCCTGGGCTCAGGCCAAGGCTCAATGCAAAGCTATTTTTGCAATGACCGAGTTTTTATTCCTATTCACATTCCTGAATTCAGCAGACACGCTATGTTGCAAGGACAGGGTCTGATCCTCTGCTTCTTGCGGGTTCTATTTCCGCAAGACTTTACTGGAGCACCCAAAGAATGTAGTTTCAAAGTTCAGACTACACAAGCTGAACACTTGGATGAAGTCAGCTGATGACAAATGGGCTTGGAACCAGAAGCTGATACCATTTCAATGCAGGAATTGAAGTTTCAAAGTAATTCCTGAGAAGATACATACCCCACAAGCCACCCTCTGCATGACTATTCCCTGCTCACAGATTAGTGCCATTCAAGTGCTGAACAGCCTCCTTGGGTCTCATCAGAATCGCTCCTGTAGCCAAAGTATGCATACTGTGGTAGGTAAACCAGCCAAATGCTCCAAATAGCAGGATAGATCCCAACAGATCTGCTGAATTAATGGACCACACTTAATGTCCTACCTCTCATTGCAAGAAATAGAAATAGCTCATAAGTGAAGTCTAATATTTTCTTTACTTACTCTTGTCCTAAGACCAAAGGCTGCTGCTGCACAAGGATGGCTCCACATCACCCCAAACCACTTCAGGAAAACCCTCACAGCTACACACTAGTAATCAAAACAAATGTCTCACATCTTTTTTCCCTGTGGGATGATGCCCTACACAGAACAAACCCCAGGTACATGAAAGCATCCAAAGAGAGACATTGCACAAAGTAAAACTGAATACCAAGCACCTCACAGTTGGGGTAACTTTAACTGTATTTGGTGCCTGAGGGTAAGAAGGAAGGGTGGGAGTGCAAAGGCATCTACTGAAGTATTGCTAACATTGTATTAAAGGCTTCCTCAAGACTGTTCCTCTTCAGACCAAGACGCATACTATGGAAGAGAGAAGAACAAGCAATTCATAACTCTAACCACACATGGGCCTTGACAATGCCCCTCTCACAAGGCACCAACAGACAGAGCATTTTGTTGGGAAAGCTCATTAAACACAAAGTCCCTAGAGAGGCCACCAGAAGAAGTGTGTACAAGCTGTACAGATACCCTTGACACTGATCTCACGAATTACTGAGGATTTCATAATGCCCATGTCTTTCATAAGCAGAGTACTTACTTTGCAGGAGTATTTTTATCAGCTTTTAGGTCAAAGTAATTCCCTCACAATCAGAATTTGTTAAGAATTAGAAGAGAGATACCTGAAACATAACAAAAACCCAATCAGATTCATGACGGATGCTCTAACACAGACACAAGACAGCTGTGCTAGCACTCTCCTTCAGCAGTGGCTGAACACCTTGACATTTGCACCCAGGGTGTTGATGTCCCTATGTTAATCTATTAGTTTCACTTCATACTAGATCCCCCTTTATTTTCCTGTCTCATTAAAAAGAGACTGTACGTGGCAGAAGAACGGCTCAAAAATACACATGGCGATCTATAATTCTTTAGAACAAAAGGCTACTATTGACAGCATATCACATCACCAATCCAGCAGCAAGTCAGCCTAAAACTATGAGTTGAGGCTAATATTCCTGACTGCCCATTCTTCTCAGTTTAGGAACTGTTCACCAGAGGACATCTTCAGAGGTCTTGATCCTGTCCTCAGATGAATCTACTCAGTGATCGCAATAGCTTCAAAGCAGGAAACCTCTCCTGCAGTGTAACGTGGCTGCTTACACCCTCACTGGTTATCTGTGATTTCTGGCACTTGATGCTTGTTACACCAACAACCGCGCATCCCAATCCGCAGGGCCTCGGCGACACTGGCTCTGCCGCCTGGTATCTGCAGTCAAACGTGCGGGGCAGGCAGGGCCCGGCCATCACTGCTCCTCCTGAGCACCTCCTACGCCGGGAAAGGTCTCTCCTGTGGCAGAACCTGGTCCCGGTTTTCCTGCCGTGGCACCCAACACGCCGCAGCTATCAGCGATGCGGGGAAGGGCCGGCCCTGACTGGCGCGACGGCCGCAGCTCCCAAACGCTCCCGTCAGCCGAGAACGCGCAGCAGCCCCCCCGCCCCCGGAGCCCCGTTCGGCGCGCACGGAGCGACCCTCACACGCCCGCCGGCACCGGCACCTACCGCAGGCCCTGCCCCGCCCGGCGGCCTCACCACAGCGGCGCCCGGCCCGGCCCCGCACTGCGCCGCGCCGGCCCAGCCCCGCTGACGTCGTCCCGCACGGCGGCAGCCCGACCCGGAGCGGCAGAAGCGGCCGCCCCCCGCGCCACCCCTCGCTCCCCGGAGCGCGGCCGGGAAGGTCCGCACGGTCCGAGGCGAGGCCAAGAGCGGCGTCAGGAGCCGCTCCTCCTGAGGGCGAGCAGCGCCCGCCGGCTGTAGCGATGCTCGCCCCAGGCAGGTGCAGGTCACCATTCCCGCTTTTCCAAAGGCTTATCCCACGCTGGCACTGGAACTGCAGGGGAAGTAGACTGAGATAGGAAGGGTTTTAGGTGGAGTGGAGATAGTTTTCGAGAGGCCCGTCGGGTAGATGCTGTAGATGACACTGCACTTCTTCCACTGAACAGTTTTACCCTTCCTTGGGTAAGGTGAGTTGGCAGTTTTGTTTTGTAGCGCCATATTTTGTGCTCATGTTTCAAATTTCCTCATGGTTTGCAAACAAAGATGTCACTATGTAGTGCAGCCTACTCTGTATATTCTTTTAAAACTTCAGACTTGGGGCATTACACATTGAGGATGCTTAACTTTATCTCCAGAGGTTGCAACACTGCATGAATCCTTAGTTCTTTAGCTCTCGTACAATTTTTGTAGCAGCCTTAGTTCCACCATGTGTTAAGAGCGTTCTGCAAACACTGACCAGATGAACACTTAAGAGCCCCATTCCTCGTCATTCAGGATGACTTTTTGTTCCACCTGGGCAAGGAGAACGTGTTACATCATTAATGCTGTTAGGCAGTCATAGTCATCACACACTGATTTTTCCTGTGAACATTTTTGAGACATTAAACTCACGTTTACTCAATATTCAATTAAATTGACTGCTTAGAACTTACAAGGATTAAGTTACACGTTTTGGCATCGTTTGTCCGCTTGGGAAGGTGGGACAAGGCATTCTGCTCCTTCCTAGGTCAGCAACAAAGTAGAGAACGAAAGCAGTTCCTGCTGTGCATTCATCTATCAGCAGCCTTTGGGCTTTAGACAAAACAGAAATCAAAAATCTCCTCTTCCCTGTGAAGCTCACACATAAACTGGAGTTGAAACATAAAGATACTCATTTACTTTGTACTAATTTAACCCTACAGAATTCAGAAGAGTGAGTTTTGGTGCTGAATGCCTACTGCTATGATTCTGCACTGTTCCCTACT
Organism: Agapornis roseicollis; assembly: GCA_002631895.1. NCBI lineage: Eukaryota > Metazoa > Chordata > Aves > Psittaciformes > Psittacidae > Agapornis > Agapornis roseicollis. Next base: position 81,139 of record NDXB01011647.1, on the reverse strand, counting down.
ACCTTCTCTGCCTACAGGATGTTTTTCATTCACTGCACTCTCTTGTTAAGTCTTTCCACGCAGCAGCTCCTGACAGTGTATTCATCTCTCTGCTTGTTTACAGCTTCATGTTAGGCTCGCTGTTTCATTTGCCAGAAGACTTTATTTGCCTCACTGAGATCAGGACCATTCCGTTTCTTGGAAACCTCTTTTCTATCCCCTTATAGTCCTTTCTCTGAGATAAACATTAGCTCCAGCTGAGTGAAATTCTGTGCAAGCTACCGACAGAGAGGATGTTGTTCTGTCTATTGAACAGTACCGTTTGTGTGATGTTGGGTATTCCTTTTTCTTTTTTCATCTTGAAATCGAGGTAAACATTTCTCAGTTAGGTTCAGTGGCTCTGCAATGTCCTTCAGTCATTAAACCACTGTGATTCACCTGGAACTGGCACCTTTTTTTTCCAAGCATGACTTAATTCTTTTCAGGAGAGAATCAAAGTCTGCACCAAACAGACACACTGTGAAAGTTGTTCTGTGCTCAGGGGCTGCTGCTTCAGACTCAAAGGCCATGTGAATCCTGCAGCAAAGATTAAGATATGCTCAATGATGTTCTGTGGTATGGAATACCCCTTTGGCTAGGTCAGGTCAGCTACCCTGGCCAATCCTCACTGGCAAAGTGTGAGAGACTGAAAAGTCCTTGACCAGGGTAAGCACTATTCAGTGACAACTAGAACACTGGTACGTAATCAACATTCTCAACATTCTCAGACTAAAGCCAAAATACAGCACTGCACTGGCTTCTAGAAGAAAATCAACTCTATCCCAGCTACAACCAGGACAAATATCAGTTGAAGAAGTACATTTGTATTTCTATAAATGTCAGTCATGCCAATAAAGTCTTATGTCCTGTGATACTGTCAGTACAAATATAGAGTAAGAAGGAAAAAAGGAAGTGAGTTCAAACAAGGTGATATGCATTTCAATTATACGTTCTTAATGCTTATATGGTAAGAAGACCTTACCACGTAAATTACACCGCCCTAGCATCCCTTACATGCCAACTGAGTAGGTGCAGGGAAGCCAGTGGGAGGCTAATACAATGTAAGAACATAAAGAAGTCTCATATATGCCAGTTTGCACACCACCTCCATATCTGGCCCTCAGCATATTGTCATAAGATTTTAATAGTCCAGATAAATTAGTTCCTGAACTTGGATTCACCAAACTCCTACGCTGGCTGTATTAATGGATGCAATTAAACATCTAAAAGGGCACTTGAATTTTTACTTACAAGAAGGAAAAACACAGGCAAACACGCTCCTCCTCCAAAAACCACCAAAGCCAGCACCAGAAATAAACCACAGTATTTTTATGCTGCAGAATGAACAGCAATGGTAACAGCACTAATCTATTTGCATTAAAATTGACTTGTCAATTCACTGAGAAATGTAATATAGTGAACTACTACAAAAGAACATGACTTTTTAAAGAAACAAGCATGTGTATTCTGACAACTGCCTCTGCACTTCCTAACTCTGTACTTGTGTGGATATAATAAAAAGTACAAAAGGAGTTTGTGTCTGCTCCCATCCTTTCCAGGAACAGAGCAAATCTACCGTATTGTTTTCAGGTAAAGGTGCTCCCGAAACAGTCCATCATGAATTATCCTCAGGATGCCCCCTGACAAGTGTGCAAGCAACTACAGTGTTGTGTGTAAAGCTGTAATAATAGGAAAAGACAGAAATGACCCCACTATCCACAAATAATACACAAAGCAGGACCCAGTGTTGGACTGTAGTTCAAACTGCTTTGCAAAACGGGTGGTTTTTTGCTTTGGGATTTTTAAACAAGAAAAGTCTTTAGGAAAGAACCAATTTGGTTTTCTAAAGCCTGGCATGCTGTCACCATACTAAAGAAATGTCAGTAATCTATCAGCCCAGCCTCAGATTATCAAATGAAAACCAAAGTGCTGCGGCCCCTTCTCAAGCCTCAGAGGATTATTATTCAGGGAAATGTCACTAATGCCACACTTCACTGAAACCATTCAAGTGTTGCACAGAGACATCCCAGTAGCTTTTCTTCTACTGGTTTGCACTTGATTTGACTCATGCTTGGTTTCAGACATGCTGTTTCCACAGTAACACTGTGCATGCATTCAGTCATTTGTTACTGCTCGATGAGGATTTCTACTTGCTCCTGCGGGATAAACTTGTGCTGCCCTAAAATATACCATGGAGGCATTTACCTGTCTCCTGCCCTCAGCAGACAACCACCCCTCCAATGTCTCTCTCCAATGAAAACCCAGCACAGTTCAGAGAATGAGTCACCAGAGGGCACTAACAGAGCCCAGAAGATTGAGAACGCTTGGAAGCACAATGCTACAGTCCTACAAGCAGTTTAGTCCAACTGGCAAGTTTTGCATTTACTTCCTAACCAGTTCCTGCAAACCAACGCTTCAAGATACAGAACCAGTGAAACAATTCTATTTCAGATCTTTAATATCTTCAATTTTCCAGTAACTGAATGAAAGAAGGCTGAGGAAAATCCTCTGAGGCAATGTGAGTGCTAAGGTACATTGATCATGCACTTCTGGACAAATGCTGAACAAAAATGTTAACTGCACACATGTAAGATATTTACCATGCAAGATACTGGTGCAGGAACACACAAAGCACTGTGTCAAACCCACTGAAGTACACTATTTCATTTCATTGTGATGCCTCAAGTGGACTATGCATTTCAAAAAAGACAAGGACATCATCATGCCCCAAAGACCCTGCAGGTTTTTTTTCTGGATCTGACAAGCCCCAGAAAGATGACAAGCTGCATGTCAGGAAAGCAGGAGTGAGAATCCTGGATGCAGGAACGTGTGGTTACCCAGGGCAAGCACAGGCTATGTATATTTTAGAATTTAACTCAATTCTTATTTAAAGATAGAGCATAAATAAGACACTACTGTCATCCCTGCTGTGTTACCTGAATAGCTCAATTCCTTGCTTCTCATACTCATTGCAAGCTGCAGCTTCCAGCCAGTAGGTCTTATTATTAGTAAGATCAAAGTTTTCTTGTCTACCAGGTGTCTTTTTTGATGTGATTCAGTATACTTCTGATCTTCTACTGGGGAAGGAAAGCAGAACTAGTGATTAGTGAGACCTGGAAAACTCAAATCATTGCTTTTGTGAAGGCCAAATGTAGGGCAGCACAAGGAAGTGCCAGGCAACCACTGTACCAAGCGCTGATGATGAGGAGACTGCAGGCAAGCATGGTGACGGTGAAGGCTGTCACATAGCATCACCCTTGGTGGGAGAGGTGGTAAAGGGTCCCAGAGAGGTGCTGCACTGGCAGAGGCTTCAGCAATGACCAGACAGAGATACTTGAAGCTCAGGAAAGAAAAGCAGCAGGGCACTGAGTGGTGCATGGCGGGCACTGGAAGTGGAAGACTGGAGGTGCACCTGCCTCTTGCTAAGCATTCATTAAAACTTTGGTTTATTAATTGGCTCCATACCTTGTCTAAATTGACCTTGGAAGCCTATGGGAAGTACTGCTCCACTTCCCTGTGTTTACCACAGAGGAAATGAGAAACCACCAGGTCCCTGGGGCTAATTACTTTCTTCAAAATCCAGCATTGCTCTATGTTTCTGACTCAGTGCAGCGTTCAGTTTTCTGCTGAGATTGTATCTATATCGCATTACAGAATGAGTTGCAATAGCACTCAATGTTAATTGCATGGCACAGACTGCTCCCTACTCTCCTTTGTATCAGTTACCAAGAAAAACCAGAAAGTCTGCTTCTGCTGTTTTTAATTTAGTCTCTTCCCTCCATACAGAGTGCCTGTCAGACAGGAGAGGCAGGGGCTGTCATCCCCTTTCGGCCTGGAAGTGTCTAGCAACAAGACAGAGGCTATAGGCATATCTAGGTGCCACCCCAATCAATCAGTTACTTTATGGAAACAGACAGATGTTGGGGTGCAGTACAGCCACTTGGTACACAGATACAGAAAAGTGCTTTAATATTCCTGGATGGCCCCAAAGCCACTCTGACAGCCCTGCTTGCCTCTTGCATAGACGGAGGCAGAGGAAGGGCACAGATGAAGTAAGGAAATCCCAAGCCACTCTCGGAGCCTGGCAGTCTTTTCAGGACCTAAAACACCAAAGCAACCCTCAAAACAGCAGAGTATAGCCATAAGCAGACTTCCAGACAGTGCTAGAACACGCAGGAGCTGTGTATCCTGACTTGTAGAGTGCTCTACTCTTTCAGGGCAGTGTATGAGCAGCATTTGAAGAAAATTGATTAAGTGTTACACTGGAAAGCAATGCCTGCAGGACTAGCATGTAGGTCTTTGGAGATCTTTTAGTGGCACCTTTCAAATACAGCCTCCCACTAAACCAACAGGAAGGCAGTCATACCAGATCAGATAGCAGTCCTGCTTCCAACAGAGGCTATTCCTGGACACTTGATTGCTGCTATTCACAAGCCTGAGTTTTGCTTCTACATTTCTAAATAGACAACGTGCCTTGGTACTCAATTTGTTGAGTGTTTTCAGGTAAGTCAAAGTGCTGTAAGATTCTCCTTTCTTCTGATTTCGTACCATTTGGTTAAAGGACTTTTCCCTTTTTGGCAGATCATTCTCAAGACATTTTCTACTCTCCTCCAGCAGTAAAGAAACTCCTCTGACCAGAGTCCAGGCTCTAACATGATGTTTGCAGCCTGGAGTTCCTCTGGGATTAGCCTGCATTTTCTTAGGGGAGAGGAGAGGAGAGGAGAGGAAAAAAGGAAAAGAAGAGGCAGGGAAGGGGGGAGAGAGGAACAGAACGTTCTGTCAAATAAACATTTGCTAATGCTCTTGAGCAAGAGGAATGGAAAAGGTAGTAAGCAGTAACACAGATTAACTATCTGCTAGGGCAAACACACAGTATGCAAAGATTCCCTGTACACTGGATGGCATCTCTGCACTGAGCCCAATACACTGATATATTAACTGATCTCTCCAAGAGCAGCCATGACCTTTGGATACAAAATTGGAGGTCAGGCCTCAAAGTAATCTAATTTATCTCCTGCCTGGCAAATAAAACCAGACTTGCTGTTAGTCTATCTTCTCTACATTCTTTTTTCTCCCATGAGAAGTGATTTCTGCAAGTATACAGTCACCTTCTCAGTAATATTATCAGCTCTTCAGGTGTAGGACTAGCACAGCTTGCCAAGAATCCATAGGTTTGATTCTATATGAACTTCATGCATCCTATACATTCTTCCCAACAAAACTGATGACCAGGGCTAATCTCTCCCTTAGATTTAAGGAACACTGGACCGCAGTGAGTCTGGTCATCCGCTCAGAATTATCTTCCCCTGAAAATGTCAACAGGGCAGAAAGATGTACACTGCTTAAGACCTTCATATTGCCAATTAAAAGTAAGGAAACAGCCTGTTTTAACCTGCAGTGTCAATGTCCATGACCTTTCACAATGTCCCTTTAATTTAAAATCACACCTTTCCACCAAGCCAAAAGGGACACTCTCTCTCTCCACTCCTCTGTTCTAATATGGTTTGGGATTATGTGATCAGACCAACACACACATGGGAGCAAAGCAGATATAGCCAACAGCAGCATTTTATCCATTACACTGTGTAAGTTTGTTCCCATGATCATGCTGCATCCTTTTCAGCCTCCATTCTAGGGTTTCAGGTTTCCCTGTATTGCAACAGCATTTCTAATGCCCTGTCCTCTACCTGTTCAGTAACAACAGCATTGCTGTGGACAGGTGTGTTTTTTATCATCACGGATCTTGCAGCCAAAACAACAATTTGTGTAGTGGTAGCTGTGTACAGGAAGAGGGAGCTAGAATTCTGATGTGCTTTTATTACATACATCATTCCCAGAATTGTCATTGGACCATTGGCATAGACAGAAGTCACATCTCCAGGATGCTTTCAGAAAATACATGCTGCACCAAATGGTTTTCAGCCAGATCACTGTCGTGTTTGCTGTTCTTCACCAAAATGGAATCTGCTTCCCTTTGCAATTCTGTCTAAACCCAACGGCACTTGAGACACTCCCCAGCTTTGCACACTCCATGGATACTTAGAGGTGAAACGCACCTGACTTGAAACAAAGGGGTTTTCACATCTTTTTTAGCTCAGCCAGAGCTACAAACTCCTGGCAGGAGACTTCCAAGAAATGAGGAATTGGGAAGAGAACTTTTATTACATGGACTGCCCACATTCACAGCTTATTCTCATAAACCGCAACTGTCCCCTTCTGTGGTCAGTTGACAGGAGTCGTGACCCCCATGTCAACCAAAGCAGACGTCAGAAGAGCTGCTTACCTTTGTTTTGCACAGTGTGCATCTATGTAGCAACACACACATTACATAACAGTAAGTCATAAACTAAAAGGAGTCTGATTGCTAAATCCCTCCACTGTGGATGAGATTTTTACTTCCATCACCTGATAATTTAATTGCTCAATTAGCTCCACCTGAACGTCTTGGCTGTGGTAGAAGAATGTTCCCTTGCAGGTCACACTTAATCAGAAGACAGGAGGCAAGCAAGCAATGCAAAGGTAAATGATGCCTCTGTAATAAATCAAATGCATCACCCAGTTGTATTTTTTCTCCGGATTTGCTCCTTGCACTAGTCTTTTAGGGACAGAACAGGAATTAGACACATAAAAGACCATAAAATTCTGGTCAAAAGTCAGTATCATAGGATATAGAATCATAGGATCCAATACATGGTTTAGTCCCAAAACTTTCTTAGCTGATTCAAACTCAGCTCAGGTTTTTCTTTTTATAATTGTGAAATTCTATAATATGCCTAATTTAGCTAACAGGATAATCTCCTCATTGATAAGGAAACATCTACTGCATCACTGAACATTATACTATTGTTTTCTTTTTGCCAAGAAGCAAGTGCTGATCATTCTGGGGCAGAGTGGGCCTGTGGATGTGACACTTTGGCATGAACAGACCACAGCACAGAGGGGTTCACTCACAATGACCATGGCCTGGAGGTAGGTACAACTTGATGGACTTTATAACTAATTGCTTAGACATAATGAGAAAATAATTACTTCTGCTGCAGAAGCAACTTTTGAGTGTACTTCTGGCACCTAGATCACAAGAAACTAGTTGTATCATAACATTCAAAGAAATCAAAAGAACATGTGGCTACCAGAGAAATCTGTATTTGTAACATAACAGACTGCCTACTGTGTAGGAAAGGCCTGGCCTGAATAAATATGAGAGATACAGTCCAGTTCTAAATGCACTCTGCACCACGGTGCCTGCCTCTGCCCACCCATAAATTCACCACCACTGATCCAATCCATGACCAGAAAACGTGACTCACTTGTCCCATCCTCTGCATGTGTACTGGCACTTGCCTTCTTTCCCTCACAGCTTGAAACTGACTTGAAGCTTTTTCTGGATAGCAGCTTTCCCAGACCCCTGTATTTGGATCACAGTGATTCCAGGCTACACTGAAAGAAAAAATACCAAATGGACAGATACCCGGAATGTGGACAAAATAATAGGCATTCACTGTTGAATTCCTGAATAAGATACACATCAAGGGCTGATCCAACCAAGGGCTTCCAACTCACATTGCTGCCTTGGGGGCTTAAACAATATTAGTAAATACACTTTCTCTGTGTGTCTTTTAAGGCGTTATTATTTCCAAGGCACATCATTACTGTATGGCAACCCTGCTGTGAAATACAACCCTAATCTGCACAGCACATATCTGTGTATTGTCTGGGTCTAATTTAGTTCCTTTCCTGTCTCTCCCCCATCTGTATGTTTGTAACACCAGTTTTACCAACAGTCCTCACTGGAGACAGGAAATACATTTTCATTCATTACGCCAACACGAGCAATGAGCAGAAAAACATGTCAGAATAAATGAGAACTCTTCAGGGTACAGAACCTTAAAGCAAATCAAGAGGTCAAGAGGTGAGCAGGGGGGGCATTATTGCAGCAAACTACACATACCTTAATCATGCCCTCTTTCATCCGGTGGGTCACACCGGAACTCAAAATGAAGCTACAGTCAAGTTCACAGCACTCTGCCTCTGCTGCCCATGTCAAAGCCTGAATGCTCCTGTACAATTAATTAAATTGTGTCATTTTATTTATTTACTATTTGTAAGTTAGATGGGGGGGGGGCAAAAAAATCTATTGAAAAGAATTTTTAATTGCTTAGGGAGAGTCTGTATCACTGGAGGCTTTTAAGATCATCTGCTGGGATGCTTGAAAGCAGANTTGTAAGTTAGATGGGGGGGGGGCAAAAAAATCTATTGAAAAGAATTTTTAATTGCTTAGGGAGAGTCTGTATCACTGGAGGCTCATCTGCTGGGATGCTTGAAAGCAGGCTAGGGTTATTAGATCCTGCCTTGGGCCAAGGAGATGAAGTAGAGGAAATCTGTGACCTTGCAAGGTCTTTCTTAGCTTTGCCTGGAACTATTCAATGCAAATGGCCTGGAAAAGCAGCAAACTAAAAACTGGTAGAGGAGACACTTCTGATCTGTGTACAGCTGTGGAAGCAGAAAAAGACAAGGGAGGCTTGGAAAGTCTTGTACATGTAGCAAAGTGACAAAAAAGAGCTTCCAACTGAAGTCAAAGATAGTGAGTGCTAAAGGAAAAAAACATCCTCTGGTACATGATCTCTATTTAAGGTCTTCTCATGGATACCCTCTTTAAATCCTTACCTATATTAGAATTTTAAATAGGTCCTTCAAAACTCCCTTTATGAACTTCCCCATGGTAGTGCTCCTTGTGATCCTCATGAGCACTCACATTAAGTCATGATGCTTTCCTAAATTCCTCCCTGAAGCCACCTACAAAACAGAGGTGAAACAGAATCTGGTCAATGATTACTGACCCCCTTTTGCTTTTATTTAGGATATAGTGTCTCCTGAATTCTTGGTCATTAGAAATCATCAGCCTGTTGATTCTGCAAGTACTCACTGTGCTAGAAAATCCTGTTTCTGCCTCATGCCATGCAAAGTCTGACTGGATGTTACTTTGACCTGAAAAACAAGAAACAAAGTAGGTTTGTAGCCAAACCTTGGGCTGCCAGCTCTACTTGTGGCAGGAAAAGGTGCATCTCTGGCAATCAGGATTTCTATTTAAAATACAACTTTTCTTGGTTGAATCCTATAAATCATGGCAGTTCAAAAGAGGGGGATTTCATTAGAAAACACTTGGCCCAAATGTGGTATTGACGATCTTGAAAATTCAAGATTAATGGAAGCCAGAAAAAGCTAAAAATAGCAGCAATTGTACATGATACATAACCAGCTTGGGAAACAGATAATGGAAGTAAGAGGAAGTGAGGAAGGTGAAAAAAAACCCAAAACTAAACCCACCTTCCAGCAAAGACAATTGTGTTTAAACACATTAGGATACAAGCAAGTCTAAAACAGCTGTAATAATCAGATAGTCTATTACTGCAGTCATAGGGTAACATCTGCCAACAGTAATACAGAAAAGGTAGATATTTCTCCTAGTTATTTCTGCTCTGGACTGCAAGACAATGCATATAGTATCATAGCTTAAACCCAACAACTCAGACTGATATTTAAATAGCACCCTAAAGCTCTACACGATGTCTGAAGATCTGATTGCTGACACCAAGTTTCTGCAAGTCATGGAAAAATAAGTAAGCTCTATAGGTCAGAGAGAAAGCTGATCTCTAGAAGGATAAACAGGATAATCCAGGACTAAGAGCTCACTACCAGTCCAACAGTGGGAGAAGGAACTCCCTTTTTGCGGAAGGAGGGCATTCCAAAAGCTAGCAGCTGCCATGTAGGCACCACCTGGCAGACCACCCATCACACCCTCACCACACTGCTCAGCTGCTCAGGAAGCCTCAGGCACCAACGATTTCACTGAATACCTTAGTAAGAACTGCACAAGGCTCTGCATTGGGTCAAAGATGCTCCACAGAGCACCTATGTCAAAGGTGGCAGAGTTTTGTTCATGGATGAGCACGGAGCTGGGAGGATGCTGGGCTATAGAAAGGTTCAGTACTAGTGCAGTAGGGTACTGGGGCAAAATAACCTCTCAAGTATTTGGAGACAATAGCCAGGAAACAGCTAAAATGCCTTTAAGTCTGCCCCATGAAAAACTGTTTACTAAAAACCAGAAGTATTCTTGAGAGTCATAAAGAACTTGGCGGATCTTGCAAGGACAGATGAAGAGACAAAAGCCTTTAATGTATGTCCTTTGACAACAACTTCTCTGCTAGTAAACAAAAAGCTGTGACACCAATAGTGACAGAACCCCATGGAGAAGCAATTTTAATTTCAAAACTTTTGGATTAAGGAAACACAATCGTAGCTTAATGTATTTGGGGCACAATCAGAAAACCGCGTTTGAGATGGTAAATTTGCCTTATTACTCCACCTAACTTAGAGAAAAAATCTGCAGAATATTTCAGTATCAAGATAGAACCATCTGGAAGAACCTGATAATTGGTACTTTACATATGAAAAGTGTTTCTATTCCATTCTTTGAGATTTTATCATGCAAATCATGCAGAAGTGGGTGAACATTCCAAAAGGCTTAACATAACTTTTACCGTGTTTGCTTAGGCAAATATTCTGATACCCATCACCAGTTCAAATTTAATCTTGTCCCTGGGTTAGAAAACAGGTCACAGTACCACCTTGTTTGCCATTTTGTTGCGAAACTTCAGTGCCTTTTCATTCCAAGGACACATGAAACAGTTTCTAGGCCACCTGACTTCATTGGTACCACTCTTTCCTCTCAAGTGCTACAGGATTCCTATAGATTTGTCTTTTTTGAAGACCACAAGCACTGAATAATGTGGTGCTTTAACAGTATGCAGTACCTAGGAATGATTTCTCCAACTGAGTATGAAAGAAGTGCTGTTTTAATTTCACCATTCCATGCAAACCTGAACCGGAGCTTGCTAGGCAGCCCACCAGTTCTGGCGTTTGTGATCTAATTGCACTGCAGTTTTTCTTTTGTGTTGCCAGCTCATCAGATTTCAAGCACATTTCCATGTTTATAAAGCAGCTGAGCTGACCCAACACAAATGAATAGGTGAAAAGCCACAGGAAACCGAAGCACTACCAATTACCTGCAACTGAATGCCATTTCTGAGAGACAAAATGCAAGATGCTGATGAAATGCAGATGTTCGCTTTGGAACGGGCTGGCGAGCAGGAGCGTTCCCCAGGCCGCAGCCGTGCTCCCGCTGCGGGGAGTGGCGCAGGCCAAGGGCGCTGCCGCCCCGGCCCGCCCGGTTCCGCGGGCTCTGACTCACGCTGCGCCCCTGGCTCCGGGCAGCGCCGCAGGGCCTCCCCTGGCAGCTCCGGTACGTGCTGCTCCACAGCACCTCCCTCTGCGCTCCGAGCAGCCCCGTGCCCGGTGCCTCGGGAAACCTCAGGTTCAGCAATAACAAAGGAGAGTTTGTTAACAAAGAGCGAGCAAGAGGAAGCGTTAGCGAAAACAACTGCTGCTTTGGATCCGGAGGAGTGCAGTGCAGTGTATCTGCTGACTAACAGCAGGAACGGGACAGGAAGGGAAGGCAGCTGGCATCTCTGTGAGGGAGGAGACATGTTCCTGAGTGATGCTGTGAGCAGTCCGGGAAAAACGGTCATCTTCAACAGAAACGCGTTTCCTGTCGGGGATGGACACCCACTGCTTCCACAGCACCAAATGCTCTGTTCCCTCCTAGCTAAAATGCATGTTAAGTATGAAGAGCCCGCAACACTAAAGAGGAGTTAAACTACAGCTAAAAGCATTAAACACAAATGGCAAAACTGATGGCATTTCCGAAGTCCTTACAAGGAAAACCCAGAATATGTCAGTGCATTTGTAACAAAGGAACCTTCAGTAAATGCCTGATTCCAGGGATCCCCACACGTTGCCCACAGAGCAGGAAGCAGTTTCTGTAAGACACCAGGATTCTCACACGTTCACTGGCACCTCGGCCCTCTGCTAACAGAGGAGGAGAGCAGTAGAGCCTCCTAGGAAAAGGGACACACACGGACAGGATGGGACACCGCAGTTCAAACATTTTTTCATTGAATTTCCTGAAGAAGCTTTTGCATGATGATGATTCACAGATCTCATCATGACTTCTGGAGTCAAAGGCATGCAAATTCCCAGGAGCAGTCTCCCAATGCTATCAACAGCCACAAAAAGGTTCATTTTTTCCAATTCTCTTCCATGCACAAGACCAACCAAAGCTACTTCATCTTATGACCAATATTTCTTGTTAGCTGTATCAAGTACTCCACAAGTCTCCAAACACCATATACACTTCACCTCATGCCTCAGCTACATGCATCCTTGCCACAAAGCGGAGTGATTCATAGTTTGCCCATACAGATCATGGCCTAGACAGCTGCTGATCAGGATGTGGAGGTATCAGCCACATCCTGAAGATGGAAGGAGCCACAAGGTGGGACAGACAGAATGGCACTGACAGACCTGTGAGTCAGAACACAGGGAGAAATGAAAGATGCTGTCGACAGCATGAGGAGCCTGGAGGTAATAGGGAGCCTAATTGCTAGACACGTACAGAATGGTGAATCAAGATAAAACCCCTCCACAGCAGATGCTGTAACATTCTCTCAGCACACATTCCCGAGCACAGAGTCTTGCTGTGGTGTATTTGTACCACTGTGAACAGCGTCAGGGAGTCTCTTGTGATTATTAGTTATGTTAGAAGAGACCGGACCTGTGTCTGTTAACTTTTGGAGTCAACTCCCTGGGTCACCAGCCAGAAAACCCAACATGAAATGCAGTCTGATGTTTTGTTAATAATATACTCTGTGTTTGTTCATGCTCTTTAATCACATGGTTTTTTGCTCTGTGGAACATCCTGTCTCTCTGGCCTAAACCAGTTCGGAGGTAAAGATGCTTTGGACTGAATCCAGACTACACGTGGGTTTTTCTCTCGCTCTGAAAACCCTACATCAACTTAAACCAAATCACTAGAGTTTGTATTTACTGTAATTTCCTGAAGAATAAAAGGAAGTGTTCAGGGCCAGGTTGGACAGGGCTTGGAGCAACCTGGGCTAGTGGAAGGTGTTCCCCTTAAGGAGGGGGGTTGGAACCAGGTGACCTTTAAGGTCCCTTCCAACCCAAACTGTTCTGTGATTCTATGAACCTGCTTGTAAGATATACAAACAGGCATACATGACCCCCCTTTCCACCCCTCCCAAAGGAAACACTGCCTCTCCAAAGACAGGAAAAAACTGAAAGGGAAAGGCTAGCAGTCGATAAATTTAAGACTACCTGCTCATAAGGAGCTCTTCATCTATCGCTACTGCCATGTTTCTTACGTATCAGCAAATGTGGTAACTATTTGGTTGTATTTTCATGCTAAGGTCATAGCATTAATATTTCATTCTGAAGTGTTTTTTTCTGGTTTTGTGCATAAGGTATTGTGTTTTGGGGCATGTTAAAAGTCATCTCAAACCTTCATATTGTGTTTCTACTTCCAAGTATTAGGAAACCATCAAATATGGCTCTGAATCACTGTTGTTGTGAGCAAAACATATTATAAATAAACGTACTGCTAATTCATGGAAAACTCTCACAAGAATTCCAGGTTCTACCACTGCTGTCTCCTGAACTATAGACAACCTGGAGAGAACTCATGATGCTCACTGGAGAAGAGAATATTCCAACAGCAACAAATCCTCTTTCAAGCCCCATGTAGCTAATACATGCTTTCACAAGTTGGATAACAGGTTTCTGTTCAGTCACTTTGATTTCTAACACGTTGCTTAAAAGTTTACAGAGCACCTCAATGCTTCTCCCTCTGCCCCATTTGTGTAATACCTAACAGATAGATTACTGAAACTGGGTCAGCATACTTGGGGATGGGAGGTTGAGGGTGAAGATGGGGGACAACCATGACAAACACAAAAACCCAACACAGGGACAACACCTTCAGATTTCCAGATCCCCAAAATAAGAATAAACTGTGTAATTCAAAAGCTATACTAACACAAAGTTGTATTTTATATGAGCCAGTAAATAAATGTATTGGACAAATGCTTTTCAAATGCACATCTTATTTGTAACAAACAAATACTGGAACATAAAGGAACCAGGACTGACTGTCAGGAATTGACAATAAAACATTTTACAGGGACATTTTAATTTGTCTGAAGAGATCTCTTTGGAAACTAAGCAGATAATAATTAGCAAAATTAGTGTAAAATAATTTATCCATTTCAAAACTAAGTGCTATCATTTGGAATGTTTAGACATGCTCCCCACATATAAGCAAGCATTTGATTCCTGTCTTACAGGCAAGACTCAAGTTAGTCTTTACTGTGGAACAGGTACAAAAGTGTCCTTACTACTAACTCTCATGTTGGACATTAGCTATAAAATGACATAGGTATTTATTAGTGGAGATCCACTATTAAACAGGATTTGTGGCTTTAATCTTTCATCGTAAATTAGATCTGTACCTTTGTACAAGCATGAGCACATAATCCTAATAACAGTGTATTTATCCTCCACAAAAATAACTGAATATTTGACTACTGATTTTCTGAGCAACAAATTGTGTTTCTTCTCATCGGGGACACTATTTCTTGTATATATTTCAAAAGGCTAATACTGATTAAGACACACAGTATATCCAGTAAGAATGCTGATGCTGGAACACTGGGACAATAATGAGAAGGGATCTGCTAACTGCAATGCAGCACTCCTAAGGACATTTGTGTCACTTAATATGGAAATAATGTGGGTATTTTCTATGTCCCAAAATTTCTCATTTAGGATGGATATGAAGTGGTATTATCTGGAGCCATTGAAATCACTTGAATGAATGCCATTCCAACTGACATGACTGGAAGTAACTCCAAGACAAACTTTTGTTACCTCTGTGCATGCCTGTATTTGCAAACTGAGCTCCTAAAGCACAGTAACTGCAAGGCATTTCTAACACACATAGTTTGCTGGAGAGAGGCATGTACTAGGAACTGGCTATTAACACTGAGCATCTCTCCTCACCACCCAGTTTTGTTCTGCTGATGCCGCACATGTGTCAGTTTGATTTTGCTAAGTGACTTTTACCTGGCTTGCCCTCACAGGCAAAGGATGCTCTTGGCCAACGAGGAAATACTGAGTACACACCACACAGCTTGTAACACTGCCGTTTTAGTGGAGAACAGAGTTTACTGACCTACCAAAGCAAGCAGCATTGTGAGCAGCAAAAGTAGCAGAACCCAGGTTTAAATGGATTTTGCAGCTCCTGCTTTATTTACAATTCTCTGCTGTCCTCAACTCAGACTGATAAAATTCTCTTCTTCCTGTCACAAGGCTCCTGTGAAATAACACACTGGCTGCTGCATTTGCACAGTGAAAGCAGCTGACAAGAAGCATGAAAAGACAAACTTGACAATGTTTGAATCAGAGCACTTGCACAACAGCTCCCTGCTTTCCAAAATGTGTATCTAAGACTACATTTCTTCTCAGTTTGCTAGAATAGTCATAGATGGATTGTACTCATCCTCACCTCCTCAAATATCTGTCCAAAAAACATTAATTCTATTTCCCAAGTAATGTTCGAAACATAGAAATGAAACTAAAGCATATTTTAATCCAATTGATGGCAAATATTGGGACATATAAAAATATCAAATAGGTGGTCTGAAAACTCAGGACCTTCTATTCAAAGGAATGCTATTTACTGAGGAAAAAAAGAAATTTACCTCACACAACCCCAGTTCTCATTTCTAGTAAAAATCTTCTCCCTGTTAGCAACAGAAAATGGAAACAAATGTACTCCTCTGTAAGTCTTTTACAGCCTGTATGAGAGACACCATCCATCTTAAGCCTGTATGCCTACAGCTGCTGAGAAAATTTCACGATGGTAAAGCCATCTTAAGAAATAACAGCACAATATTCTTGTCCACAAGGCATATTTTAGGCTTGCACAAAACCTTCTGTGACTGCTATTCTTTTTCTAGAGCTGCGGGACACAGAAGCTCCACAAAAAGCAAAGTAGAGATCTTTGGGACAGTACAGAGCAGCTGCTTCTGGAGAGAAGCAGGATATACCTACAGACAACTGCACTGCTGAAGACTGGGGAAAAGGCAGGAGTAAAAATAAACGTCAAACTTGACAGGCAGAAGAACATACCTTCCCTACTCTCCAGGGGAGCTGCAGTAGAGGACAGTCCCTGTCTTTCACTGCCTCCCCTCCTCTCCACAGTCCTACTATACAAACCTTCTTCCCCTGTCCCAATACCAGCCCTTTCTCTCCAGCACCTCTGAGCTCCTGTGATGTTCTGGTGCAGTGCAAGACTTTTATCTGTCTCTTGACCTGCCTTAAATGTTTTTAGATTCCAAAAGGTTTCTGCAACTTCACTTTAAAAGCTACACACGCTCCAGACTTCGACAGAGCTGACTTTTGTGAGTAACAAAACTTGTCTGACAGGTGGATCTTGAAAAGGAAAATTCTTAGAATTTAAATCTGGAGAAGACCAGTGGGATACTCAGCAGTCATCTGACACCACAGAGACCTAAAGCTTTACACAGTCAATTCTGAAGGCACAGAGTGAGTGTGAAATGGATGAAATCCTCAGGGAGAAGCCTAGACAGTGTTTAGACATGTCAAATGACAGAATAAGAAGCACTAGTGACAAATCCTCTTCACTTTTCAAACATCTTGTCTTTAATAATTTTTTAGAACTAGCAAATGAAATACTTTTCTTCAAGGAAAGGCTCATAGAGTTTTTTGGTTGGTTGATTTTTGTTTCCGTGGTTGTGTGTATACATAGATATAAAATATATATGTATTTTCACCTTTGATCCTGACAGTGGACATGTAGTTTTCCTGGAGAAGCTGGAGACAATGCAGAAATTCAGCAGGAATGCTGTGGTGTACCCAAAACAATACCTGGAGTCAGTCCTTTTAAATAAAGAAGCAGAAAACTACTTTTAGAATACCAGCTTTAACACTCTCCCCCTTGAGATAGGTCTAAACAAACCAGTGCTGGTGCTTTGTTTCAAGCCTGAAAACTTTGGGTTGGCTGAACTCCAGGAGGACGGAGGGAATTGAAACAGACAGGAAGAATCATAAATTTTGCTTGTGGAAAAAAGAGCTGTGTTTTGCTTGCCAAGAGAACACCAATAAACCTTCCCAAGAGGGAAGGAGCTGAACAATAGGTTTTGAAGCCATCCATCTTCACAGGCTTCCATGCCTGGAACAAACAGGAAAAGAACACGTGAGCAAACCCACTCAACCTGACTGCACACATGCAGAAGGGTCACCACACACTGATGGACAATCCCACACAGCATATAGGTAACACGTAGCATGAGAAGCAAAGAGTCTGTTTTCCCAAAGGCACAAAAGGGCACCACTTTTTTCCCTATCTCCATGTGAGAGGACTCCTCTCTTACATTCTAGCCCCTGAAATCAATTCACTCTTTATTTCACTTGTGGTAAAAACAAGAGGGCAGCTCCTCTGCATAAAGCTGAAAAAGTTTTAAGTGACTATAATGGAAGAAGATTCAATCAGGATGTGACATTCTACTGGCACTACCAGCTCCCCCAGGAATCCTTCTTCCACACAAGCAAAGACAAGATAGGAATTGCATGACCAGCTTGAATTCTAATTCAGGAATTAATCAGCTTGCTACAAAGAAGAAAAACATGCAGGAATGGCTTTGTCCTGTCTGAGCTTCCAGTAAAGCCAGACTTAGGCTGTAACATTCACTGCTTTTTGAGCTGGACAACTCAAGCAGTTCAGCTGTTTAAACTCCTTTCCTCTTTAGACAGCACAGTGATCCATTTCAAGTTAAAGAGCAGAAGTAATAAGTATTATAATTGGTATACATTACAGTATTTTTGCACAATCCACTTGTAACATACCTATCAAAACCCCATCGAGTTACAATCCCATCTAAAAGATTCCCTAACAGGCAGCAATAAATTACCAGGAGTGCTCAGCACAGCAGTGATCATGGTGGCAAGTGTGAGAAAGCAACGAACCTTGAAAATAATGAATTTCAATGAGAGCTGAGTAATTTCAGACTGTCTGAACTGCAGCTCTTTAAGTTCATCTTCATTCAAACGGAGCCTCACGAAACAGAAGACGTGACAACTTTGGCAGGTCTAAGTCACAAGAACTTGAAGAGATGTGCAAGATATCTCCTAGGCGGCTTATAGGTGCCCATTTGACAAAGAACTGATGCACAGTGATATTATGAAGGTACAACCATTTAATGAAGACTGGGCTGAGAATGCATCACTGCATGCTGGCTTATAAAGAAATGCTTTTGTGACTAACGGGAACTCATTTACCTTGGGTGGTGCTGGAAGGGTAAAGAGCAGCACAAATATGTTTGGCAAACTGATGAAGTATCAGTTTTAAAGCACTTTGGTTTTCAACCAGAGAAATGGCAGGTTTGCCTGGCCAGGCTGAGGACCTGGCAGATCAAAGTTTATGACATTGAAAGGTTGCCCTAAAAAACAGGTTGGGAAATACATGATTGTGAACACAGTCTCAGAGAAAAAGGAAAGTAGACCCAGGGAGTCGAAAAGCCTTTCCCATTCACAGTATGAGAGGTCTCAGTGCTCAGCTGTGTATACACCACCCATTTGTTGCTTTTTTGACATCTTCTCTGAAATACTCCAGCTCTGCATACATGACGTTAATCAGTTATGAAAGCACCAACATTATGACAGCTTGTCACAAAGCACAGTTGAAAGCTGGCATGAACTGGCGAGACTGGTAGAAGGGAATAGGCTACTTACACCTGAGCTGAATGAACAATAAGCTCAGAATCACAGAATCACAGCATCACAGTTCAGGTATGTTTATAGTGGTTTATAACTCATGTTTTTATTCACACTGAGAAGCCTACCTCCAATAGGAATGCAGAGTGATGGCAGTGCTATGAGATCAAGGCAACATGCTTGAAGAATGACTCCCCTTTGTTCAAGGAACACATCTCAGCAATTCCATTCTGGAACGGTTCTATCAGCAACAAAAATCATGCCACATCCAACCACTCCCAGCACCCTCCATGGCAGACGTTTGAAGACTTCAGTATCTCAAATCTCTTTCCTATGCTACAAATAAAAATAACTTTAAAAGGGCTCTGCCTGTGGGCGATCCTCAGCAGCTCTGCTGCATCCAGGACACTTCAGGAACCAAACCACACACTGCTGCTTAAGCTTGGGTCTTGCCCAAATGAAAGGCCTGGCTTTCCTCCACTGCAGCTCTATTAGCACTGCCAGCAAAGAGAATTTATGCAGAGAGAGAAGGGACTTGTGTTCCTTCTACAATAGGGCCAATTGTCTCAGGCTGCCACATTCAGTTAAATATTTACTTTGTTGTTTCACAACTGAACAGGAAGCAAAAGGTCAGAGAGGCCCCACTGCAGAACAGAGATGTTGTCATTCATCTATTCACCTCAAGCCAAGATTCCAGTGGGAGACTACTGCTTTCCAGTTTTTTTCCTCTTCCTCCAGGAGACAGACACCAGGTAGTAAATTAACACTCCAGCAATTCTTCTGTCTAGTTACATACCCTAGAAGCAACATTAGAAGTCTGAGAGTATTCTATCAAGCCCCTGAAAGAGGAACATTGACAGGATTTATTCACCAAGACTGGTTAATGGAGAAAGATTCATCTCTTGAGACTACCTTTGAAAACCAGCCTTTTTGGCACACTTGAAAAACAAGAGCTACACCAAAGACAGAGCCCTAAGTGTGCAGAGCTCCCTGCAACACAAAACTTCTCTCCCCTTGCAATGGTGAAGACTCTATTCAAATTCAGAGCCCTTCAGAACTTACATTTGACAGCATGACGGTAAAATAAGAACAACCATTTAATAGGAATGAGACTGTTATTCTTGGCTTGTTGTGAACGGGTAACCTGCAGGTTTGCTCTCAGTCAATGAATTCACTTATAGAGCCACTTACCCACCTACACCATTAAAAATAGCCAAAAACTTTCTTAACCTGTATGTGTTTTCTTCCTCTGCCCAATTCACATGAGGGGAAAACCTCACTGAGTTTAGCCAATGAAAACCTATCACAGTAGTAATCAAGCCATTATTTTCAAGAGGAATATACATGGGTCAAATAAACATCATGTAATTTTCAGCTAATTGCTGACATGCTCTGAGCTTGTGAAGAAAACGTGGAATATTTAGTCCTGGCACGAAGGAGTCCTGCTCTGATGAAACTCTGACCACATTGCTTCTGATGGTCTGAGCGGCCAGACAGTCCCTGGGACACAGCCCTGGATGGGGTGAGTCATACCCAGCAACACCTGCTTCTCTCCACTGCCTGCCGAGGAAACCAGCTCCAAAGCAGGACTCTATATTTGGACAGGAAAATCCTTCCTGCCCTGTCTCTTCCTGAAGCACAGCAAGCAGTTCATGGATTAACTAGAGGACCTGAAAAGACGAATGTGTTTGCAGAGTCTGGGAAATGTCATCTTCCTCAAAGACCATAAGCTCAAAACCACAGAGTCATACCTTTTCCAAGGGGAATCCCAAATCTGGAGGGGAAGGGGGAAGTAAAAAACCAAACCACCTCACTAAACAAGAAATCCCCACCATAGCTGACTAAGCAGACATTTATTAACCTTCCCCCTTCTAAGCTGATTATACATGAAGTGTGTACTTGTTCTGCAGCTGGTTAAAAGCATGGGAGCCCCATTCTAACTGGAAAGCAATCTGTGCACTCTTCTGAAAGAGTGAGCATGTATCCAAGTCCCAGCCTCATTAAAAAGGCTGAAAATTCCAGCACTGACTCAAGGCGGCAGCAGGATTACGCATCTGCCTGGAAAAGCATGGATTTCTTGAGGACTGTCTAGTCTATAAGCAGTCAACCACATCACCCGGTGACGCACAGAAAACCCCTGGACAAGACTCAAAACTCTTCCTCACAAAGCTGACAGGAACATTCCTGGGCCAGCTATTCTGGCCACACTAACTCTCCCCATCACTGGATATGAGCTTGGTCAAGCACAGCAACCTAATGCCAGCAGACTCCTGGCTCCCATAGATCAGGAGGCAAAGCTCAGCTTTTTACAGATCAGGCCTGAGCAGTCAGACCAGGCTCTTCACTTCAAAATGATCAGAAGTCTTCAAATAATCTTCAATTTCCCATATGACCTTGGGGATATTCTGGTAAATCAGCAGGATTTTCATTCCCAAGTCAATACTATTACATGAACAGGGAAACATTTCCCTATACAATCATATCCCATACTCTTTTATTCAAGCAGCATTTTAAGCTACGTTTGGAGACCAATACACCACTCCCAAATGGGCAATATAATACAGTGCTTCAATAACATAACTGTATTCCGTTCTACTTCTACCAAACCACTCCATTTTATAGAATAGGAAACTGAGATGCAGAACCACTGTCACTGCACTGCATTCGTAATTTCATAGTGCATAAAAAAAGTACCGAGCTCCTGCCAGAAATAATGCAAGTGGATTTAAAATCTGCTTTATGCTCATGTCAGCTACGCTCATGTACAACAGGAAAGGTATTTCCTTTTTTCTTCAAAATGACTCAGAAAAGACCATGAGCCAGTAAAATATTTGTCAGCAAGATTTCTTGGAATACTGGACATCTGCCATGTTACTCAAGAATTACATTTATCTCAGGCTCTTGGCTAACACAGAATTTGAACAGGAACATTCACAGTGGTTTGTAGAACATACTACTGTATTTTATTCCAAGAATCAGACAAGCCCTCTGCTTTACTTATGTGTACTTGTATTTACAGTCAGATAAATGAAGCACACAGCTTTTCAGAGCTGAATCATTACAGTTTTATGACAACAAAATGAACTGTAATGACTCGTGCTCTCATGCAAATGAGAGAGCAAAAGTCAGTGAGAAGAGTCAGTGACAGAAACGCACTGTGCTTCATCGGGACACTGCTCCTCATCTTTCGAACCTTCTCAGAAGGGAAATTTGAGAGCACGAGCAGCAGCAGAACAGAACAAATATCCAATATATTTTGTGAAGAGCCTGAAGAAACCCCACCTCTGTAGAGCACAGAGATCTTGTGCTCACCTCATGGTGCAGACCACATTAAAACCAAGAGCGTAGTGTGGAAACTTCCTTCTTGCCCTCTGTACCTCTCAGCACTGCATTTCAGGCTGTGATCCAAAGCCTAATTTAATACAGCACGCGTGTGTAACCTCATCTCTGTTGTGCTGAGAAGACTGCTGTTAAGATGTGTACAAGCTTAAAGCTATGAAAGACAAGAAAAAGTAAAATCATGGACAGAATGTAATCATCAAGGCATAAATAGCAGGCCAATGAGTCAAGGAAAGAAATACTGATGTGAAAACGTAACACAAAGCTAAAATGTTTTACAAGAAAGCAAAGAAATTACACATTTTGCTCTGTGAGGTCTCAGTTGGTCATGGAAGTGCTCTTCCCTCTTGACTACGATCACTAATATCCTATGGCAGGCAGAGAAAAGTGCTGGCATGAAATCGAGTGCCACGCATCTTCTTTTACAGCCCTCCAGATGATTCATAAGCAGTTATTTAAAAGTCATAAAACTGTTCATCTGGGGGGTGAGTCACTAGGAAGTGACTCGTATTCCAGACCATCTCTGTGGCCCTTACAGTCTTTCAGCAGGATTCCCACAAGACTGACTGCTTTGTGACACAAGCTCTGTGGTCAGCTGATTAAAGGGACAGTGTAAGAAGAAGAGAGGTAAGGCTCAGGGTACTGAGGACAAACACACATGCTGTTTCACTGGCCATATTTCTTCTACACATACATTATGAATTCATTACCACACAACTGACTGCAAATATCAGCTTGCTGATGTTATGACCGTAAATAACCCCCCTCAGTTATGTTTATAAGCATAAACACTGAAAATTATTGATTACAAAGATGAACATTATCTATCATTTGGTAACACCAAGGAATGAATATTGCAAAATATTTTTAAAACACCACTTATGCCTGTAAAGGTTTTCTAGGTACCTTATGAGCTTGAGTTTTTCATTTGGATTCTTTCTCCCCCCTTCAGGAACTTAGCTGAGTACTAATAAAGGCATACCAGTATTAAACTTCTTTCTGGAAGTACTGGAGTACTGCTACAGATCAAACCTCATCCAAATGGTATGTAATTCACAGACATATGCTACAGTCATTTTTGCAAGCTAAAAGTAAACTTCATGCTTCCCAAAGCTTTATTTCTGTTCAGTCTTTTAATGCATGTTCTTTACAGTAAGTGTTTTGTGATAGTATGTAGGTGGAATCTGGAAACAAAAGGTTCTTCCTCAGTCGTGGCTATGCTGTATGCCGAGTTCATTGCATTATTCATGCATTCCCAGAGGAAGCCACATGGATACGGGCACAACTATGAAACAGACTCTCTAGTAGTTTTCATATGGGGCTAATTTCTTATTGTCAGGAAGGGGAAGCTTTAGCCATCTGTCAGAAACCACAAACGGGCATTGTCTCCTGTTACAATGAAATCAGAGTAAAACTACTCATGAATTAATTTTTCAGATCGTAAAAAGATGGTTATGAATCATAGGGTAGGAATGCAGTGGTCCAAACTCTGATGTCTGTAGGATGTAGGTTCATGTGGCAACACTAATAGCACACTTCTACTCATCTTCAGAAACCACAGCATGATAGCAGTAAACTGCCATGCTCTTGATAAAACTCTGGCATTTAACAGTATCAGCTAAGTCAGGTTACACTTTTTGGCATGAACTGCCAGAGAAAGACTGTTTAGAAAAGTAGTTGCTACAATGACAGCTATATATGAGAGATAAGCAATGTCTTTGAAATGTAACTTCATACCCTTGTAGGCATGTTTGCAGCTGAAGGCAAACTGAACTGGAAACAAGCAATGTGAGCTGGAGTACAAATAGTGACATAGAAAACACCAACTATCTTGTCAATCAGCTCCTTAGACACAGAAGCTAGAAAAGCTGTCTTAGCATCAGTGGCTTGCAGCAACCAACAGACCAAAGCATCAGGCTCACAATGAATGAGCCGCAAAGACAGTGCTGAGCAAGTTCTGCACACCACTGTGCGGTGCTAGAGACCGAGACTGACTTGGCCTTCACTCCCAGATCACTGTGCAGCACTTGCAGCCAAGACTAGAACAGAGCCTATTCACCACCACTGCCTTCTCCTTTACTTGAGGAATACATACAATGCTTCATTCTGTGCTGCCCATCCTGCAAACTCTGCAGTTGTACGTAAGTGCAATAAACAGCCTCACACCATCTGCAGAAATCCAAAGGAAAGAACCACAAGGATGTGGCACATGATGACAAAAACTCTACCATATCACTGCTTTTCTCCCATGTATTCTCACAGCTCTACAAGCCCCTAGCTCACAGCCATGCCACACTACCACCACGTTAGCAGAAGGGGTGAGGGTACTGCCTGTTTCATCTAGTTTACAGAGTACAGCTCCTGCATAACTAACTACAGCCTTGAATCAAAGCTTTCAGGCTCTGTCCACTAACAGTGGATATCAGTTTGCTCTTTACAATGAAGTAGGAGTTTCACTGAAGCAGCAGGAACACAAATATGTAGAGGCTGATTCTCAATTATCTATGTGAAGTTCAAAGTAATATCTTGCTAACCCTGCCTCTTTATAAGCTTTCTAGACATCATTTAGCACTGTATTTTAAGTTGACCACAGGAAGCACAAACAGGAAAGTCCAGGAGAAGCCTTGTCTAGCCCTCAGGCACTTCCTGTACTAGTGACAAAAGCCTACTGCAAAATTGGTAAGAAAATGCTTATGCTTAGGTTATGCTTTTTTATTCTCATTACAAATATTAGTTCATCAAACCTCACAGTCTGGAAGCAGCAGCGCCCACCTCCACCTCACTGTGTCTGGCCAGATGCAGAACTGCCAGAGCATGGCTCCACAAAACAAGTTTGGGAGTAAACTCAGAGAATGAATAAAACAAGAACCAAGCTCTTAATTTTGCTTCCCACTCTTCAAGCTAAGTGGGTGCTTAACAGTCACTTGATCTACTAGGCCATCCTTTGCTGAAAGGGAATTACCTATACTCCTCTCCAGTAGCCTTATAATCACTTAGCTGATGGAAGAAAAAGCTCAATGGACCCTTTAAGGAGAAAGCAGATGGTTCAAGCACTGCCATGTTAAAAACAGACACTACAAACAACTGAAAAGGTCAAAAATCACAAATCGTTTCCTGATTGCCAGAGCTATCCTGATCATGATGACCGGTAACAGTGAATTTTCCCTTCCTGCACAGATTTTTAGGCAACAAAAGCAAGAATAGATACAAAAAAAACATTCACAGAAACCTTTTCAAGGTTGGATATTAGGAACAAGTCCTTCCCCAAAGGGTGTTCAGGCATTGGAACAGGCTGCCCAGGCCAGGGCTGGAGTCACCATCCCTGAAGTGTTCACACACCATGCAGACAAGGCCCTCAGTGCCATGCGTTAGTGGTGGCCTTGACAGTGCTGGGGAACGGTTGGCCTGGATGAGCTTAAAGGGCTTTTCCAATCTGACTGATTCTGCAATTGATTCTGTGATTTTAAGTCTCAGTGTGTGCTTGCTCCAGCCACAATTTGACTCTACACTGAAGTAAGAGTTGGGCATGTGCTAGCAATTCATTTTCCATCCCTGCTTCATTTCCACAGGCAGTAAAAGGAATATATGCATTAGGAAGTAGACAGAGCACACTCTAGGTAGCTGACCTGAATGTCTGCAGAAGCAAGATCTTGAAGTGTCTGCTCTTTAATCTCAACACAGCATCTGATCTCTGCTGATCATCAAACAGGGATGCTTCTCTGCACTGCTCCCTTTATCAGCCAGATTTGTGCTGTTTCTACTAGCTTTCAAATGTTCAATACTGTCTGCAGAGCCTTTAATATTCCTTCCTCAAACCATGGTATTCAATTTGCCACAAGTCCTATTACTGGAAGGGCTCCCCCACAGGAAACACTGCCTATGTTCAAACCCTTCAGCATTAAGCTGCTGACTCCTCTGTATCACTACAGAAATCAGAAGGCAAAGGCTACTTTTTTCTTTACAAGAGGGTATTTTCTAGAAGGCCTCACTGGGGTGGGGCAGGAAGCTGCAGGAGAATCTTGCTTGTGCTGAGTGATTTCAGACTGCAAGAGACAGATAACGTACATGAATCAGCAGTGCCTTAGGCCTCAGTTGGAACAGTATTTCTCTCCACATCAGGAGAAAGATCCTGTGCCTGACAAGAGCTAAAAGCAGGCAGGGAACTATCTTTCTAAATCACTTTCTAAACTGAGGGACTGCAAATCAAGGAGTTCAGTGACTTATCCTTCTTCACCTAATGTTCACACAACAAAAGGCATGGTGGGTCCTGAGGCAGGAAGAGGAGATAAGCCCTCTAAAAGCCCATGACCTTTCAGCACCTTAACAGCATCTTGGTAGCATCAATTCCAACCAAATCAGTTCCTCTAGTCAATGCTAAAATAGTTCTAATGCCACATCCCTTCTGAAGGAAGCTTACCTTGCCTGATTTTTCACTGGTACAGGCAATTCATAGACATACCCCAGATTCTCTCTACCCTCTCTTTTCACAAAGGTCTAATTCCACCTGCATTATTCCTCCAGGTGATGGATCCATGGTTCTCTATTTGCAAATCCTTCCAGATTGCAACTTTCTGCTGCATGATGCTGAAAGCATCCATAACCTCATGACAAGATAACAACAAAAGTGACATGAGAACATGGAGTATTTTTACATGCTGAGATCAAACTCTATATGTCCTGGTGAAACTAAAAGTAAGATAACTTCTTTTTGCTTCAGAATAGCAGAATTCCTCATGATTTAACACATTATGGCGTATAGAAGACCTCTGTCCTGAGTCCTGAACATATTGAGATCTGCCAGATTGCATCAGCAAACTCAAGCACTGGTAGCATCATCACGGGCAAGCTTTTAAATACATAAGTAAATACCCCTTTAACAAGGTTTTAACAGTGTCTAGAATCTGCTGTCACCTATGTGGTGATGCAGTCCAAACACAACCTGAGGCCTATATTCTACATGTAGAGTTCTGTCCAAGGTAAAAAAAAACAACACTCTACATTGTATCATATTTCTTTCAAAGTCTTACTGAAAATCTGTAAGCATTCAGTTTCATCAGACTGAGAACTTGTATGGGGCCTAACTAGAATGTACAAGAAGTGAACAGTCTTAAAAATTAAAAGATTTGGAGGAATACAACTGGGAATCCTTCTACTACTTTCTCAAGCATGCCTTCCCCTATGAGAATCCTATCTCTTAGCAGATATATTTCCTAATGATTCAAGTGTTCCTAACTACTACAGGCAATGTTCTGTTCCTGATGCTAGTGACTGACAGACTCATTAAAGACTTAAGTAACTAGGGGAAAAGACACCAGAACTGGGTTAACTGTTTGTCGGGCAGTGCCTGCCTATTTTGCACTCATAAAAAAAGTGAGATATTTAAGGATAAATGTGCCTCAGTGCGTGTGTGTTATACCTAAAGCCTCATTCTTTGAGGTTGGCCTTTTTCCTTTCCATGCAGCCTACAGTATGCTGCTTTACAGATAAAAGATACAGCTTCCTGTGCACAAAGCCATGGAAAAAGAGATTTCAGGAAATAATGGCATTTATTTTTTTAAATCCACAAAATAGATCACACCCCCCGTCCCCACTCCCCACCCCCCAACTGGTTTTCTGTTTAAGACAGACTGCCTGCAGGGACTGCTGTGCTCTGCCTCCAGGGAAGGAGATAAACCCTATCAAGAATTCATTAAAACAGGGATCAAACTGTACTGACAGCTAAGCCGATGCAGGCATACGCTGTTCCCTTACCACTGTTTACCTGCTAAATAAACTGACCCAACGTGTAAGTTATTGCAACTAAATGATGCAATGCATAAAAAATCTGAACTAGTAACCTCCAATATTCTTTGAACACTCGGGAATAACCTCTGCATTAGTCAGGGAGCAGCAAGTACAAGCTGCCACTGCCTTTGTGAGTCATGAACAAAGGAGACTTGGCACCTCTTACAGCTTTGTGTAACCCTCCTCCTCATGTTCTTCTACTCCAAGCCAATGTTTCCCAAACTGGGCACATAATATGAGCCCTGGTGCTGGCTACATCCCCACTACATCCTGTCAGTGACTCATCCGAGTGTGCCCCATCAACTAGTACTCCTTGATCTCTACTCCTCTGTTTACATACATCTATCTAATAGAATAGATACATTTCTGCATTGGATCTTTATCCAGTTAATCTGATTGTCTCAATTTGAGTGTCTCAATTTGAGTGTCTAAGTTAAACAGTTGAGTCTTATGCTTCCTGTAGGTGTTTTGCATCAATAGAATTCATTTCCAACCTCTCAGCAGATCTACCCAGTTACAAGTAGCAAGTTCCAATGCAGTCTTCCCTGCCTTTTTCAGTCCTTTAGTTAAAAGCAAAATTTAAACCCTAGTGTCTTGGGAGATGTTGCTGAAAGCTTCTCCTTCCAGGAGTATGCACCATAGATTAACACCAGGCCTGCTCAAAGTGTCTGGGTATTTGTCAAGGCCAAATATTCACAAAATTGCTTCCTACAGCTCTCTCCCTACAGGAATTGCCAACTGAACCTTCTGAAAGTTTCTAATTCACTTAAGTACTAAATACAGCTAGAGACAAGTGCCAGTGTCCAGGAAAGCAGGGCCTCTAGAAATGCAGGATGTATGCTGCAGTTAACATTAATAGTTTTAAGAAACAAAGGCAGGATCACCTGTTGTATTTAACTACAAAACTACAAACAGATTCAGTCAGTGTTTGGATGAATGTATCACTGGTAGTAAGGTCTGAAAACATGGGGTCACTTTGCCTGGTGACTGCCTCGGGAGTTGAGCATGAGTATCTCCAAACCAGACAAAGAATGTCGGCTAGAATAGATGTTTACTTCCTGCCAATGCAGCATTCTTCATGTTGGTTATTTGTCTTAATCATTACAGATAGCAGTTCTCAATGAACACACATAAGAATTTACAGCTTTTAAAATGACAATTAATTAAAGAAAACTTCCTCTCTTTATACAAAACATAAAGGCAAAAGTTTACCATCCCTCCTGGTTTTCTGATGATGCATTTACTCTGCATGCAGCACCACACCAACAAGAAGACTGAGACTGCAGCGATCCCCACAACAGCCTCAGCAGGCAAGTTTATGCAAGCTAACTGTGCAAAAAGCTTTCATGAACAAAGCAGAACAGAGAACACAAGGTGTATCATCAAGGCAAGCAGAAGCCTTGGCTATGTGATCTGCAATCCAAACTGCTGGTTCCTTGCAGAACAAACTCCCCTGTTTCCTCCCAAATCCATGGTAGCTGTTGGCATTCTGAAAGAATTTCCCATTCCACTTTGTGCTACTGTAATTGTACCTGGATGCACTGCAGAGGAAATGTCCAACTCTGTGTCTAGAAACCACAGCTGCTCTTTTGCAACCTGCACCAACAATACTAATGGTACTTACAGTAACTGGATTCATACTTTTCTTTGTAATCATTCATGGAAGAGGCACAGGACATTGAAAGCAGAAATAAGCAACATGTGTTTCCATGAAGGAATCTAGTAAAAAACTGAAATGTTATTTCCTAAAGGATTTTTGGAGAACCCTTACTGTGAAAGCAGAAGCTGAAGCTGTTTCTACCACTACTTCAGAAACACACAAGTTAGAAAAGAACGGTTAATTCTGTCCATGTCTTCTTTCTTTCCAATTATTCTTTCCATCCAGGCCCAGTGCTAAACTGAATGTAGGAATTCAAAGGATGTTGCTGAGGGCCAGTGACTTCCCCTTGCACTCAGAGATTGGGAATCATCCTTTTGCTGCTCCAAGTCATGGTTAGTCTGACAAAACCAGAAAAGCCTTCTCTGGTCCCAGGAGTTTTCCACTTCACTTTTCTTCTCCACACAAAACATCAAGAGCTTTTAACTTCTAATTACTACAACTGACAGTGTTTTAGCTTCATAAAAATATGATCAAGACCTTTGCACTGTGGGCATAAGAGCATTTTAGAGATGGTTGGAGGAGGAAAATATTAAAAACTTACCTTGCCAACTTCCAACAAAACAACAGATGACATTAACCTCACACTAACTATTCCTCCATTCCTTTAGTCTCTTTGGTCAGGAGGAAGTAGAAATGGTTTGTTCTCAGAACCACTGGTGGCTCAAGAAACACTCCAGCTTTCCCTCTCAGCATTCCAAGCAGAGGAATCAACCACAAAGGGTTTTTTCATTTTCCTCTGATTAACACACACATACATAAGTTTACATATGGCAAGCGCTGCACATTTGGTATTGCTTAAGAAACATCTGGGTTAAGTGAGCAGAGGCTGGAGCAATGGAAAGCCTTCCTGGTTCTATGAAAGACTTAACTATAGCAGAGACCATGAGGCAAGGGCATTTCTGAAGTGAAGGCATTTGTCACAGCACGGGGAAGCTGCAAAGCAACTTGAGCTGCCTGCTCTGACAACTCCAGAGGTTGTGCGTGGAGCCCAACGCAAATAACTGCTCTAACTTCCTAACAGCACCACGATGAGTAATTGCATTCATTGCATAAGCATAGAATGAGGTTCTCCATTGCTAGTAGCAATGAAGGAGGAGATATTCTGGCCAACAAAAAAAAAAAAGATCCATCTAATTTTGTGTTTTGCCCAAGGGAGTTGCCAATACCAATTTCCTTAAAGCAGGATGTAGAAAAAGCCCTACAGGTAAGTGCTTTTCTCACAGAGAAAGAGCTAACCTGGTTATCAAGTTTTCTTTGTGCCATGCCCCATCACTTTGAGCCAAAAAGGCCTATAACACCCACTGCACTCTAAGTGATCGTCCTGGCTCCAATGCCTTTCTCTGATGTGGAAAAGCACCACCAACAGGCTTATGCCAGCTCCCACTTCACAACCCTGGCTGATGTCTGAGCTGGTAGTTTTACAACTGAGGAGAATTAATCCTTCAGCAAGGACAATCAGCAGGTGACCAGAAGAGGGGAACAGTAGTGAGATAGGACTGACCATAGGTGGAAAAACCAGTACTTTAGAAATTCTCTAACATGGGTTTTAGATAACAGTCTCTCAAACACAGGTAAGATACACTGGGGCTGAATATGGCTCAGCAAGCTGCTCTCCTGTCCACAAGGGAATTTCTCTAGGAACTCTACTAACTACTTATAATGGTGCTTCAAACACACAGCGCTTCAAGAGCCTAGCCAAAAGGACTCTGGGCAGACTGCTCAGCATTGCTAGCAGCACAGAGCCCTCATGGACTGTCCTTCTGACACAACTGGTGGCTCCCAGGAGCCAGCAAGGGTGGCAGTGCCTTGGAATCCACTTAAGCCAAGCCTGCAGCAGCCCCAAAGAATGTGTGTAGCATAATCTTTGTCCCTCGGTTATACAATTGCATTTTCCCTGTTTCCACAGAAAAGCAGCACTGAAGGTGATACTTAGGCTCAGCTTTTCTCTCCCTTCTGTTTTCCAGTCTTGTTTCTTCAGAGACAGCAGTCAGATCTAACATACTTAAGAAGAGGGTTAGCCTCTTCCAAATCCTATCCAACCTGAAATACTGGCTTTCTTGGCCAGAGGCCCAGGTGAGGCTGCAACTGTGACACTACATGCAGTACCTTTGCTTAACCTTTTCCCTCCCACATTGCCAGAATGCATTTCAGATATATTAGCATCTTAGCAATAAAGGTGATTTCTAATACAGCTTTTTATTTCTCTTTCCAATTAAGCTCTGCAGCACTGCAATCTGCACAGACCCTTTACAAACTCAGGTGCTAGGCTGCATCTTGAAAGCATTTGGTCTCCCCAGTATATCCAGGGTCAGAGGCTGCTGCATCAAGTGCCTCCAACCAGTGCCTGGTGGGGGCTCAGCAGCACCCCCGCTTTGGCTAACTCTGTTCCACCCCTCCTGTCCCAACCTCAAGGAACAGCCAAGGGGGTAACGCCCTTTTCCCTCTATTTGGTCCAAGTAAGAGTCTGTAGACTCACACACACACACAGACTCCAGGTTCTTTGCACAGACTTACTTTTAGACACTTCAGTTTTAAAGTGAACTTCATGGGAGCTGTTTATAAACATTTCTTTAGCCATGTCACAGCTAGCTGACAAAAAAAAACAGAAGAGTTAAATTAAGTGTTCAAGTAAATTCCTGGGACGTCTCATCATCAGCTGCGTCTGGCAGTTGTGAAACTCAGTGTCTTTATACACAGAAGCTATTCAGGAGTCTCTGACCTTAGCTCCTCATTGGGAAAGATGATTTCTTATGAAATTGTAAGAGGGCTTTACTCACCATAGAAAAACCCCTTACATTAATACATTTAATTCCTTGGTCTAGCTTCTGCAAAGAAAGAACCCATGCCATGTCTTCTGCTTCAGTTCCTCAGTGCAAGATGAAGGATGCCCAGGACTTTTCCACCCTGCAGGTAACTGCACTCCAAAGCAGCACTGGAGGCTCTCCTTCCTCTCCTCTACAGCATTCCTCAGGGTGTCCCATAAGCAGACACTGTGAACAGCAACTACCTTGTTTTCAGCTCCTGCCCTGCAGATTACCAGACAGGGCAGTGCAGATGAAGCCACAACTTCTGCAATGGGCCAATGCTATCGTGACTCCAAAGGCATGTGCTAACTTCTACAGAACTTGAGGCAGACAAGAGAGGTAGCCCATCTGTACAAGCCACTCCTGAAGGAATTCCAGGTGAATTCACAGTAACAGATGGAAAAGGCTGACAAAATGCTTCCCCACCCCCACCCAAGGGAAAAGGGATTTCAACTTTACAACAACAACAAAACCATTACAGACTGGGATATCCCAACTACCTTAAATGTGACTTCAGCAGGCAAGCCTTACGTGAGGTGACTCAGGGTTACTCAGCTATCAGGACAAATTATCAAGCCAACCCTTTCACTTTGACACCAAGAAATAATGACTCTCGTGACATTTCTTCCTGTTCACTTGCTTGCCAAATAACACTGTTGATAACTTCTTTACAAAGTAAACACCAGCTACTAGAACCTGATGTACAAGCAACTGCTCCAGCTTCTACAAGGTACAGATAGCAATGGTACATTGAAGTAATTTCCTAGAAACTGTAAATCCAAGTGGTTAAATACATTCAACTAAACTTTTATGGCAGAGAATATTCTTAGGCATCTCCATTTTAAAATAAGCAAAGTGGCCTCTGAAAATGCCATGTTGTAAAAGTATCCTGGAGAATCACAGGAATCTTGGAGCCTTGAGATGAGATACAAGGCCTTGCCACCTAGTCTTGCCGAGCCATCTGGTGCTGAAATGAATTACAGACCAGTCAGTCTTACAGATACTGATGGAGACTTTGGCAATTCATGCTACCTCAAAGACGAAAGAGAAAGTTTAAAATAATCTCTCTTATCTAAGATGAGCCTAATCTATCCTACAATCAATGGCAATTTCAAAGCATGAAGGGCACAAGGCAGTGTCAGGTCAATTACCCTGCAAGAAGAAAGGTAGGGATCTCTTTCTCTGGGATATTTGCTAATACTCTCCTCCTCAAGTGCCCTATGGTGGAGTTGCCTACTGAAGAACCATTTTATCACAACCTGGCAATGTGTTCTAATGCTCTACTGTAAATTAGCTTTACATGATGCACACCACCTCACTCAATGTGGCACCTTTGCTGGTGACTGTACTGGAACACAGCACACAGGCTGCTTAAAGCCACCCATTCCTTACACTGTGTGTTTGTTTTAAAAGAACCTATAACCAACTCATGCTATAGACTCATTTAAACACCTCCAAGCCTTAAAACGTAATGCATATCCTCCAACAATCCTGAACAAACACCCTGAAAGTAAACTAAAAAGCCTGAAAGCAGCTGGCATGCCAACTGGTGGAATCTGCCAGCCGTTTTCCTGCTTAGCACTCAAATAGCGGTGTAGTGTGACAGTGTGCTGACCCACTTAGTCCAAACTAACTACCTGACTGCTCCCACTACACTTTGATCCCTCAGCTATCTCCTTTCACACTGAAAATGCTTGAAGGAGCTGAATAAGAAAGTAACTAAACTAATCTTCCTTCCCTCCAACCCGTAACACAGTAAGCACAAACAAGCTATGGCTGGTGCCATTTCTTAGACAAATTCCCGTGGAGGAACTCACACTCGACAGGTTCAAAATGAGACCAGGTAAAACACACGGAAAAACTGATCTGCAACCAGAAAATACAAGAGCAGGCAGGGGTGAACCTGGCTACAACAGCTGTGGCTTCTGAGGGAGTGCAGAAGGACTGGACTGCAAGTGTCTAGGCTTGCAAGCTTCCCCCAAAGTAGACTTTCCTATTGATTCCACAGGAGTCTGAACACCTGAACAGACTTTTGGTCTGACCCATTAGGTGAATTCACATGTTATTCTTATTCCCACATGCAAATCTGTCAGCTTTAGGTGGATCCACAGCCCAAACAGAAGCTTCAAATAAAGAACTTCCGTTTGTGCACTGTCTTGATATTCACACACACAAGATCCCGAATGGATGTTACTTTCATTACACATACTTCTCAATTATCTTTTTCCATTCAAATATGGGCTGTCTTTTGAGAGCCAGCCAGCTGACTTCAGGAGACAATGCTGCTAAACTGCTGCTGTCAGCCGCTGCCCTGGAAGACAGACAAGGAAAACAGTTCTTAAAGTGTTTACCACCAATGTGCCAGAGGTTATCACCAGTGTTTGCTGTGTGTGGAAGACAAGCAAATAAGCACATGCATTCATATACAGTGAGCAGCCTGGGAGAGGGCAAAACACTATTATTTGCAGAGTGCTGTACAGCCACTCCTCTGCATGTGTGCATTTCTGTATGGAAAGCTTGTT
Organism: Agapornis roseicollis; assembly: GCA_002631895.1. NCBI lineage: Eukaryota > Metazoa > Chordata > Aves > Psittaciformes > Psittacidae > Agapornis > Agapornis roseicollis. Next base: position 46,307 of record NDXB01011647.1, on the reverse strand, counting down.
TTCAAAGTTATAAAAAGAGAAATCATGAACCCATCACCAGAAACCCTGTCCTCCGTGTAAGCCCAAAGCTTCCCATCAATATACAGACAGCATCTTCTCCTGCAAGCGTGAGGAGATACTAAAGAAACTTGGACATAAGGCCTGTATTACTAGAAAACATTTCTCAGCAGAAGCTTCATGAAACCTTTACTTTGAAACTACTGCTTCCAGTGAGCCCACAAAACTCATGAGATCACACCAGAATTAGAAAGCATCTTTGTGCCAAGTCTGAGATGGAACCACGCACCTTTCCATCCTCAAAAGACTATTTTGATAGCAGACTTGGTTCAACTTATTTACAGGTTTGCAGGTAATTTTTTAACTTGTCAAAACATATGCCAGGCATGTGTGCAGCACGTAGATAACTTATAATTTAAGTAATTTCTAAAAACAATATGCAGAAACAAACATTTAATACAGATGATTATCAGTTATACTTTGATTTTGGCTTCATACTGCTATCTTTGCATCACTGTATTTAATTACACTGCACATTTCCTTCATGATTCATCATTGCATAACAAACTAGATAGCCACTTTATGGGTGTGTTGCAGGTTTACACAATTAACAGAGTCTATTGGACTGGAAATGACGATTTGTATTAACTGAAAAGATCATGTGGCTGCATAGTTTGTGGGTGTTGGTTTATTAGAATGGAAAGTGCCAATTAGAGAAGGAGAAAACAAAGACAAACTCATTATGTTTTAAAGAGAAGCGCCTATGACTTCCTGGAAGTGTTAAAGTTTATCTGGGATAGGATTCCCAGCTGGTAAATTACAAAGAAAATTATTCTTCCTGTGTTCATGAGAACATAGGAACAGGAAAGGAGGAAGCCCAGGCACCAGAGAGAGAACAAAACAGGGTGAAAGAGGAGTTGCCATACCAAGGCCACCTCCACGGTCACCTCCACCTCCCAGCCCCTTCTCATCAAAGTCTGGTCTCAAGATGACAGTGACTTCTGGACTTGTGGATGCTGGTTTTGCCCATGCCACAGGCCATGCAGGTGCAGCCTCAACACCCAGCCCTAGCCCCACTGCTCTTCCTGCAAAGCCACTTCAAGCCATGCAATGAGAATACTTATTTCCTCATCATATTTTAAGCTCAACAGCAAATTCAGTTTGATCATACTTTACTCTTCACTTTTACTTTCAACAGCTCCATCTCACTACCACAAGTCTACACTAAAAATGTAAAACTCAGATGCCTCCAAACTGACTAAAGGTTACATATTTGATGGTGGCTTTGATTAACAGTTAGGTGATGCTTATGACAGGATAAACCATATAACTTAAGTAGTTCAAATCGAAGAAGTGCTAAAATCAAGCTATTTAGCTGCTCCAAAACCCTCCGCCATTATTTATATTCATCTCTCAAATGAAGTGTGTCATACTTCACACGAATTTTCTGCACTGTAAATCCAAGAAATTGATTAAATCCATTTCCCCTCATGAATTTCTTAAGCTTGACCACAGAAGGGAATTCAATTGAGCATTGAAACAGTGCTTGATATATTTCAGTGTAGTTTATTAAAGGAGGACAATAGAGTTTTTTAGGGAGGTTGGGTTTTTTTTCAGGGTGGAAACACAGAATCACATTATTCTCTTAATTTGTATTTTTGTAAATCTATCCAAGTTTATGTGATGTATGAAGATGGTGAACAGCAGAACAAGGCCCTCAAAAGCTCCTGCTTCTCACTCCTAAAAGCAGATATAACCTTAACTAGAGACAGGGCATGAGAGACACCAAAATTTAAAAGTACTTCTAAATAAATACTTTAAATATCAGCTGTTTAATCCCATGTGTAGACACAAGGAAGAATTGAAATGTAGAGGTGTTGACTAATCGTTTTTTCCAGCAAAATCATTAGGTCCTATAGCGCTCAGCTTCTCGGAAAATCAGTGTTTCATTAGTAGGCACAAAGGTGCACTCAGGTAAGTGAGCATTAGGTCTGGATTAAAGATGTGTTTTTAATGTCTTTTTATGAATGACATGCCAGACTTGGACATGACAAAAAACCCAGACGCAAGTTCAGCAGCACAGTCTCACTTTGTTGGGGATGTCTGTAGCGAGGCATTAGTAGTGCAAATACAAGTACACATCTCAAAATATAGATGCTCAGCAGACTGTTGTGTCCCTTTCCACATGCCCTATACAGGCAGAATCTCAAATATGAATACAATTAATTTTACACTGTTTGGGAATCAAGTTACCAAACTATTAATTTCTACAATAACACACAACTGTTTTCAAATACCATTTCTATATATAAAACCTTTCAACTGAAATTACTGGTTTAGAATGAGAACCCACTGAGCTTTACCCTCACTATCCTTCCTGCTCAATCTGCTCTTAACCCCCCAGGCTCATTGAAGCCACACGCTATTCCACTTGCCAATCTTCTAAAGTGTGTGAAATCTCCTTCCCCTGCTTTCAGAGGTCTCCCAAATATCCAGTTGACACATAAGGCATCCCAAGCTTCCCTGGGTAATGTTTTAAGTGGCATGCCGTATTTCTAGGCTGCCAGTTTTCCTTACTATTTGTTTTGTAGCGATCATAAACTGCAGCTATTGCTGATACTCTATAAAAAAAACAATTTTATCAAAAGAACTATGGCATTACCTTTAATAAGTAACAAGGATGGAACAAGCCACAGAAAAAGGAACAAAGAAAGCAAAAAGCTGACTGCTATAGTTCTTTCTAAATTCAGTGAATTTAGTTATTTTTCAAGAGCTCCTGTTTGGTCCTGACAAACAAAGGGTCTGGCCACAGCAATTGATGAGTCTCACACTGAGCAATGCAAGGTGGCTGAGGTCAGCTCAGTGGCTGCAGTGCCCCACATCACCCAGGACTGGCTCCTTCCACAAACTGCTTGATCTCATTCATGTCTCTTACCTTGGTGTCTTTGATAGAGTAATACATAACCTTTGCCTCCTGCAAGGACCAGTTCAGAGGCCCCTTCATCAGATATGCTCCTTGCAGTGAGCAAACCCTTTGAGATTTCAGGAAGCAAAGAGACATAGATCCTTCCCTGGCAGAGATAAGGAACACTACATACACAGAAGGTGTTTTGCAGCTTTCAGATGCAAGTACACTTTGACTGTTTATCCAAGCCAGCATACAAGGTCGGGTGTAACAACTCAAGCTGAGCATTGTGCCACTACTCACATAACTTCTAGTTGTTTTGAAGAACAGCTACCACAGATACCTGCAAAATACTGTGGGAATATATCCTATAATTCTCTGGCCATTTAGCTTTGCCACAAAAACAACATCTGTGTAGCGACATGACCATGGCAGGAAAAGCACACTGAGAAAGAAAGAACATAATGGACAAAGGTAAAAGAATATGATACGCTCTGGGGAAGGGTCAGAAGGAATTTCAGCAGTGCTGCAGACCCTACCGCTGCATGCTGGGAGATCCCAGGAGCTTCCCCCAAACTGTCATTATGTATAACACTGCAGTTATTCGAAACACTGTGCCTAAAGGGCATAAAAACAGGGGAGCCAGTCAGCTGACAGCAAGCCCTCTGGCTCTGTAAGGAAGGAGATGGGATGCAACAGGGCAGTTAGACTGGGCTTTGAGTCAGCTCCTCTGTTTCTACTGATCAGCCCAGCATCCTGCAGTGGAGCAGCTCTCAACACTGCTCTAAAAGCATCCAATATAACGGATTAAGTGAACGCTGGGTATTTCACCAGACCAGAGCTCAGCTTCCTGATGACCAGGTTACATGCCTGAGAGCAAGAATGAACTCAGCCTGGGAGGACTGTATAAGAGTCCCTATAGCAGCAGAATGGATGCAATTCTTCTGCAAGGCATTCAACTATTACAGAACGGATGGCAGAAAACAGATGTGGCTGTGGCCATTTCTGGGAAACACAAGTGTGAACAATCAGCTATTTTTAATTTATCAAGTTCCATTCCAGTCTAAGCTCCTACAGAATCTGTGTCAATCTTTGTGTCCTTTTTTGATCTCTTCCCTCACTCAACTTATGCTTATGTACTGAAAAAGTCTGGGCACATGATTACCCCATCCAGGCAACATGCCTTTGAAATGGCTTTTTAATCTAGACTCTCCACTCCCTGACAGACTGACTTTTGCAGTATGTCTGTATTTGCTGTCTAGACACTTGAATATGCTAACCTCTAATTTAGCCCTCCTTTACTGACCCATGAGTTTCCTCCCTTTTGTGGGTCTTCTGGCTAAACTGGAAATGCAACACACTCATTCTGCCCTATACCTGCCTGGTGTAACTGCATTCATACAGATCTGACCAGTGAAGCAAGCACATGTTCCTCATTCACAGCAATGATGAATCCTTACACTGAAAAAGTTTCGTAGCACTCTCCTAATCCTGTTCCTTTCTTTGCTGTCTCTAAATTCAAAGAACAGTGGAGTCCTTTCCTGGAAGGATTCAGGACACAAGACCAGAGCTGAATCTTGTAAGTAGAATTAAGTAATTGTGTACCAAATTACACAGGCAAGAAACGACAGGAGTGTCCAAGTGAAATATGAAAGGAAAAGCAAAATATATGTGTATCCTAACAGCAGTTGTACTGCCTCAAATCCCAAGGTCCAATTAAATCCAGTACTGCTCTAGCATGCAGGAAAAAGGAAATGAGATGTTTAGGGCAGTGGGCAATGTCCTCCCAATTCCCAGCAGTCTGATACAAGGCACTTTCTCTACAGCCTGAATGGATTTTTCTTTCACCAGGTTCTCTGCACGGGGTTTTTGCAGGCATGTAGAAGTTCTGGGCATCAGCAGCATTCAGACAGACATGTAATCAAGGTACACAGATGAGAGTTCCCAAAAGCCATGCTGTACTTCCGTTTAGATAGTATGTTTGCATCACAAACCACTTCCATATGCCTGAAGCATAAAAGATTTGCTATCTGTGTCAGTTTCTATGATGACTTAAGAGGCAATTTAGTGCTATCCAATTGCTTTAAAGTCTTGTATAGGGTGAATCTGCACAAAGCCTGAGTAATGGCCCTTGTACAAGGCTGAATTTCAGCATCCGATCTGCACAGTAGTATATTGTTATCCTTGCAATGAGAGTCTGCACTGCTAATCTATGGATACGCCTTAAACTCATTGTCTCTTGCCCCTTCCTTGTACACCCACACATCCTTCTCTATCTCACAGTAAGTACCACAGTACACTGTACAACATCCCTCATATGGCAAAAATAGAAGGAAAAAGTTTAACTGCTTGTAATTTGGGCAATATGATTTCTCTATGTATGAACACATGAGTTTGACACCACTGTACCACAGTCTCTGATTTGTTGTCAGCTCAGTGAGACTATAGCAGTTCCTTTGTGTCCTGTATGTACTGTTTTCTCCCTTGAATTAAGTTGCTTTCCCTCACTTGAGGGCAATGGATGTTCAAAACTCAGGCAACTAAGAATGTTATTACCTGTGTACTTTCTGCACATTGCCATAAAGCATGTAGTACCACAGCAGGAGTGCCACGAAGCCTTCTTAACCTCAATAGGCAGACGTAGAGCTGTTCTGTCAGACTACCACAAAACAAAGGACCTGCATAAAACCTGCGAAATGCAACAACTTCAACTATCACACACTGTTTAACTTGCGTGCATCTTGAATCTACTTGAGGTAAAGGCTGTGATTTTTAAGAAAGAAGGAATTTGGACATGTCAACTATTTCATCTTGGAAGTCAGTATCCAAGCCAAGGCCAATGTGTGAAATTTTAAGTTATCAAACAATTACAGAATTCATAAATTCTCATGATGGAAATATTTATTCATAGACCAATCTTTGCACTGCTTGTTGCTAAGTTTGCTTTTCCCAAGCAATCCTTTATTAAAGGCTCCATAAAGGCTCCATCTGAACTAACTAATGTGACAGGTTGTCTCTGCTCCGCAGAAGCACCTCTGGAGGTGCTGTAGAAGCGTTATCTACACCACCCCTATTCCTGTAACTAGTCATGCAAAAACTACCACCACAGCATCCAAGTTACACTTTTACCTCTCTTCAGGAAAGCTTTTCCTCTCTGATGACTTACCACAATTATCTTTTCTAGTCATTAACAACACAGAAGAATATCTAAGCTACTCACTCCCTCCCTTTCAGGTAACCAGACTAGAGGCATGCTTGCCAGAAAACATGGAAAAACCCCAAGCTTCCTGCTCAAGAGCAGCTGCTGTGAATAAACAGGATTAAGCAATCATAAAGCAGCTACTGTAAAACAAAGTTAGTATTTATAGAAGCTGGCTCTCCAAAACAATCATGACACTCTAAAGATGGACCATACAAGAGCAGTATCTGATATTCTGTATTAAAAATATGTACCTTCTCATGTTAGTCTTTCAGTGTGAAATTATCACATTTCTAGCTTTCTGAAGAGATTTTGCCTTTCACTTCTGCAGCTGCTGCTGACATTTGTGCCTTGTCTCTCTCAAGACACACAGAAATAGCAACTGAAAACTTTAAGTGTTGAAAATGGGAAGTATCAAGGGAACTGAGATCACTGAGAGGCACACACTGCAAAACAAGCTCGTAATAGGCCAGCTCTGATCAAAGGACATCCATTATCACAAGGATTTCCTCTGCAAAGGAATATCATGAATGAAAGTCCGTAATAGTATTTTCTCAAGAAATTCAGATGTTTCATTTATTAAATACAGACAAAACAGGGTACAAAAGAGGTTTATATCACCTTGTAATACCACTTGAGCTGTTGTGCTTTTTATTCCAGACTTGTTATTAACCAACCTGGATGTCCAAGATTATTTAGGAGTTAGTCTCTAGGGCAATTAGCAAATTGCAAAGAGTGGTTTACACATGCCTACAGAACTGTGAATTGGTTTAGAGTCCTGAAATAACTTCATATTGCAAAGAAAGGAGAGAAATGAGAATATAACTGTTGGTTCAGAATCCAGCTGCCTCTGTGCACAAGTCAATACGCATTACAAGTGACACAATCATTAAACGTTTTTATTCAGTAGAACAATCAGAAATTTAAGTCAGTGAGGTTTTAGTGACCAAAAGCCGTAGGGAAAGTCATTAAACAGTAAGAGACAAAAATTCCATGCACACGAACCGACTCCTAAATTCTCTAATTGAGTAAAACCAGGTCTCCTGATGGAAGCACAGAGGCCATGGGGGAACATCTGCAGGGAAAACCAGAATGGCTGTCTCCTGGACCAAAGATGCTCAGACACAAACAGGTCAAACCCAAACATCTATTATTCCTCATGTTGAACCGGGGAGGCACAGCAGGAGCTTGTCTTACTGATGCCATGTCAACACTCTGAAGAAGCTTGTCCTTTGTATCCACCTATAACATTCAGGGTATTTGCACTATTGGTGAGCACATCAACACACCAGAATTTAAACCAGGCAGAAGACCCCCAAAAACCAAACCACCCCCAAAACCCCCAACACCCCACTTTAATACATACATTCAGCCAGGAAGATTCAAACCTGAAATAACTCGTGCGGTTCGTTCACAAAAACAACACAGCAGCTCTTAGGAGGCAAATATGCAGTAGGAGGGCTTACAGGCCCTAAGAACCAGGGCAGATGGGGAACTTTCACCACAAGTCAACAGAAACCCCAAAACAGAAAGCATAAGTCACCTGCAAACATACATGACATCATGCAGTGAAAGCAAGCATTCTTCCTTGTTAGCAGTATTAATAACTACTGCAGCTCAAGCTGCACATAGCAGACACATTTTGTTAATCCTATTGTTAGCACCTCTCAGTGCTGGGGGTTTTAGAACCCCAGCTGACATTCCTCTGCCCAACAAAGAAACGGTTGTATTGCACAGCAAACCTGACCAGATCCCAGATTCACGTTGCTTATGCTGTAAATGAACAGTATCCTCTGCAAATGCTCACAATTCTTTATACAGGATCTTTTACTGAGAACCTGCTGCTCTACCACTGTGTTCTACCATCACTAACGTCAAGTCCAGACACAAGATTCACTGTCGGATCTAGGATAACCCATATATGATTAAAAAGGGATTTATTTCAACGTGAAGTTCAGGAAAAAGAACACTCACAGCAGCGAACAGTGAAAAGCGCTGGTGGTGATTTCCTTCTGGAGCCACGGAAGGACACACCACCACTGGTGCATATCTGTGACTGTAAAGCCCCCTGACACCGATCGCAAGGAGCAAGGCGCGGGCCCGGGCGAGGCCTCTCTTACCACAAGAGCCCCCGCCGCCATTTCCCCACCAGCTCAAGGCCCGTGGGGCGGGAGAGCGAGCGCCCCCTGGCGGGTAGCGTGGAGCAGCTCCCGAGCCAACGGAAGGGAGGGCCGCGGAACGAGAACCGCCGCCGGGAACAGCCGGCCGGGGCAGTAACGAGCGCCGAAGAGCTGGGGAACCAGGCGTGTGCTCGGTGAACCCGGCCGCCGCGGGGAAAGCTCGGCGCCGGCAGGGCTTCACCACCGCTGCCCCACCGGCTCTGCCGGGCGGGGTGTGCTCCCCACTCCGCTGTGACGGAACCGAGAGCGATCTCCCACGGTGGCCGCGGGGCCCGGCAGCTCCTCGCTCGCGCCATCAGGCCAAGCCATGGGCGAAAGCTCCCAGGCCTGCCTCGCGCACCGGTCACCCCAGCCCCGAGCCCGCTCGACGAACACACGGCCCGGAGGCGTCCGGCCCCGCAGGCCCGGGCGGAGGGCACCGAGGCGGGGGCGGCCCTGCGGGGGCAGCGCTGCCCGGCAGGCGCCCCGGCGGCCGTTCCCACAGCCGGGCCCGGAGAAGTGGACAGCGCCACCAGAGCTGGGAGCAGCCCCCGCTTCCCGCCCGGCGAGGCCCGCAGCCCTCGGACCCCGCCTCCGCACCTTGACCACCCACGCGCGGCCATCGCCCCTTTAAGGCAGCTCCCGACTGGAGCGCAGCGCGCGGTGGGCGGGGCTGGCTCCGCAGCGGCTCCGCCCCCTGGTATAAGAGCCGTGGTCCGCGCGCGGCGCGGCAGTGACCGGGCGCTGTCGGGGCTCGGCGCATGCGTGTCGCGCCGGCGGCCGCGCAGGGACATGCGGAGCTGCGCGACACTGTCGGGGTAAGTGATGGCCCCCGCGGCGGCACCTCCCGCCGCTCCGCTCGTTGCCATGGCGGTGGGGTGTCCCCTCCGCCGCGGCCGCTCCCGCCCGCCGCACACCTGAGCCGCCCGGTATTGCTCGGCCGCGGCCGGGGGCCGCCCCGTCGGGCCCCCGCCGCCGAGGAAAAGAGCGGGTGCCGACCTACGGGTAGCACGGGCCTCAGCGTCAGGATTGGCCGAGCCCCTGGCACGGAGCCGCGGTCCCGGCGCGGCCCACGCCAGCGGGCGCGGGGCGGGGTGGGGGGGATGGCGGCGGGCCGCGGCCCGGGAGGAACGCTGGGGAGGAGCGGGAGCGCGGTTTCTGCCCTTGCGCTGTAGAGAGGGTGGGGAAGGGGCACCGGGGGCCCAGCCCCGCCGCTGAGCCGCTTACCTGCGTGCTCGCGTCTCGGGTCGCCGCGGCGGGGAGCGCGCCTGCACGGCTGAACCCGCTCCGGGTGGGACCCGCGGTCAGGGGCGCCCCGAGCCACATTCCTGGAAATCAACGTGGCATGCCACGCGTTTTCTGCCAGCCCCGAAACAGTATCAGTGTTCCCTCTCACTCGCCTCGGAGCTGCTCCTCCTGCTCCTGTGAGTAAACAGAGACCGCATTGCGGGCTCAGGCGCTGTGCTTTGCGCTCTAATTTAGGATGGCTTAATTTAGAATAAACATTTCTTCATGACCTAATACCCCAGTACACACTTATGTTCGATTCTCTAAAATAGCCAGTCTGTGGTGTTTAAATGTGGAGATAGCACTGTACCCCTGAAGTATTTACAGTGTCTCTCTTGAGAATGTGTGCCTGATGCTTTCCCCATGTTGGCTACACAGAGGGAGCACTCCAGAGCGACTCTGAGGCTTCAGTGGTCTCGTGTCACTAGTGCATAAACTAAGGACCCTGTGCTGAGGCAATAAGCACAACACTTGCTAGGCTTGATCTAAAGATAAACAGTACTTAAGTATACCTTGATAAACTGGATGGGAAAGGCTCTGGGGGCAAGGTCTCTTTGTTGAGTTTGGGGATACCTGAATCTGCCATACGAGAATGACAGGTGAATGATGCCTCCACCTCACAAACATTTCTGAATTGGATTTATAAACTGGTCAAGCTTTTAACGAGGAAACCAAACTGCTCATTCCCCCCTGTTACTTTATGCACAGAGCTAGTTTTCCTTCCTTAGCAATTTACCTACATGGGACAGTTTTTTGTTTGGCTGGTTTTTGTTACTAGAAACCCATCTTTTGAGGGGGCATATGTTCTGGGTGAAGCCCTGTGTCTGCCATCCTCTATAATACAGGAATTATTCCAGAAGAATACAGTTCCACTTCTCTGTAGTGGAAAACAGAATTAAAACTTATCACAGCGTGGCTAACGCTCTGGTTAGGACTGAGTCAGCTAGACAGGAATTTTTATTTCCTGAATGTAAGCTGGATATATTCACATTAAAATTTTCAGGAGGGTGAAGTACCATACCTTAAGCATGCATCTGAAATCTGACAAGCAGAGGCAAGGCAATTGTCTTGCTATTTAATTATTAGTTTTCTACTGGCAATTTACAGGTTCCTCCCAGTTGCTGTGTAGGACCGTGAAATGGCAGCCCAAATATTAACTGAACTTAAACTCCCCCATAAGCTGCAGTTCTTTGAATCTATTCAGAAATAACTATTGTAATGTAAATAAGTTGTCTGCTGTTCGGTTCATTTGTCTGTTTAAATCTGTGCCCATCATTATCTGGGGTACACCTGTAGAATTAATATTATTTGCAACCTCCTATGATTTGAGAAGAATTTTAATCCATCTTGACTAAGTGATCATAGTCTTAAACTTTATACCACAGAGCAGTCTATTTCTGGTTGGCAGAACGTGTAGAAGAATCTCTCAAAGCTAAGATTATGCCTCATTTACAGGACAACTATATTTCCTATACACAGAAAAAATCTCCTGAGGTCTGTATTGAGCACGATTAGGTTTGTGACTGATGAATACTGAACTGCGCTGTGGAGGTTTCGTGCATAGTAAATAAGATATAAGTATTTTAAGCATATGGAGTTCCTGAAAGTTACACTAACAGCTCTTAGGGCTGTGTAAAGTTCAATTAGAAGTCTGAAATACTTCACTGTTAAAAGAGGTGGCTCTATCTCAGGTGCTTACGTTAAATAGAAAGTCAAAGGAAAAAAGGAAATTACATCACGTTGTCAAATAAGGAACAGCTAGCTGGAGTGGATGACTTGTAGTGCAAAAATGTGCCCCTCCTCCTGTGAATTGCTTCTGAGATTTGTTAAAGATATGTGGTGGCAAGGTGAGCAAAAATAGGTGGTGGATTTAAGGTAGCCACGTTTCTTCTCCTCCCAAAACCAGTAAGTAGGTCTTAGTTCCCCCCTTTCCTCTTTCCCGTTTCTTATAAGACATCTAAAAGCTGCCCAAAATCTGTGCAGGCATTCAGAATTCTGTACAGCAAATTGCTGTGTTCCATAGCCATTAAGTGAAACATTCTAGAGCATGCTTTGGTCTACGGTGCATACCAGAAAGGTTTTCTTTATTACAAACCTGACTCGCCTCAAATACTTGGTTGCGCTGGGGCTGGAAGAGCAGGGAACAGATGAAGAGTCTCTGTGTGATCAGTGATAGGCATTGAGCTAAAATGCATTAAATGCTTCTTAGTTTCTGAACAGAGGATTACTGTTTCTGTAACAGGTATTTAGAGACACATATCTATATGAAAATTGTGTATTTGTGATGTTTTATAATTAAACTTTGTCTCTCAAAAATTTTCCCATATATTTCCATATACATTCCTCACTATGTAGCTACCCTACTGTTTACAGATACATTTGACCATTTTCAGCTTAGACATTTCCATCCTATTGTTCATCACTCATCAGTTCAAGTTTGAAGATATATTTAGCCTTATTAAAAAGATCAATCTCATCTCCAGTATTTAGAATATAATTTGTATTTGTTAATGTGAGCAGGCATGAATGATTAAAAAGTGTCTCCTTTGCAGTTACCCTTCTGACAGTGGATGGTGTTGATAGCTTCTTAATGCCCTGACAAACCTTTGAATTGCCCTGGCTAGTAACTGCCCTGTAGTGATTACTAACCACAGATTGAACTAACTCTGTTTCTTTTGAGTAACACTGAAGCTGTAACGTCTTCAGAAGTGCTCAAAGTGCTTCCATCTTTCCAAGTGCTACACTCTATGCATAGCTGGGCCAACAAGCAGAGGAACTGGAAGCCCATTTTGTGCAAACAAGCATGAGATTCAGACTACTTCAGTTACTGCAGAGTGTCTATTTTCTTTAGCAAACATAGTTTGATTTGATTTCTGGTGAAGTCTAGATCCTTAAGTCTTTAAGGAGGCAGGACTGGACCAGTGCTTACAGTGAAAACTGTTGATCTTTATCTTCGTGACTGACTTCAGAAAAAAATGTAAGCCAATTACTAGGAAACAGCAGCTTCTGAAGTATGTACAGCTTAGCTCTAGCAAGAGCACTCTATAAAATCCAGAGTTTGCACTCCTCGATTACATATCCTCATGGTTCCCTCCTAAGACACTGTTTCTTCAAACAAGCTTATGCATGTTTTAAAATACAAGCACCAACTCTCTAGACTCCAGTGCAAAAGTAACTAGACGATTCAGTGAAAGAGCACATGCCTTACCTCCGTGATACTCTTAGCTGAAGGCATGGAGGACAGTTTCATAACTGGCCATTCATGAGGCAAGTCACCTTCTGTGGATTCACAAAGAGGGTATTGTTAGAAGGCAGCAAGTTTTATGGCTGCAAAACTGGCACTATTTTTAAAAACCAGAGTTGACTGAAACAACTGAAAATTACCTTTTCCCAGAGTAAGTCAATATTTTAAGTCCATTTCAGAAGTCGAGCTTAGCATTCAAGACAGATTTCAGAGGCACAATTGTGCAACTGTCAGTGTTGAGAGCTGAGATTTAGACAGCATTCAGAAAGCTGACACAGTAATTACTAGCAGAGGTTTTGGTGTGGGATCTGATGGAGGACAAGCCCTACAAGGGTTCTATGTTATCACAGCAAGCACATTGCATGTGCTGTCAGAGAGTGTGGCAGTGCTGTCACCCTCCCCCCCCCCCTTCTAATTTTTTTAGTATCATAATCAATGTCTTGCTCATGGCCTTGTTGTATCTTGCATGTGTGCTGAGACGGGGTGCTATCAATTGCTGACTGATCAGTGTTCTGTATCAGTGATTTTTCAACTTGGGACTTGCATTTGACATGAAAAATACACTGAAATGGAAGCACAAACTCTTTCACAGGCACTAGCCTTAAGTTCACTAATTCATTCTCTTTCATTTCTATTGTAGATTCATTGCTTATAGGGTAGGAACTGGGAGGCAGAATAAATCACTGCTCAGTACAGTGTGAGCTGATGTGATAGATGTTTTATTTGTGAATTGTGTTAATGTGATACAAAGTCATTTTAGAATTGGTGCTGCTTAAGTTCTGACAAATGGATTTCTCCAGTCTTCTGTCCCCCCTAGACAAGGGTTCTGCTTGCACTTACAGAATGGGAAGGAAGAACTCCTGTTAGAGGACTGCTAGAGATTTTGAAGTCATTTGCTAATCAGGACTATGGTATTGCTTATTGGGGCTGTATGTTAGTATTTCATTTTACTCTTTCTGGGAAGGGTACAACTCGACTGGGTAATGTGAAAATGTCCAAGGGTAAGCTAGCTTTTAAGGAGATTGTCTGAAAAGGAAGAATATAGCCTTTACTAAAATCAGGAAGGCTGAAGTAAGTAGGACTAGGACTGTAATAGTCAGCTGCAGCAGACAGAACACCAGTTTAGCCTTTGTTTACTTCTATGAAAGTTAACAGCCTCCTGTCTAGAGTTCTTAAATGCCTGGCTAAAATACTTTGTATAATCCCACTTCCATTGACACAAGAGCAATCACAGGATCAAGTTAGGATCAAGAAAACCATCAGACTCAAAGAATGTGGTTAGTTCTTGCACATTGTGCCATACGTATAGTCAGAAGCTGTTTTGCTTGAATGATCAATCCTGGACACAGTTCACACTTGGGAAAGCAAAGCAGAGTTGTTCTTTCTCAATCAATTGTTTATAAAAGGCAAATAGTGGTGTCAAACTGCAAATTAAATCCTGCGGCACCTGGTTTCCAGCCCTGCTTAGGAGTCTGCCCATCCCTCATGTTGCAAATAAGCATTACGGATCCTACCTCTTAAAGGAAAGGAAGATTACGCATCCCCACAGAATGCCTGGTGTTGAACAGATTTACCATAAGCTATTTATTATCTGTACCCCATTTTCTGGCAGTACCGTACTGTGAAGGGGGTTTCTTGACACAAATGCTGCACTGATGTAGCCCTCAGCTGTTGACTGACTTTTCTTTAGGTGGAATTTCTTCTTCCAGGTGGCAGGAGGAATGAAGTTCATGCTAAAAAGAAAATGGTCATATCCTTGATTCTCAAGAGATAAAGAACTGTTTTGGGTGGGTTGGGGTTTTTAAGCAGCCATACAACACTATATTGTACTTGCTGAATTCATGATATTTGGGTACATGAAGCACAGACCCAGAGAACTTTGCTTATAGTCTTGGCCTTAACATCTCTTGTCTTCAGCACATTGACTACTTTTACACTGCCGCTCTTCCCCAGTCCATTCTGAATTTACCAAAGCAAGCCCTATGAGTCAACTTGTTCCTTAGACTCTGATTACTTGTTCAGTATAAAGCAGTTGCCAACACAGTTTTTCTGTCATAAATGGGCCAGATAAATGTGAATACAGCAGGAGACTTTAGGATGAGATTCTTTTACATCACTAGATTTCCAGTTTGTTTGAAATAGCTAAAAGGCTTAAAGATGATCTGAGGATCTTAGTGCTTAATAATAGTGACTGCTTTATATAAAAGAAGTTTTGGATTCTGATTTAAGTAGTCAATAATGCTGTTTATTGGAGCAAAGGCCATTTGTTAGGCTATTGAAGGTTAAACCAGACTAGGCTGTTAGATGTTGGCTACACTGGAACTCATCAACTCATTAGCAAAAAGACACAACTGATATGAAGAGATTGTTTTGGAAGACTAATTTTGCCTAACCAAGCAGCGTGTGTACAAGAACTGAAGTTGTTGATGTGCGGTTGTCATTAATAGCTTTACTGGACGTGGTTTTCTTTTTTCTATGCAGTTGAATTCTGTAAGAGAAGTTACCTATTTTTTATACTTCAGCAGTTTGGCAGTTTTCCTGTTGGCAGGTACTAGGACAGAGACATTTCCAGAGAGCTGTTCAGCTCCTCAGAATGCCGACATTTCAGTTGAGAGATGAACTCCTCGAGTTTGCGTTTCTGATATTTATGTCCTCTCTTTTGAAGGGAAGGAGAACTTCAGGAAACCTGTCAAGGACTGAAATTCTAGGGTTGTGAGACATCACCGGGGAGCAGTGCACAATGTCAACTGCAGGAGTTGCTGCTCAGGAGATGAGAGTCCCATTAAAAACTGGATTTCTTCACACTAGTCAAGGCATGGGGAGTCTGAAAACCTGCTGGGGTAGCCACAGTGGATTTGAAAAGTGAGTGAGGCTAATATTTCATCTATTGCATCTTCATATAGATGCAATGAGTATTACGAATGCTTATACCAGTGCTGACCGATGGTTTATTTACAGTGAAGACTTCTTTTTCTTTTAGTACTTTCTTTAATGTGGATCCTATAGCAGTGGCGTATAATTTGAATCCATCAACAGAGCCACATTTACCATCCATTGGTAAGTATAAAGATGCAACACATTTGTATTTACTTAGTCTACTGGATTTGTTTTGGGGAAAAAAAAAAGGTAAATCCTCAAGTCTTCAGCAAGACACTAAAAGCTTTCCCATTGTGGATATAAGGCTGCCCTCTGGTGACAGGATGCAAGAAAATGCTGCTACTCAAGCCCAACAAAAAACCCAAACTGTTTTCAATAACATGGTCAAGTTAAAATGAATAGAACCACCCTCTTCCTTGTCCTTAGAGGCCTCTGAGTTGCTGTTACACTTCAGACAGAAAAGCCATTTAGTAAAACAGCAGTTGTTCCATCATAGTCCTTTTCTGGGATCTCTGTAGCTGCAACTGGTCTATTGCTGATGCTTGGGGTCTCTTGGGCTACATTATTTAACTGGAGGACTGGCCTAAAATAGTAAGGTAATCAGCTACTGTCTTAGCTAAATACATAAATCCATGACCAGAACAGAACCATAATACCTACTTTTTGCTACCAGAGCATTAAGCAGACATTCCTTATTGTTGCATTAGAAGGAATTAAATGTTATCTATGCAGTGGCAAAGTCATGCACTAGAATATTACTTGGAAGAGTGTTTCTAAAGACTTCCTCACTTTTTTAGGGCATTCTTCCAACCACGCTTCTGTGAATGACTACAGCTTTGCTGAAACTTGCACCCAAGTCCCCCCTCAGAAATCCAGTCCACCTCCTGTAAGTCCCAAAACTGAACAGCCTGTTTCAAGATACGAAGACCATCTCGTTCCTGGCTTTAGTAAACTGTCATTAACCATGGGCTGTGTTTCTGAAGAAACAACTCCTCACATGCCAACAAAAAATGGGCCAATTCAGTTTCTGTCTGCATCTTCCAGTGACAGGAGTTCCAGGCCACTGCCCCCTCTGCCTATTTCTGAAGACCTTACTCCAGATGAGGTTGACAGGGAGGTGGAATTCCTCACTAGCTCAGATACTGACTTTCTGTTAGAGGATTATGAACTTCCTCCTTTTAAATCCAGTGCTCCAAGCCGGCGGAGCTTTAGGGGCTGTGGACAAATCAACTACGCATACTTTGATACTCCAACAGGACCAAAACCAGAAGATGCCAACCCTACACAAAGCCTAAGTGGATATATATCCAGTATTTATCCTCCTCCACAGCAGCTGCATCGACGTTTGCGAAGGTCCCATTCTGGGCCAGCTGGATCTCTTAATAAACCAGTGGTAAGACTATCTGGGCACTTAAACAGGTCTTCTCCAAACTCTGATGAAGACAAACCAGAGATTCCACCAAGGGTTCCCATACCTCCAAGGGCTCTCAAACCAGATTACAGAAGGTGGTCAGCAGAAGTTGCTTCTAGTGCATACAGTGATGAAGACAGGCCTCCAAAAGTGCCCCCCAGAGAACCTCTGTCACGCAGCAATTCCCGCACGCCAAGTCCTAAAAGCTTGCCATCATACCTCAATGGGGTTATGCCCCCCACCCAGAGTTTTGCACCTGATCCTAAGTATGTCAGCAGCAAAGCTCTACAAAGACAAAATAGTGAAGGATCTTCCAACAGGGTCCCCTGCATTCTTCCAATCATTGAAAATGGTAAGAAAGCCAGTTCAACGCACTACTACCTGCTGCCTGAGAGGCCTCCCTATTTGGACAAGTATGAGAAATTCTTCAGAGAAGCAGAAGAAAGTAGCTCTACCACAGAGGTTCAGTCATGGTCTGATGACTGCACAGCCACTTCAGCCCCAGCAAAACTGGACTCAAAACCTAGAGTGGACATAGCTGGTCATCTGAAACGAAAACATCTGTCCTATGTGGTTTCTCCATAGTCTCTGGAAGCACAGTCTCAGCTCAGTTGTTCAGGATGGAGCTCAACTTTATCATGTTACAAAGTTCAGGTTCTCAGATAATGAAGTAGGACCAGTTTGTCCCCTGAGAACTGGAAAGTGGATGGTAAAGTCCTCTTATGCTGCGTATCTCTGATATGTTTCTTAAGACTTTTTTTGTCTTTGTATGTATAGCTGAAAATCTACAGAGATTCCATAGAAACATATGGAGGGGTAGGAGTCACAGTTGGCCAGTTATATGCTACCTAGATGGACATATTTGGTAGTCATGGTATTAAAGAATTAAATCAATCTAGCTTTGCTTACGAGTCACTTACAAAGCTACAACAGGGCAGATAATGCAGTATAGGTTTTGTATCAGGCATTTCCAAAAGTTCATTCACACAGGAGCTCTGCTAAGAACAGACTCTGTCCTCTTTGACTAGGATATGCCAACCTGGTAGGAAGGTAGCTGCAAGATCTGATATCCACTTCAAGCCTTGGCAAGCATATTGGAAGTGCATTTCAGAAGATTAACCTATCTTACAACTTGATTTGACACTAAGACTTTTAACGTGAGTTCGGTTTTGTGGATTCTTTCAGTTGCTAGACAACACTTGGCTCAATTTTGCAGTTTTTCCTAGGAGAGACTTGGACCAGCTATTGCTGAGTCTCTGCTGCTGCTCTTTTCCTGCTGGATCCTAAAAATGTGTGAAAGTGGCCTGAAAGTGGCAGAGGATACGAGCAGCTCTACAGCTGCTATTAGGCAGGCAGCAACAACAACATGCTTACCTAGAGTCTGGAATTCTGACTGTATTAAATACAGAAACACAGCACAAGCTGGTCTTGTGGTTTGATTTCTGTTCAGTATTTTAAGGGAGGAGAAAGGTATGGGGAAAAAACGTGATTCCATTTATGAACAGTGTCAGTCCCATCCCTCGCTGCTTCAGATGCTGCTTCTTGCTGTTCAGTTTTTCCTCATTGTGCCTCAGCAATCTGTTGTTCATTGAGGTGCCACATTTGTGCATTGGCAGTTTCTCGTGCTCATTTTGATTACATTTATCCTCTTGCGGATAAGCACAAGAGACAGGGTGCTCCTTCACGGAGGTGCAGAAGATGAATGTGTTCCTCCACAGAAAGAAACAAGCTGTTTACAGTTTAAACTGCTGAATGAGGTGTTTGAGCTATTTTAAAGCTTAATTTTTATTTGTTTTAGTACAAACTAAATGAAGGTGAAATACATGCTATAGAAATGCACTGATATTTCTGCATTGTGTACAGTATTGAATAAAAAAATCACTTTGTATTTTGAATATTGTCATGTCTTGAATTTAATAAAGTTATAAAATATTTATGATACATTTGGGGTTTTGCTTTATTGAACAGTGAATGCAGTTGTGCATCTGAATGATGTTAAATATGTAGCAAATGCTGAATTCAGCTTGCATTTAATTCAGATTTCTGCAGGAGTGTCCAATAGCTCGCATTGCACACCATTGATTTTAATTCCTCCTTCCTACCTGGCAGCACAGTGTCTACAGTTTTGTGCTGGCAATAAACCATCCTGTAAGATTCAGCCTATCATTTCCACATTCCAAGGTGCAAACTGTCAAATGGGTACTTGCAACCTTTCCCTTAAAGCTGAGCAGCTTTAACCCTAATGCCTCAAAAAACACTTTCTCAGTTACAGTCACTGCTGCAGCAAACAGATTGACGCCGCTAAGCTGCAGCTTGTTCCTTGTTGATTGTGGCTTGGCACAGACTCAATAGTTGTAATTTCAGAACTCAGCCTAAAACGAGCCAACTGCCCTGTTACTCTCTTCCAGCTTTTGCTTCTGGGTCCCACTCCATTTCCAATACTTGGAACCCTCTTTTTCAGCCTAGGTGCCTGTTCTTGAACAGGCTACTCTTTTCCCCTTACCTGGAAGCATGTGAATTCCCCAAAGCCCTCATCTCAGTTTGGCTCACACTGTGAAATTAACCCCTCTTGACAAGGAGGCCAGCCCTGCCATTCTGTTATTCCTGGTTGTACAAGGCATTGCATTTGGATAAGTAAAAGAGCGAGTCTGAGCCACTGCCCTTGCTGCCAGGTCTCACTCCCTGTTCTCTTTGTGAGTACAGCAACAGGATAAGGTTTCTGTCCTAACTCATTGCACTTCACACCTGATGGTATTGCTTACTGACTTGCACTTCTGAAGTGACTTAACAGCTGAACACAGCTTGGGTATAAAACGGCATTTGTTACAATTGCCCCAGCTCACGCCCTGGCAATGCACTTTCATTTCTGTTAGCAGTAGAAGTTCCTCAGTCACTGGGCTAAAATCGTTTCTGCTAATGCAGCAGCAAAACGGCTGCTCCTCAGAATAACAGCTACTTCTGAGTACAAACTTCAGATTTACAGTGCTGAAAGGCTTAAAAACCTTCTACATCTTGTGCTTTTGAATGGTCTGGCATAACCTCTCCTAAGATTCTGAATTCCAGAAGACTTTTAACCTAATCTCTCTTTAGTTTTTTGTCAAAACCAAACCCCAGTCTCCTTTCCTGAGAGTTCTGGTATTGTCTACTCAGTCCTGAGCATTTAAATAAAAAAACAGAATTAGTCTGTAGCAAAGCTCTTTCCCACTGTGTCAGCTGAAGAACAGCACAGTCACAGCTCATTCCAGAAGTTAAATTATGAATCTAAGTTTAGTGCAACTGTAACTGAAGTAAAGCAGACTGAACCTGAATTGAAAATAGCAACTGGAACTGCTTGGCTGTGAGCAAGACATACAAGCAGGTTACAGAGCTCACATGCCTTTTCACTGTGAGGAAAGGAACTTACAGGCAAGTCTTGAGTATTTCAGTAGCTTCCCTGTTTTCCCTTTAAAAACTCAATAAGGTTTCACTGAGGACTCCCTCCACAGCTCCATGGTTGTCTCTGGGTGATGGTAATGGGGTCACTGACAAAAGCCTCACTTGCATGTTTCTTGAACACCAGATTCCTGTGCTTTGGGGGACAAAGTTTGCATGATCCAAGGAGTGTATTCCATTTTCCAAGCGAGTAATTAATGCTGCAGAGCTGTGGGGGAAGCTTTGCAAGTTCTGGCCAGAAGACATTTCTCTGCTCATTCCCTGGCACATGATAAGACTTGTCAGGACACAACATGCTTTTGCAACAGCCTGATCACATTTGAATATTTAGGGCTTGGGCTCACCTGGGCAAGGCCTGACAGTGCTTCTGAGGAGGAAGCACCTTGCCAGATAGATTTGACTGGAATAATCACACTTCAAAGCTGTTACAGCTTGATACACTGAGGCCTGAAAAGTCAAGGGATTTGAGTTACAGCAGGGAAGAGAGATGCACGCCGAGAGAAAGGCAAAGCTTCCCTCAGCCTCCTTACTGAAAGAGGGGGTTACTGCTCACACCCAGCAGTCTCTTTCTTGCCTCAGCAGCACTGTTGCGATCGCCCAGCCGCAGGTGCCAGGAGGCAGTGGCTTTCCATTTGCTCCCAGACTGAAACAGGTACCATTGCCCCTGTACTGAAACTTCAGAAAAGCTCTTGCTCTTGCGTTTCCTCCTGCTCCAACCCTGAGGTTTTTTTTAAGCAGTTTTTAAGCACTTCTAAAGTGGTAGTTTGAGATGCTAAAGGAAAGCATCCATCTAGTCCAGGACACAGCCACCAATTTGGCAAGGGCAGTTATTACAGCAGGGAGTAGTTGCTGATGGAATTCAAACTGAGTCTTGTCAGGAACTCGGGGTAAGGATGATGACCAGATCAGTCATGGTGGAATTCCCACCCTTCGAACTCATTATTACAGACTGTGGCCCTTATAAACACTTTAAACACTATGACAAGCTGCATGTTAAATACAGTCTCTAGATTACCATCAAGAAGGAAACTTAAGGGTAACAAGATGCATAATTTCATCTCTAGTAGGGTCTCTGCAGTTGGGAAACTCATTGACTTTGTGTCTGTGTATGGAGTGGTCCTGGGGTAAACTTAAAGTAGCCTGATCTTTTATTTTCTTGCTAGCTTGCTTACAAAAGCACATCTATTCATTTAAAATTGAAAACATTCAGCAAAATTTCTCATAGCTCCTTGGTACTGAAAATTCAGCACATGAAGCTTAATTATACTTATTAATATTTGTTAAATATACTTATTAATATTTGTTCACAGTGCTGCAGAGATTTCTGGCTGCTGAGCTGGTGATTAGCATTTGTAAGCTGCAAGATGTGTTACCCCCACCCATCCTGCATTGTAACTCAGGCCTTGCATAATCCCCACCCAAATGCCTATTTTCATCCACACAGCTCATTATTTTTTCTGAATCACCTATGGAAGACACACCCGTGATTGCTCATAGACTAGTGCTATATTATTTATATATTGGTGTGCACCTTGATCCCAGTTGTGGTTAATTTTGGAGAAGGTGTTAGGTATTCCAAATTGTAAGTGGCATGCCACTGAAACATGGGAACCAGCACTGCTATTCATTTCCTTACAAAGTGATTCAGAGGAAGAGATGCTTCTGTGTGTAAAACCTGCAGCTTCTTGCTGAAGATTAAAACTGTTGCCCAAAAACTGTTATCATGTGAAAGCCACAAGAAAAGAAGAGAGCAAATATACTGCCATGAAACACCAGAGACAAAACCCATGACAGGTTACCCCACCATCACCACCCTGAATCTGCTTGAGGACGCTCACCACTGCACAATGAGCCATGGTAATAAAATACTATGAGGCCTTCCACGTACTAAGTCCTGCATCTAGCATAGGATCATGAAACCTGGCTCAAAAGGATGATCTGCCCACCACCGACCCAGGTGACAGAGAGGCATATTTCTGTCACCAAAAATATTCATTTTAAATTTGTTAATGTGTTTATTATGCTCACAAGTTCAAAGGCACAGACAGCACTAGTAAGTGCCCTTCTGGAAGGCAACTGCAACACACAACCAGCCCTATCCACTTTGCAGTCTTTAGGCATAAGGCTCTTGGGGAGCTTAGCGACTTCAGGGAAGTTCATACTAAGGACCACATCAGCTCATGCCACGTCAAATCCAACTACTCCATGGCAAAGTGCAAGAGAGACATAAGCAAACAGCCAGTGAACCTTTGCAAGGTTACTCATTGCCTTGCAATCCCTACGTTGTCACTTACCAGCTGCTAAGCAACGTCCAGAGGAAAACCGAGGCTCAAACCATATTAGGCTGTGCTTGGTGACTTCATTTGTCATCTCTCACGTTGACAAGTTATTCAAGAAAAGTTTCCCTGCATCCTGGTTGCACGCCCCTGCACTTAGAGCTTAAGCAATTTGAATTGGGACCGTCCTCTCATGATGCAGAATCTGTATCACGGCACGTGGCAACGCAGAGGCCTCTAACAACGCAGGGTGGAGGTGAAATGACAGCACACACCCTGACACGTTCTGTTGCTCATGGGATTTAAATAGCCTGAACTGCTTTTGCTGCTGGGAGGGAGCGCTGCCTGTTCACAAGAGTATTTTCTCATCATGCTGTAGAAGTCCAATGAACTGAAGTGGTCACTGCCTTAACAGCCACAGCAACAGACAGCCCTGCCTGAGACATGCTCTTGTAAAAATGGGTGGCAGTGAGACGAGTGCCAGTGAGCTCCTGCTTTCAACAGAGGCTGATGGCGAACTGGCATGGAGCTGAGGATGAAAGACTAGCCTGAAGGAAGGATGAACTGTTTAGCTCCTAGCTTTAAGTGGCTTAATGCTAGTGTTTTGTAAAGACCAACAGTACAGTCTAAACATACATGTTTTTAGGAGTGAAGAGACCACGTTAGGCTATTTTCATCTAGAGGTTTTATCAGTCACACACCCAACAGTACTGTTCTGTGGAATAACCACGGACCCCATCACTCCCCAAGCAACCTGTCCACTGAAGGCACAGACAACCACTCCCCTAAGCCAGGGACAGCAGGCACAGGCAGCAGCCCAGTCCTAGCTTTAGGTTACACAACGTGGCACACAGGACTTGGCTCATGACTGCTTAGCCTCTCCAGCTGCTAGAACTGAACAGGCCATTTACTGCCTCTCCCAGGCCACGCTTCTCCTGTCATCTGAGCTTAATCAGACCTACACAATCAAAAGCAGTCTCCACAGTAAGCCAAGATGCCATTGCACGCCCTGAAGCAGCACAACGAGTAAGGCGGCTGTTTTACAAGCAGTCCAGCTCGTAACACCCTAGCTTTACACTGGGACATTCAATCACGCAGCACACACAGACCCGGCCAGGCCATGGACGGTCTCGCTGTGCGGATCCACCAAGTTCTGGCCATTCGGGGCTCCGGGCAAAGGAACGCACACGCGGCCGAGCCGCGGCCCCCGCGGAACCCAGGCCCGAGGGGGTGGCGTGTGCGGCGAGCGCCGCACGGGGGCGCGCTGGGCCCAAGCGAACCGGAGGCACCGCGGGAGCAGCCCCCAGGGCCCGGCGGCGGTGCTTGGCTCCTCGGTTTGCTCCCGGTAAAGGGGTTAATGGTCTGGTTAACGGGGTTAATGGCCTGTAGCTCCCCAAGGAGGAAAACACCCCCAAAACCAACCCGATTCCTTTTGCTCCAAGTGTGTATCTGGAAGCTGATGGGAAAACCCATGTCTCCTTAAGCTCATACAGGATGCTGGAACTGCATTATTCCTAGACTTTCCTAGTGGAAGCACTCGTTTCCCTTCTGCAGGACTGAAAGGAACAAAAAGCACGCTTCTACAAATCACAGTGGGAAAGCAATCAATTCACACATCAGATGTGGGAAGGAGAGAAGTTAACACAGATCAATGCATCCCCTGTGGCCAGCTCTCTTGGAGACAGCACTTCCCTACTACCCAACAGGAAAGTTCCTCTTAAAAACTGCTGTGTCCATCAGCAGTCAGATTTGCCACCAATCAGCACGAGAGGACTTTTTCCAAGTCATATACAAAATAATACAGGAAGAAGTGGGAGCCCGAGGCTAGAGCTGCGCGTGTGCCAAAGTAAGCAATGCTTTCTTAGGAAAAGCCATTATAACTTGAAAATGTTTCAATGTACAAAAGCAGGCAGCTCCCAGAGTTACACAGCAACATGTGCAACTTAGAAAGTGGTTTTGAAACTACATAGAGACCAGCCTCCCAAAATAATTAACTGGAACTTAACAGCACAGAGAAACCGAGCACCTAAAGAACTGCAGCTGCAAGAGCCTCAATAGAAATGCACCTCAAGAGGACAGCAATTCAGAAATTCCTAAATTCTAGAAGCAAGATCCATGAAGAGTCTAAGAACTAAAGCATCACTGCTGCCAGGTTTAGAGCCAGCAATGCTCAGTCCCAAATCCTGTATTCTCTAAGAGCAAACACAGCAGTACTGACTAGCAGACAGCAACAGTAAAAGAGAACCAAAAGCAATGCCAGCCAGGGCAGCACCCACAGCAGTGAGGGGCACAGTCCCACCATACCTAAGCAAGCAGAGCCGAGCGTGTCCTGCAGAGACACCACCTTCAGCCAGCAGCCCCATGGCAGCTCTGGAGCAGGGGAAAGCCCAAAGCCAGACCAGAAGCCCCTCAACAACTCCAGCTCATCAAGGACCAGACCTGTGCCAAACCTTCAACTTATACAGAGCTCCTGGGCCAGAGGTGAGGGCACAGGAGAGGCTCATCAGGACCATGATGAACTCTCACGGCCCACAGCTGCTGCTCAACCCTGGAAAAACTGTTTCCAAGCCGTTTGAGGTCACTGCTCTACATCAGCTTTACTTCCTCCTCCCCTTACCATCAGTGCAATGGCCCTGACTTAAACTGCTAAAGGTACTTAAGTACCTAGGACTAGAAGGGCCATAAACTCTATGTTTACAGAAGAATTATTTAAGGCTGTACAAAGGGATAATTGTTGAACAGTCTTGTAGAAAGCACAAAGGCTCTAGGGCCACTAAAGAGACTGAGCACAACAGAGAGTTGTGAGCAATACCTAACTGCTGTGCCTCAGTGCACCTAGACAATACAGAGGAATT
The DNA here is from genome assembly GCA_002631895.1 of Agapornis roseicollis. Taxonomy (NCBI): domain Eukaryota; kingdom Metazoa; phylum Chordata; class Aves; order Psittaciformes; family Psittacidae; genus Agapornis; species Agapornis roseicollis. The sequence goes on along the minus strand of NDXB01011647.1, from coordinate 20,665 downwards.
GAGTTACCTAAAAAATAGGATATTGGGTTTTACAAGTCTGAACCTGCTCCTGGAGCTTAAAGTTTATGTCAGTCATGTTTCCAAAACTGTGGCCTGCAAAAGACAAACAAATAATGTTTCACTCCCTTAACAAGTGATCTACTGGATAGAGTACTTGGGATTCAAGAGAACTGGATTCTATTCCCTCATCTCTGGGTTGTGTGGCTGGATCTGCTCTGCATACAGAGCTCTGCTGAGTTTCCGTGCATGCAGAGAAGTGGTGGATACTTCTAGAACAGCAGTACATCCTTTCTTCTGGAGGTACAGGCTGTGAACATAAATGATGGTAGGGATGCAACGCTTGTGATTCTCTAGCTGGCACCTTCCTACTTTTCTGGTACATGCTTATCTTTCCAAACAAGTCACATGTCATCCAGGCTGCTGGAAGGTAACTTGACCATTTTGGATCATTGTTTGTATCCTGCATCACAATGCATCTTCTTGTTGAAAATTAACTGATTAAGTAACCATTCTTTGCTGACAGTCACTGTGAGTTTCATGCCTTGTAGTTAGGTCATAGCAAATAAGATGCATATTCAAACTGGCTAGCGAGCTGTCCAGGGCTTGTAATTACTGGATGAAGCATATTCCATTGTGTACTTTTATGGCTGTAAGTACTATGGTTCAGGCTGTTTTGCATCTGTTACGTGTTGCGTCTGTCTCCACCTATTTTAAGGGCAATGCTTTTCTCTCTCTAGAAGAGCATCCTTTTTCTGTTGCTCCGAGGGCCATATTCCTGGGTTAGGATTTCCACCTGCTCACAGTACAGTGCTGTGTGCTTTGCCTTTCCTTTGTGGAAAGAAACTTGCCAAAGAACTGCAGCAGAACCAGACTGCTCACTCTCCATCTGCTCTTTGTTTCTCCTAGTTCAGAGCTGCTGCTTAATCTGCAACCTCCTTAATTCTAAACGAATATTTTTCAACATTTAAATTATTCACTGCTGGCACTAGCATGTATGCCACCTGGTATATATTCCTGTTCCTAAGTCATATAATACATCTCAATTCAGTAAAAGTGCTCACTCTCAACTATGCATTGAAGCCTACACAACAACCTCTCCTTGAGAGATGATACAAGGCATACAGACGATGCTAACTGACTACCTTCTCAAACAATGCACCCTCCAAATCCTCCAACTGTCAGGGAACAAAGTGGTAAACACTACTTAGAGAAGGCTGGATGCACCCTCTTCAGTTTAAGCAAAGTTCTGTGGCAAAAAGTATCCAATCACCATAGGCTTCTAAACTAAAGCCTGACAATGCTGTAAAGCAGTATTACAGCCCAGGAATGCCCAGCTTTTCCTGTATTCTGAATCATGCCCACTTACAAACAAAGTGCTTATTCCAGATTCTAGGACAAAAAATCCTTCCATCATTTGCTTTACATTCGCAAGGCAATACCAGTTAGATGTGTAGATTTAAGGAACAACCATGTCTAATCTGACACAGATTACAAGTTTTTGCATATCTTGAGCATCTTTCAAAGCTAGAGAAATACATGGAAGATTTCCTAAACAAATTAGAGGCAAAGCACACAGATAAAGCAGTTCTTCCAGTAGAGACTAATAATGTAGACATTACCTCATACTAAATTTGCTAAAAGACCTATGTATTTCATTACTAAAATGCAGTAATTGAGAATGAACTTGGTTCCCATTAAAATAAGCTATCATAAAAGGTACCTATGAAGTCACTTTCTGAAGGTCTGACTGTGCACTTGAGATGTATGCTGAACTACGTCTCCAGGTGCTGGGGTAGTCCAGAGATGCCACCCTGTAAGCATGATGTGCCAGTCATGTAAGATGACAGTGCCGGATAACAGCAGTTACTTGGTAAAAGAAAGGGAGCAAAACCAAAGATTGATCCCAGATTCTTAATTCACATGGGAATACAGCCCACTACTTCCTCCAGAGAGGAATCTGGAGCCCAGCAATTCCTCTAAACTGACACATACTCACTTAAGCCAGGCTTGTTCCAAGTTCCAACTTACAGTAAGCAGAAACAAGCACTGCTATTGGTGGTAAACTACTAAATCCAAACTTGCTGCTTTATGCTGATTATTTGCTGCTTAAATAGCTCAGTGGACCTGCAATCATTTAACACAGAGAAAATTCCAACAGTTTCATGGACAACCTGCTAGCTGTAGGAATTCCAGTGTGCTTGACAAGGTTAAGGACACTCCACAACGATCATGAAGTCCAGCTCCTAACCCCAAACAGGACAATCTAGAAGCTAAACAATGTATATATGAGTGCTGTCCAAATGCTTCTTGAACAGACAGGCTTGGGGCCATGACCACTTCCCTAGGAAGCTCGTTCCAGTGCTTGACCACCTTCTCATTTTGGCTCATACTTGAGGAAGACTGTGTAAGATTCTATACAGAAGCTGTTTTGAATAGTATATTCCTAGCCATAGTGGTGAAAAAGGTTTCACACGTCAGGGTTAGGAGGAAACATGCAAAGAAAAAAACACACAAGCAGGGTTGCTTCATTTTTATTTACTTTGCAAACATTTTCCCATGTGATTTCAATGCCAAGAGCTAACTAAGATTATTAGGTGCTGTTTTTTCATGATGAAGCTTTTTGCTAACAGGTTCTTTTTCCAGGAATAAAGACCACTGGTTTGCTAAGGTGTTCCAGGTTAGGGAAGTACAGTTGCTAATTTCACCTCAATTAGACTGCATTTACAACAGTGCATCTTACTATTATTCCACAAAGGATGAGATTCTCTATCTGAAATTCTTCTACTCCCTGGCCCACACCAGGATTTCACTCTTTCAGTATTAGGGGTGCCTTCACCTGTTCAGCCACTTCTTTTCCCATCAGTGTTTCAACAATGGCCAACCCAAATTCAAAGCTGGTACCAGGACCGCGGCTGGTGAGGATGTTCCCATCTTTCTCCACACGGCTCTCGGAGTAGTTGTAGTGTGCTTGGGGAGGACACACAACAGAAAGAGGGTCAGTCTCCAGCAGGGTGCCCACAGGTGCTTCAGAACATAGACCTGCCTGCCAGGACATTGCCACTTGCTGCCTGTAGGCCCTGATGGCAGTCAGCATGCAGTGATAACGGCATCATGCTTCATAGAAGGACCCAGCCTGCCTTGGGTTCTGCACCCCTGTCCCTCTGGAATCAAGCAGCTCCTCACTGCCTGCAGTCCGCAGAGGAAAAAGGCACACAGCAGTATGGGAATGCACCTCTGGATTCTACAAGCTCCTCAAGAAGTGCTCACGGTGCCCATCAGCTCCTGTGAGGTTACTTTTGGAAGTCAGGCCGCTTTTGTGCAGCTGTTCACAATCTTCTTGTTTCCAAAAGTATGCAGAGGGAACTGGAGGAACCCTGCCATCTCCTGCTCACCTTCAGACTTGTTAACATTCACAGAATGACTTCCTAACAGTACTTCACCAGTTCTTCCTTCAGGTATGAAAAGGAAGTGTGGGCCCATGAGCTGTTCACAGCATGAAAGCCCTATTCATGGGAGAGCAGGAAAGGTGCTACTGGGGTTTGCTGCTGGCAGCACGGAGGCAAAGAAGACACAAAGGGCAAGAGATGGCTCAGCCTCAAGAGGATAATGGGGAAAAAATGCTCCTAATATGACAGCAGCAGTGTATTTTCCCCAAGGATGAGAATGTTAATAGAGCCCTCTATTTTCAGGTTAAACAGACTTGGAAATACAGTCTTACCATATTCAGTTGAATTGTGATTATATTCAGGAAAGCACTACAGCAATTCAGAGATACAAAATACGATACAAAAGCTATTTTCCTTTCTTTAAACCAAGGGTTCGGCTAAAAAATAAGTTAAATCTGAGAAGGGTTTAGAGAGAGACTTAGAAAATCAGTACATACCTCCGTTCATCATCTTATCTTTGGCCAAAGGATGTGTTGTGACTTTACTCCCAAACCCTATGCCATGTGCCAGAAGGGCAGTAGGACCTGTAAGGAAAGAAAGCTGCACCAGTCAGGAACTGCTTCCTGCTATGAACACTTTAAAGAACACATGTTCAGGCACTAGGCCCTCAAGTGGCCAAAGCTCATTGTCAACAGACTACTTTTCATAAAACTGATGCCAGCCGTATCTCTGAAGCAAAAGGCCTCAAAGAGAACACAGCTGGATAATCCCTCCCCTTCTATCACACAAAATGCCCTATGCAGAGAAACACACAAAGAACAAAGAAGGTTTAGGGCGCACCCAGTGCACACAGTATCCTATATATAATTGTGCTGCCTGTGAGGAACACTCATCACTCCATATCCAGATAATACATTTTAATTAGCGCTGTTTGAAACTAGAAGACATTAACAAGGTCCTTTTACTTTATGACCTTGTTAAGTTCAGAGACTTAACAGATAAAATTTCATTTGAGCAAGTCTTTACATGTTGCAATTGTGTGCCAAGCAGTTTTTTGGACAGATGATGGACTAACCGCTAAGGTTTTTTATTTTAGCAGTCTTTCCCTTTTCTTTTCATACTTCCTTCTTGGCCTGAATTGAGGAAGGACTTTAGATCAAGTGGTCTTAGGTCATCTGACCAAAAAATCCTTACAAAAATTCAAAGAAAAACCTGAAGGGAGGATTTGCCTGAAGTGAATTTCGTTTCTGTACATTTGATTTGCTCCAGATACAGTCTGGGAAATAACCTTCTTTGTGTTATGCTGGAAATCTGGTCTAAGAATCATTATACCTAAGTAAACTGTGCTGATTACAAGAAAAGGCCTTTATTGGGCAACCATGAATTTGAGATTGTTCTGCAAGAGAGAGAGATGGAGAAGCAGAGGACTGACACAGCCAAGGTCAAGAGTGTTCACATCTCTCTATGCATTTCACCTAACTGAATAAAGCAAAAAAATCCCCAGCAATGTACCAAAAACACTCCACAAACACACTCTGTTAAGACTGTGTTTTACACACTCGTTGCCACTTCTCTTGTTCTCAGCTACAGGTACCTAACCCAGCCCCTTAGTTCAGTTGGGAGCACTGGCAATTGTTTATCTTGCTTTGTTCCATACAAATCTTACAAAGGAATGGACTGGATACCCAGCTGTGCAGAGTATGTAAGCAGACAACCCTCTCTTCAGGGTAATTCCATCTCTTACTACCACACAGATGAGGAAGGATGAGCCTGTAATTCTATATGTACAGCCTTCCTTCCTAAGTTAAAGGGCAGGAGAGGAGATGCGAGATAAATTTATAACAATGATGTCCTGCCAGTACTGTGTCCTCAGAGAAAGATCACCAGAATAAGCACATATTTAGTACAAAATCTCAGCATGTCACCTTTGACTTTTATTTTAAATACAACTGCTTGGGAAGAACTAGATGCCAAGCAGAATTTGCAGGTTAGGTGTTTACAGGAATTCACAGATTCCTTTATTACATTTAGATGCTGATGGGTGCACGTACAGTACAAATCCCTGCTACTCAATTCCAGGAATACAGACTTCTCAAACAGGAAACTGTCTGCATGCCCCTTCGAAATATCCAAATGCTTTATAAATCAACACACCCTGTTAACCCACCTGCACAAATAGCAGCAATCAGGCCTTTTCTGCTTTCCTGGTCCTTCAAAATTTCCTTCACAGCAGGAGACTGCAAAGAGATCATTTCACAATTCATTGTTCAGGGTTGAGTATTTGAAGCATGGCTAAGTTTTTTTTTTTCCACTGCAAATTCCTAAACAAGTTTTACAAAGGCAACCAGCTGGCAGCTCCCCATCCTGCCTCTCAGCAGAGGCCAATGAAAACGCTAAGGAGAAAAACTGAAACCAGTAAATACTCGTCCCACAAGGCATGAGCAAGGAAACCAGAAAGCACTGCAAGGAAGTACTTGGCCCATGACAAAGCTAGCTTAATCCATAGTTATAGAAAATCACTGCTTAAAATCTTTGCAAGGCAAATAAGAAAGATTCATGAGATACTTCCAGTCTCTACAGTTCTTAAGAAGATTTATATGGGATACTTGACTCATATTCCAGGGCTTACAAACTGTGTGATACCATCTAAATCCTATCTGATAGATCAACTCGTTTGTCCGCCTGCCTTCCACAAAGTATTTATACTACCACTACAACAATTTGGCACCAGAGACAGAATTCTTGAGCAGAGTCCTGTGGGTTCAGCCTGGTTTATATTTCATGGAATTACATCTTCATTTGCAACTGTTTCATCTTCATATGATTATGAACAGAGATGTTTTCCCACAATACAGAGCACCCTTCCATTTTTATGCTGCTTAACTAGGTATTCAAGAATTTACCCAGTTCTCCCACTAACATGTCAACAAGAAAGGCTTAAGACAATTAGTTTCCTGATTCATTCAGAAGATGAACTGAATCTGCAGAATTACTAAGCAAGCATAGACCACCCACTACTCATGAGGATGCCCATAAATCTTTTAAGATACCAGAACTTTACCTCTGACAAGTTCTGAGCTCCAAGGTTACCCCCAGGCAGGACCACAACATCATAAGGTCCCTAAAAAATGTAAGATAAAATTATCCTGTTGAAGAGAGGCTGGTACATAGATTACACTGGTTTAAGGCCTCTACAGCTGAGTGGGGTGAGACGCAAAAGGATCTTCCCCAAACCATGAGTAAATCCAAATGTACAAGGTAAGTAGTGATTTCACCTAAACATTAACAAGCACCTCTAATAATTCAACTGAAGAACACTTTACACTCAGAGAACCAGTTACAATCATGGAGCAAAATACCATTTCCTGTTCTAGGAGGAGCATATTATTGACAAAGTCTGTCACAGAACTACCCTTTAAGCCAAGTGAATTTGCTTCAGCAAGCAAATGGCAGCTCTTGCATTGTAAGGACAAGTGTTTTTGCTATAATCTTACTGCACAGGTCTAATTACAGCATCCTTTAGCTTCCCATCTGAACTTTTCAGCTGTTTTTGCTGGGCTGACTAACATGCAAAATAAAGTTCCATGCTTGATGTTTTGCACAACCAAGTACTTGTGCAGAATGAAATCTGTTGGATCTTAACATGCTACGAAACAGGACATCACTGAAGGGGAGCACTGCAGGATGTCCAACTCTGTGATTCTCTAGTGCACAGAGCTACCGTAACATGCACCATATTTCTAAAGATAATGCATAAGCTTTCCAAATTCCTCTGAAACTGTGAGAAATGTTGGCTGTTATATTAGATCAGGATGACCAACCTCTTTTCTGGCATCTTCAAGACTGGCATCAGGGCAGATGAAGACATCTCGACTGCACTGTACTGGTTCTTTTCCTGTGAGGCCTGCAACAGTCACCTTGATCTAACAGAAGAATATTTATATCATTACAATTCAAGAACTCAGGAATTGTACTTATCTGTTAGTTCAAGTATAACACAGAATAAGCAAAGCACTACTGAAAACTGTCAAGAACACTTAACCTTCCCCAAACCATGTACAAGGTAAGTAGTGATTTCACCTAAACATTAACAAATACCTCTCATAATTCAACTTTTCAAACAGGACATTTAAGAATATCTGATCCCACAGGATTTAAATAAAACAAAACGATACAACCCAGGAAAGCTGGACTAAGTAGACCAGATAATGAATTAAAAGTCTCTTTGCAGGCTCAAGCCATTCTTAAACACACTTATGGCATCTTCAGTTTTCCCCCTTGACTTTTAGATCCCTGGTAATAGTATTACAGCTCACATTCACTAAACAAGCAGGCAGGCTTGTTCTTCTTATGGCAGTCAAAATGGGGAGTATATTAAGGGAATGACAAGCACAGTGGGAGCAGGTAATTTTTATTTTAGCCATTTCTATATATGTGAAATTGGTGTGTTTATGTTAAATCTTATTTTCTTATCTAATAAGATGACACCTCTACAGCCGCAATAGTAACAAAGAGCATGAGGAATCCCTCCAGACAGAACTCCAGTTAATACCAGGGTTTTAAATGTAGCTCAAGAAAAGCTGTGTAATATTATTAGCTGTAATGCAGAGTTGCTCAGACCCCTATAAAAGAGAAGCACATCCTGCCACTGTGCATGACAGTAGCCATGTTTTCTGACAGGGTAAGATTTACTTGAGACATCTGTTCTACTCTACATGAGGTCTGTATTTTAAAAGGCCATCTTTTGCACAAATGTCACTTGTCATGCATGCTTACCTGGGCCAGGGTACACATATAAGCTAACAGTAGGAAGACACATTTCCACTTTATACAACAGGCTACACCTTGAACTCCTCACAGTGAACATTAACTTGAGGCACTCACATTGACCAGGCACTCACAAAAAGCTTTTCACTGTCTGCATACTCACCCCAGCTCTTCTCATAACATCAGTGGGGATTACAGTTTCCATTTCCTCTGCCCCTTTTGCTAGAATCACCAATGCTCTTTTTGAAGCCATTATTTTGAGCTGTTGTTATCAGGTGAGATAACAGGGAAGAGCTGAAGGGAGGGGAACCAGAAAGAGACACTGTGGTTAGAAGGCAAATCCCCTACTATAAAGCCTTCCAAATATTTAACAGTGAGTATTTTGCATTTGTACATTATCTTTCATTTAAGCCACCTCAATGGTTCACTAACTTCAATTCATATTCATAGCAAACCCACTTAAATAAAAATCTTTTTACAAAGAATGCATTATGGCATTGAGGGATTAAGGCATTTCTGCAGTGGGAGGCATAGCACATCAGCACCAATGGCCTACCCAAGACTTTATATGACTGATCGTGCCAGAGAGCAGGGCTCAAAGTGGGTGGTAGAACTGTTTTCAGTTTGCACACCCTCACTCATACCCAGACTACTGACTCCTACCCAGGTCAGCATTTACAGAAAGGGCTTGCATGAGCTTTGACCTCATATCTGGTATTTAGTTTCCATGTAGCATGAATAAAGTTTCCTGTGACTTCTAATGACTTGACCCTGCAAAACCTCAGTAACAGATTTCTGTGGGTATGTCACAGTTTTGTGGGGGAGACACGAGTGCATGTGTGATGGGGGAGCAGAGCACAGCACTGAGCAAATGGAACAAGCTAGACTTTATTTTTTAGCTCCTAAATTCAAGTTGAGGTCAATGTCCAGATTGCCATTTGCAGGTTAAGTTAAAGTAACTTTACAAACCTATACTTTCTGACAGCAGACTGTGAAAGCATCTGTGATTTAAGCAGGCATTTTACAGGTCATCCACCCTATGACACAGGACTTTTTTTCTCTATGTAGGGACTTTCCTTCCAGAAATGCAAGTAACATCTGGGAACTCTTCATAAAATTTATCTGCCTACTTGAAAGGAACCTATCTCCTCATCCTGCTTCTCCTTTGTCTATTTCCAGGTTCGCTCCCTACTGTTTTCCTCATTCGGAAAGATACTATTTCTAAAATGCAGTAGTACAGAATCACAGAATAATTCAGGTAGGAAAGGACCTTAAGATCACCTAGTTCCAACCCCCATGCCATGAGCAAGGACAAATATACAGCAGAACACCCTAAAGCATGCAGAACCAGCCCAAGGAGACTAATTCAGTGTGACAAACCCTACTTTTAAGGGACCGTTATGTACTGTCAACACAAGGCCAACTGAACAAGTACAATGAAATCATAAGTATTATCAATCACTTCAGGATAACATGGAGCTCTTTAGCAATTCATCTTGAAGATATATGCTGATTTACAAAATTCATTTTCATGAATTTCTATGAACACATCTGAATTCATCCATAAGTATGCATGAATTTAACTACCTACTGACAGTCTACATCAATAGCCATAATGTGGAAATACTTCATTTGCTCTTTATCACAGCAAAATACTGTAGATCATAGTTTGTATCCCTCTCTCAGCAGTTCTCTAGACGCAAATAGGCACTTGACCCTGAAAGCTTTTCTCCTTCCCCTAATCCAGCAAAATGCAGTCACTCCCTACTGCCCCTAGACATTTACTGTAATACACTGGCAAACTCTTGAGCATCAGTACTGCTCTTTACGTGGGTGCATATACACATAGCTGCCACGCTGTTACCAGGGCAAGAACGTTTTCAGAGAAGGCAGAACCAAGCTGTATTGCCACAGCAGCCACCCCGTTTTAACCACCCACCCACCCAAAATACAAACCGTCCGTTTGCTTCTCAGTGCCAGCACATGCTCAGGCTACCTCAAACCTTCAGACTACGCATCCTCCCCCCATGGGGTTACACGCACACTTCTCGAGAGGGTGACTTCTGGCAGTTCAATCAGAAACCCCAAGGCGGCGGCTTTAAAGCGATCACAGCCTGCAGTGACTGGAGCTAACTGCCGCAGAAAGGGACGCTTAAACGCTGACCAGCTCAGCTGACCCCGGGGAAAGGCCACGGCCCTACATGTTTATTTTAGGACACGGCGCCATGCAAACCAAGCAGAGGCACATGGCAAGGCTGCAGGGCCTGCAACCGTACGGAGCGCAGACATCGGGAGGCCTGGTCCCTTACAGTCAAGCAGACGGCCTTCCCCCCCGGCCCGCCGCAGCGCCCGCTCGGGCAGGCCTCGGGGCCCCACGCACCCCCGCGCCACGGCCTTCCGGGGCCTCCTCCGGTCAGAGTCGCCGAGCCCATGGCCCTACGCGGCCCGCGCTGGCGGCCACAGCGGCGGCCGCGACTCACCTCACCCGTGCGCGGGAGACTGCGGGAGCCCCCGCCCCGGCCCCGCCCTCCCGCTCAGCGCCGCAGCCCGCCCCCTTCTCCCCGCTTAACCGGGTTCTCCGCCGGCAGCCCCGGCACTCGCCGGCCCTCCCTCTCCGTCTGCACAACGCGCTGTTTATCCCATTCACTTGGAGCCGCTCCAGAGCCCTCTGCCACGGCCGTGTCACCCTCCTACAGCAAGGACGAGCCCGTACCTTCGAAAGGAGCTGCCGCTGCTGTTCCTCAGCGGCCCTCGCACCCCCAAGGGCTGAACCAAGCTCTGCCAAACCGGCACCGTTCCCCGGGACCGTGGCTCGGGGGCAGTTCCGGTATTGTGCAACAGACCGAGCTGCTGGCTGGGCCCCTCAGAGCCGCAGCGGCCCCGTGTGTCATAGGGCAGGACGTCTCCGGGGACGTTCCTGAGCTCTTGTTCCCGGCGCAGGGAGATTTACGCGAGCTGCCCATACCGGGCTTTACTGAACGCGGGCCTGCCGCCTGCCCTGTGCCACCCGCCCTAGGCCGCCGCTCCGGTGCAGCCGCCAGCCGCCAGCCCGTTACAACCCGCCCCAGAGCGCCTCTTCCCGCCTCCCGCTCCGGCCCACAGCAGCCAGCACCGCCCGCGGCCGCGCAGGAGGGGCGGGGATGGGGACACCTCCCCCGCTAGCAGGCCGTGAGTCACCGGGCGCGGATGAACGCCCCCCCCCCGTCCCCGGGTGCCGCTCGGTTCCAGCGGCGGTACGCGAGCACGGCCAAGGTGCCGCAGTCGACTCTGCGTGTGCCCCGCCACCCGCGCCTGTCGGGAGCACGGCCTGGCCGGCCCGGGGATTCCGTGCAGGACTCACCGGGAAGCCCCGATGGGGACCGGCGAGCGCTGCCCGGCAGCGCTGAGAGGGCTGCGGGTGCTGCTCGGAAGAGCCGGGGGTCGCGCTGCAGGGGGGAACCGGAAACCCCCGCCAGGCCGGGTTTTCCCCACCGCCCCCGAGTGACGCAGACGGGCCCTCTGGGGGCGGCCCCCAAGGGCCGGCACCAACGGCCCCACTCGCACTGCCTCGGGCCGCACCGCCGCGCACAGACCCCATGGGAGCGGCGGCAGCGCGGGCGCAACTCGCGCTGCTGCCGGCGGCTGCGCTGGCGCTGGCGCTGAGCCCGCCTCCCGCGGCCGCGGTGCCGTGCGGCGCCGACTGCCCAGCGGGTGAGGGCCAGGCCGGGCTGGGCTGGGCAGGGCTGGCCGGGGCGCCGGGCGCGGCCCCGCCATAGCCGCTCTCTGTGTCTCGGCCCGCAGGTACTTTCGTGGCGAGCGCGGACTGCTGGCGGGCCGGGCGGTGCCGGCCGTGCCCGCCCGACACGTTCTCCAGCGAGGCGGGACTCGAAGTTTGCACCCTGTGTCGGAAGTGCGAAGGTACCGGGCGGGGTAACCGATGGCGCGGCCGCTTGTCAGGGGCTCCAGTGGCACTGCCAAAACAACGCGGGGCTTCTCGCTGAAGCCACGAGCCACACTATTGTAAGAGCAGAGGGCCCGAGCTGGGGCAGGCCTGAACGCACAGGTAACCTAAACCTTGCTTCTACCGTTCAGGAATATTCAAGTATTTAAAGGAATGTACCTCAAAAAGCGATGCTGTGTGCACGTGCAAGGAGGGGTACCGCTGCAGTGGCTACAGCTGCTCCCGCTGCTCCCGGAGCTGCGGCGTGGGCCAAGAGAACACCAGGAGTGGTAAGGTTGCCTTTCCCCAGCACCAGATGCACCGATGCCTCTTGCACTGCACGGGAACAATTAGAGTAAGGATCTCACTAGATAAAAGCTGCCGCTGCTATGCACAGTTTGCACAGAAGCAGACAAACCCACGAAACTGTAGCTCAAATCGTACCCTGATGAGTTCCCATCGCATGAAGGCTCTTCTGTTGTCATCATGTGGGAAACAGCTGGGAACTCTAAGATTTAAACATGATTGTGACATCCTGTGCCAATAAACTGGCCCTGTAGTGACTACCATACTGGACCATAGCTCACACTGGCCTCGCATACTTAGAGCAGTTTATGGAATAGTAATTACGATCCACATTTGTGTAATTATTGTACAAGCAGGCAAAAATGTTTCGCATGTCGATTTAAATGCTTACCTTGAACAAGTTTATACATCCTTGTCTGTTGAAGGTTGCCGGGTTTGCCGCTATGGAACTTTTAATGACCAGCCTGATGGCTCCTGTAAAAACTGGACCAAGTAAGTCATGTAAAAAACAACTGCTACAGCTATTACATTTGGACTGGACTTTTTGCCACAGTTTTGGTTTGTGGGTTTGTTTGCTTTGAGTTTTTTTGTTGTTGTTATTCTGGTTTTTGGTTGTTTTTCCCCCCTCTTCTCCTGTTTTGCTTTAAATGTCTTTTAGGTGCTCTGCAAACCAAGTCCTGGAGCCTGGAACTGCAGCAAAAGATGCCATTTGCAAACACGCTTCAGATAATCCCACTTTAGTCACTGCTCTGTCTACCACGGCTCCTGCAATTCCATTTTCTATCACTGTGCCAGGTGAGTCACTGTATAATATTGCTTATAGAGCTAAAGAATTATGACTTTGAAACATTCTATAGCCCTCTCCTCATTTAAAGCAAGAGTCTCTCCTCTGTTCATTGCCAGTGTTGCTGACTTATCTAGAAGCAGAGCTGGAGACAAAGTTGTCAGCTGATTCAAGGGCAGTAGAGTTCTGCTCTGTAACACTTCTTAGAGAATACTGTTTGCTTCCTAGGGAAGGACCTCCAGATGGACATTGTCAGAATTTCTCTTGCTGTAGCTGGGCTGTTGTGTGTAGTGTTTCTGCTACCTTCATGCATATGCTTCAGTATCTGGCAGAAAAAGAGACTACATGCTGTCTTCAAGAAAAGTAAGAGAAATGCTCTTCACTTTTTACTGTTGTAATCAGAAATCCAGTTTTTTAAATGCTTTCAAAGATAGTTGAAAATAGTTGTGGGTGGTTTTTTTTTTGGCCTTGTAAGTCAGAAACACTTGCTCTTTCGCTTTAGTGCATACAACATCTGAACAGTCAATTCAGGAAGATGATGCCTGCAGCTGCCGCTTCCCTGAGGAAGAACAAGGTGAATATAAGGATTGTGGCAAATCCACAGAATTCAGAGATCTTTTGGTGAACTAGGAACTGGACTGTCCAGGTCATCCACATTAGAATTTCCTTTTGGAACAGGGACCTGTTCATATAAATAGAGGGTATCAGAACTTGTGACTTTGAGGGTTAAATTGCAGCCACCGAGGGAAAAGTGGATCTTTTCCATCTCTCAAAAAATAAATAAAAAATACTTTTTTAAAAAAAAAA